>OX637333.1:1871445-2447445 GCA_951799405.1 Agapetus fuscipes
ACAACCGTGTTTCAGAGAAGGTCCGCAAAAGTTGCAGGGTTTATGTTCATGCGAGGCATTCAGCATTTGTAAGAGCGAACTACACGTGTCTGTTTGTGGGCATGCATTTGATGAGCTTTAAATGTTAATATTTATTTGCAACTAAGATTATAGATAGACACAGATTATGACCTTTTTTTATGCTCATTGATGTTATTTTATAACATTTTGTATAACTTTCACCTTCAGACGTTACTTAAAAATAACAAATATTAACGTGCAAAAATAATTGCAAATAGTGCAGAAAAAATATGTTTTGGACACGTGGAAGACAAGATAGAGGAAATGTATAAAAAAGATTATAGATATGAATGAATTGAAAGAAGTATACAAGGATATGAAGGGTGGAGAAATCTCTACCAAAGCTCAGACCACCCAGAACGTTGACGGAGTTACAGTTACATTAACGTACAAATAAATAGATGCTGCACGCGACACTAATCTAATCTAAGTTGCAAATATATGTAACATTCAAGATTCACATTACATGCATTTTCACAAGCAGACACGTATAAATTCGCGCTTAAGAATGCCGCATGTGGACTTGCAATATAAAAACCCGAATTTCAAATGAACATGCACCCTGCAATTCCTGCCGACCTTCCCTCAAACAAGTGTGACATTGGCAAAGTGAACAATTTTCTACTGCATGGGTGGTCAGCCGCATACCGACCTATAAGTCAAGGAACATACACATCAAATTACAATTATAATATCAGCAAATTATAACATGTAACAGTAATAAAGTAACAGAAAACAAATTCTAATTTAAAAAACCCTAACCGCCAACATCACAGATCAACCGCCATTTCCTCTCTGTCCTTACACACTTCTTTCATTTCCTCCAGCGTCATAACCTTCTTTATACAGGCTCTCCTTTTATTATCTATAATCTATCTACATATCTATAATCTAAGTTGCAAGGATATATTCATTCAAAGCTCTCAGATGTATGCCCACAAACAAACACGCGTAGTTCGCGCTCACAAATGCTGATTGTGTACTTACAAATAAAATCCAAACTCAAATGAACATAAGCCCTGCAACTCTTGCCGACATTCCCTGAAACAGGGAATTATTATTATTTTTTTTTATTTTTTTCAAAGCTACACATATAGTGTAACTTCTTGCCGCGTTATCCCCGAAGGGGTCGCATGTGGCGAGTTGAACCTATTTATTTTTACAGGTAAGGGGGCCGGCCTTACGCCAACCACTTCAGTTGAAGTGGGGGTTCCCCAGCTCCCGAGAGAGCTGGTACTCATTTCATGTGAAGGCTGAGTAAACCTTGCCGGTATTTTTATTTTGGGGTTTGAAATAAACACCGAAACGGGAAATCATTTCTGACACCCTCGCGCTCGGTGGGATTCGAACCCGAGCTCACGGCATGGAATGCAAGCACTCTACCAACTGAGCTATCGACCGGTCTAACTGTTTTATGACTCTGGATATTCCATTCATTCGCAATTTCGCATCTTCTCTACCACGACATCCATCTATTCTTGCAACATATACTTTCTTCGTCAGTCTTTCATCATTTATGATAAATGATGGCAAGATTAATCACCGGTCCGTTGTCCAGTGGCAACACTTCGGACTCGTAAATGGAAGGTTGTGGATTCGGATCTTACACACTTCTTTTATTTCCTCCAGAGTCATACACAAGCAGTTAGATAGACAGCAGGTACTTTAAGTTAGCATGGCAGTCATGGTTAGATAGGTACTGCCCCACACGGTTAGGTATATAGCTAATTAGGCAGGTATAGACTATTAGCTTCACATGATAAATTCCTATTGTGACATTTGACAATTAGCTAAGCTAGCTGGATTCCATAGAACAATCGAGAAACATGTCTGATGGATACTCGCGAGGACGGGAAATAATTTGTTTATTAAAAAATGACAATTAGTACTATCTATAATCTAAGTTGCAAGGATATATTCATTCAAAGCTCTCAGATGTATGCCCACAAACAAACACGTGTAGTTCGCGCTTACAAATGCTGATTGTGTACAAACAAATAAAATCTAAACCTCAAATGAACATAAGCCCTGCAACTCTTGCCGACATTCCCTGAAACAGGGGTGACATTGGCAAAGTGAACCATTTTTTACAGTATGGGTGGTCAGCCTCATACCAACCTATAAGTCAAGAAATATGAATAATAAATTACATTTAAATATAAAAAAGAACAAAACCTTACAAAGAAATCTATACAAAAAAAGTCAAAAATTTCCTATGCAAAAAATGTAGCAAATGAATACACCAACATTAGAAATCAACATTGCAGATTAGCCGCCACTTCTTTCTGTCCTTGCATACTTCTTTCATTTCATCCAGAGTCATAACCTTTTTCATACAAGTCCTCCTTTTATTATGACTCTGGATATCCCATTCATTCGCTATTTCAGAGATTTGATCCTTCCATACTTTTCTCTGTCTTCCTCTACCACGACATCCATCTATTCTAGCAACATAATATACTTTCTTCGTCAATCTATGGTTGTCAAAATAAGGAAAATATGTAAACGTATTGAGAAGGTTACAAATATTTATCAGATTTTTGTAGAAAAATATACAGAGAATCTATTTTTTTTATGCAGCTTTGACCTCACTTTTATCTCCGTCGTGCATTTAGTACAAAGTGTCGTTCACCGTGTGTGGTATTGAATGCCTTTTTCTAGTGTCCAAAATGCAACTCGCAGTATTTAAAATCAGCTCTCAGGGTTATTTTTTATATTAGACACGCAAATACTCATTTTTAAGATGGAATATTTTGGTACTTAGTGAGTTCTTTCAATCATCCCTACATAGACTACTCGCTGCCTTAGTTCTTGTTTATCGTATACGCCATTAAGTAAATTTTACATGAGCAATGTTTGCATGTGTACTGGACCAATGTGTTTTATGAAAACAAGAAATTTATTTTAAAAATGTTTAAAAGAACTCTCACATTATTGAGTTTTACGGTTTTTCGTAGCTCAGATTGTGTAGAATTTGATTCATAAGACAACTGCATGAAAGAGTCATATTTGACAAGATTGGCGTATACGAACTGGGGGAGCGTACTGCCGCTTCAAAAACGAAAAATTGTTACATATTATGTGGGTTACTTGAATAAGATGGTTCTGGAAAACCATGTCAAATATTGATACAAAAATTCTATGCATATAAAGTTAATGTTTAATTTTGTTTTTGATAAAACGCATCCCTGCAATGACCATTCTACCAAGCGACAATCAAATGGAAAACATATGATTTGAGAGATTTTTTTAATGTACCTTCCATATAACAATATTATATAAGCTGAACAAATTATACGGAAAACATGTTGAATCATGTTATAAAAGCTGTTTTAATAATGATTTAAGAAAAAATAAATAAGCAAAAATTGCGGTGCCGTATCGCGCATATTTTATGAAATATGCATAACCAGTTGAGTAAGCTAAAATAATATGTATATTGAGGCGTCGGCATGGCAGGGTTATCATTAGAAAGATCGAGAAAAAAAACGATAGATTCGAAACAAATTTGAATTTAGAACTTTTTCTCGGCGTGAAAACGTCAATTATTTGTTTGCCTTTTCCATAGCGACCCTGCCGTGTAACGTCACAATTTTGTCAATATCAATACATGTGCATAGTCCACTGAGTGTGGACTGAACACAAATTTGATTTAGAACTATTTTCTCGGCGGGGAAAAATACACTTCTGTGGAAGCATTGACAAAATATGTGTCTTAGACTTTCCCTAGCGACCCAGCAATTGATTTATAATTTCTGTGGACTAGAAATTATTATAACGAAAATAGACATACTATTATATACTTGGTTCTATGGTACTATGTATGTAGGTACTATGGTTCAATTTGCCAATAAAGGGAATGTAACAGGTAAGCGTGGAAGGGGAAGACCTAGGAAACAATGGATTGATCAGATAAATGAGATTGCGAATGAATGGAATCTACAGAGTGGAAACAAGAGAAGAGCATGCATGAAAAGAGTGATGAAATTAGATGAGATGAAAGAAGTATGCAAGGACAGAGTCAAGTGGAGGCACTTGTGTGGAGGTACTGGCCACCCCTAGAGGAAAGGCGGCAGGATACAAGACAAGACAAGACCCCTGTTTCAGGGAAGGTCGGCAAAAGTTGTGGGGCTTATGTTCATTTGAGGTTTGGATTTTATTTGTAAGTACACATTCAGCATTTGTAAGCGCGAACTACACTTGTTGGTTTGTGGGCATACATCTGAGAGCTTTAAATGAATATATCCTTGCAACTTAGATTATAGATAGATTATAGATTATAGATATATCTATCTCAACTTACTTACGAAAATGGTCATTAGTTAGAAAGAGAACAAAGAAATTCACAGCTGCATTTCCATATGTACAAAAAACTCGGCAAAACGAAAAAAAAGAATCTTGAATGTTGGTACCATTGCAAATAATGGCTGCCGATTAATCCGGAAAAAGCTAGAGTTAACAGATAACACGCGTTATAAATATTGTGATCGCCAAAATTGGTGTCAATATTTCATATTTTCAAAGTGCATATTCATATTTTAATTGTATCACTCACTTCATTATAACTATTGTGATATTTAATGCGTCATATTTGTAATTGTTGCCGCCGTACATTGGGGGCACACTGCAACGTTTGACAGGAGAGGAACGCAAGTGGGAACAAGTATGTATCAATTCAGTATGTTAGTTTCCGCTCCCCTATGTTATAACTCAATGGACCCAGCCGTGTGACATCACAATTTTTACATATCAATCGATGTGCGGACCTCATTGTGAGGAGTATATTCCCGCGCTTTGCGAATGTGGTGTGAAAAACACATTTTTTCGGTTCAAAATGCGATAGCGGAGACGAGATAAGAAGACTTATTTCCTAAGAGGTAGTTTTGGGACGACAGAAGTGATTGGTTATGTGGTGACAAGATAAGCCTTATCAGCGCATAAAATGTCAGATAATGCCACTTATATTTTTTTATTCAAGCTACCAAATTTTTAATTTAAACAGCACACTGTTTTATACGAATAAACCTAAATACGTAATACTTATTATCTCAAAAAAAAAAATATGGGAAGCCGTATTGACGGTTCGTTTTTACATCAACTTATCGCACGTTTAATAATAAAGAGCAATAACTCAAAAAACAAGAATGTTGGGAAATCACGTTTAAAGTTCAGACACCCAGTACAACTTGTATGGGATGAAAAAGGCGGCCGATGTTTTATCTCGGTCATATTCGTCCAAATTGAACGGCTGTCGCATTCTACTTATTCTTCTCGCATTGTTCTTGCGTTTTATTACAAAATCTCGATTTTACCAATTTTCGAGTTATTTCTCTTTATTATTAAGCGTGCGTTATGTAAGATACAATAAATTAAATAATATTCATGCAAGATGACTGCATGAATATAATTATTAACATTAAAAACAGACTGTTATATTATAAATATTTATTTTCTGTAGAAAACTGCGTTATTTGCTTTACACAATTATACACTTGAATACGTTTTCATGGATATTAATTTTCAATTTGAACCGAACGAAACGAAGGCAAAAAAACAATGTTTGAAAAAAGCACACCTGAATAAGCCAACTGATTTATTACCTCCTACACTTCTAGAAACTACTTTTTTTAACAAAGGGTTTTGGATACACCTATGGTCACTTGAGAAATGTCTACCTGGATCTATTTTTTTCCATTCATTGTTCAGCTATTGAATGCAATGCATTTTGGGAGAGTAAAAGGTGCACTAGTTATTTTTTGCACGCTACAGATCACAGGAGCGCATAAAGTACGGGGAGGTGTTTCGGGAAGAGAAGGGCGGATGCGCTTGCGGTCAGACAGACGCTTCTCTTTCGCTCACACGCCGGTTACTTCCTCTCCCTCTCTCACGCCGGTAGCTAACCGTTTACCTCCTCACTCTTCTACTCTCCTGATACATCAGACCATGCTTAGGAATCTTCCATACAACGCTATTGACCACCAAGCTTCCTTACTCTACCAGTAGATGCTGCTTTATTGGTTCTTGTCCAAAATAATAGTAGGAAACTACTATTTGGTATTACCGATATTCCCTTGACAGCCAAAATGGCGCCCACAGATAATGATTGCTTGGCGTGGGGTCGTAAATTTTTAACCGTTGAATGCTGTTTTTGGCTGTTTTCACAGGCGTTAAATTGTGCAAAAAGTTATTTGAAAATAATATAATACTTTGTGCGTGAAAAAAGTACGTGAAAATGGTGTAAAGGTGGCCTGGTGCCGGACAACGTATTTCCGTCGTAACCTCAAAAAAATTCGTTCACAAATATAAGACTGCTATAAAGTACAAAAAACCTTCATGTTTTTGTTACGTTCCAGCTAAAAAATACTAGTGCCTCTAAATAAACTTTAATTGACACCAAACTTTCAAAATGATTTACATTATTTTAACTTAATTTGCCAAAACCTTAATTACCTTAATTTAGCTTTAAACCAAAATGTAGTTCGGTGCATTATTTAAGAATGTATATTTGTGTAAACTTGTATATTTTATTTTAAAATAAATAAATTTTTAAAACAAAAAAAAAACTTTTCTTTGACATGACCTCACCATTAGTTTCCTATAATATCAAAAAATATTTGAAATAAATTTTAGGTATGAGAGATATTATACATTCCATAATATTATCAAAAGCTTCCGTAATCTCCCCAGAGGTAGCTAAGATTCTGGCATTCCCACTTTTTTTTTTAAGTGGGATCTCTATAAACCTATAATACTCTATGCATCAGACTCGCAAACACACGTGATGTGTGACGACTTCTTAGCGGATGCATTCACCGAGCGTATTTTATAATTAGTTCCAATTTTTTGTTTCATTTTATAAATTACCATTTAAAGTTCACAATTGATGCACGCCCACAGGCATACGAACACGCGTTAGTTCGCGCTTCCACATGCTGATATGTTTACTTAAAAAATAAACCCTAACCTCAAATAAACGCAGTCTTCGCCACTCCTCCCCTATACTTAACCTCAAACCATATTCACCGAGTAATATACATTGTTATAATCATCTATGGACTAGTGGATATATAAAGGTTTGAGGATTCTCTCCTTTTATATAACCAAGCAGGAACGGATGTATTTCTACATATAAAAATAAATCGTAATGGCAAATGGACACAACTTCTGCTGCTCTTCTCCAAGGGGTAGAAAACGCAATTGTTTGCAGTTAGGGCGATCAGTCTCATACACAGTCGAATAATTATGATATCCAGATTTACAATTTCATACAAAATGTTAAAACAAGACGCTTCAAGGTTCATAAATCATAATACTATATCCATTTGTGTAAACATTGTGGGGCATACATTAAATTCATGTAATATTATAACCTACCCACCATAATTTTACCTAGTAATACATTTACGAGTTATAAAACCAACGTTGACACTTTTTTTAATTGCTTTTAAAAAAATATGCCTTGTTTTTTTCACACCATTATTATATTTTAAAGTCATGCCAACATTAATTTCAAAACCACTGATAAAAACAAATACAATTTTATACTTCACGAAAGCAATAACATATAGTTTTAACACTTTGGTTGCATACGTGACATGTTTTTTTTTGCATTGATGAGTATATTCAAATCACGAAGTTAGTTAATGTATAAAAAAAAAAACAGGACCTACATTCACATCCATTGCGAGATAACGAGTCAAAAGCTTCAGTTTTTTTTTTGTTTGTTTTGCAATTTTATAATCCAGAGGTTGTTGTGGGAGTCAAAGGGTCAATGTCAAGGGATTTAAAATGTATTAATTCGGACACAGCACACGCGGGTTTATTTTGTATGTACAAACATTGAAAAAGAGGATCACGCACATGACCGTCTGTCGGCGCGGCGCTTCGGCAACTGATGGGAAAGACTGTGTGGAGTTCTCACAAACACGTGGTGAGTGGGCCGACGTGGCGATACCAACCACGCTGCTAAAAACATTCACAACCGGCTCTGAACACAAAGCCTCGATACTACTCAATGCAACAAGCATATAAAATGAAGGGCAATATAAAACAGATGTGTGGTGTGGAATGCATTTTTTTATTATGAAGAAATTATGTTGTGGCTCTGAATACAACGACTCAAAACTATTCAACGCAACAAGACATACGAAACGTATGTATTGTGTGGAATGCATTTTTTGATCAGTATTATATGCTCAGAATACAACGGATCAAAACCATCACTACATTATGCTAAACAAAATATCGCCAGTATGAAAGAGTTGTATTGTATACATTTCTTTTTTAGTCTGCATTTCTGAAGATATTATGCAGCTTGCAGCTGCGGACACAAACGTGGGCAGGAAGAGAATTTGTATAGAATTTAAATTAAAAACATAGAAAAATTGGATAATGTATTCAGTGCTTTTTTAATCATAATAATGCTTCGATACCTGAAATCGCGAGACGCTATCGAAAATATAAAATTATAATTAAAATGGCACATTGCAAAACAATATTGATTACGAATTTATGCATCGTTTCATGAATATAATTATTTTAAAATACAAAACCGCGCCATTTTTATTTTTATTTTACAAATGATTCGTGTAGAATCAAATGCGGAGATCTAGTTTTTTTTTTACATGAGATAAATTCATGAAAACAGACATCATGACATACTCTATGCTTTCATAATATATTTAACTCATTTTCTGAAAATATCCTAGATTGACGCATTTGGTTATATACGACTCAAATAATAAGTGAAGCAAAAGGGTAAAATTATCCAAAAAAAAAAACACTTTATTCACCTGCAACCTGTAGCCTAAGTAAAACTCGACCACAGCGTTTAAACAAAAATGTTTCAAAACTACAACGCTCACTAGAGGCACCGTTTCATATTCGATACATTTTAAAACTAAACTCTAGGGTAAAGTTACTTGGGGTAGGGTACCGGAACATCCCCCAACAATATCGAATACCGGTTTTTATGGTAGGTAGTACTTGGGCAGGTCGCGATTACCGGTTTTTGTTAAAAAAAAAATGTTTTAAAGTTTGCCCTTGAAATAAAGCAAAATGCCATCCGCATGACTACAAACACACATTTCGGCCTAAATTTGAATTCTATAAAGAAATGACCAGCTGTTTCAATTGACTTGGCACAAATTTGACAACAAAAATTCTCGGCGGGTAAACATCTCAAAGACTACGGTCCTTAGCAACTTTTTTTTTTTTTGCAATAAAAAAATAACCAAGAATGGATGTAATAATAATAATTGAAAAGCTATACATCAAAATCTGAAATGGGTCACGTAACAAAAAAATAAATAAAATAAAACAATAGGATAAAAGTGGAGCAAAGATAAAATGGTATGTTTAGATGCAAATAAAAATAAAATTACTTGTCATTTGATTTTTTCCTTGTGTATATTTGTCTCCAATTTTTTCTGTCCTTACATACCTCTTTCTTCATACATACTCTTCTCTTATTCTCACTCTGCAGGTTCCATCTCACCTATTTGGTCTATCCATTCCTTCCTCGGTATTTCCTCTGACATTTCCTCTGTACACTTTTTTCGTTAGTCGTTCATCATCCGTTCTTTCAAGATGTCCGAACCATCTCATTGTGCTTTTTTGCACTTTCATTCTTAAATTCTCTTTTATACCACACTCGTTCATCACCCAATCATTGCGGACTCTATCATTCTTGTCTTTCCAGTCTATAATCTAAGTTGCAAGGATATATTCATTTAAAGTTCTCAACTGCATGCCCACAAACAACCACGTGTAGTTCGCGCTTACAAATGCTGAATGTGTACTTATAAATAAAATCCAAACCTCAAATGAACATAAGCCCTACAACTTTTGCCGACCTTCCCTGACACAGGGGTGACATTGTGCAAAGTGAACCATTTTTTACAGTATGGATGGTCAGCCTCATACCAACCTATAAGTCAAGGAACAGTCATTGCTAAGAAAAGCAATTCCAGGATAATATCACATATAACAGGCGATACGCAATTCTCTGGGAATAATTTGATCCACGACAAAATAGTCCAGTAGATCAATATCCACATCCCAACAAAGGACAATGATTCGTCCAGCATTGTACTATCAGGAATGTCATTGCGCTCTGCAGTGATAGTGACCCCGTTGGCGGTGCGAAGCTCAGACATATCAATCTCTCGAGATTATTATTATAAATAATAAAGCGATCGCCGCATGGAAACCGGTGGGTCCAGTTCGCTCGGTCACGACTTCCACGAGACGGTGGTGGGTGAGAGGATGCTGTGGAGAGAGCAACTGAAAGGCACAACTGGAAGCAGCGCCCTCAGAGATGCAAAGGGTTGGAAATGTTGAACAATTTGAGATGATCGCGCTGACACTTCTGGTTTAGATGACCAATTTACATTTTAAAATGACAGCAAGGGTTAAAAGTCGAATATAAACAATAACATGTCGACGGTTAAATGACAGTAAACGGCAGATTTTGGGAGAAATCACTCTTTATTATTTTCCGTAAACTTTACTTTTCTCAAGTTTTGCAACTCTTACTTACAAGGGTACATGAAGATTAAAATGCCGCAATATGACGAGACAACAATGGAGCACCGGAAAAGCGTCACAAATATTTCTGTGAAATAAAAACAAGAAATGCAACGTAAATGCGTGGAAACTAAAAATATAAAATCTACCATGCTTTTTCTTTTAAATGGAAGAAAAAGCTGTTGTGCCTAGAAATAAAAATAGACAAACTCTGTACCTACCTAAAGTGTTGAATGGATTCTTGGTTAAAGAAAAGAAGAAAGTGCTATTAGATTTCGACAAGGTAACCAGCGTTGGGTTAAGTTAAGTCATGCGTAAATTATTAAGAAAAATACAAATAAAAACTTGAACATTTTCCAATATGGAATATCACAAAATATACAAATAAAATTTAAGTAACTTTCAATGCGTGAATAGGGCCAGCAGTATTAGAAAAACAAGACACATTTTTCAAATCGAAAATTATGATAGAGACTTGCTTCTATATATAGTCAGATGGAGCAGGAAGAGAGACGGTTCTGGAGGGATCATGTAGTCCGCACGATCGAAGAAAGGATAGCCCGAGTCGTGGCACAGAAGATACCGGACGGCCAGCGTCTACCAGGTCGCCCTACCAAAAGATGGAAGAACAGCTGGTCTTATTACAAGAGGGAGTTCCACAATAAACAGTTACCATAATCATAGATCTATAACAAAAGGAAAAATAAGATTTAGGTATGGGGCCGTCCATAAATTACGTCATCGATTTTTGCCGATTTTCGACCCCCCCCCTACAATCATCCTAAAGTCATTATCTAATGACCCCTGATGATGATTATGATGATTTCCTTTTCAGCGCCGTTTCGTAACTCAATGTCACTCCAAGGGCGCCCTCCCCCCTCTTGCTGTAATAATGGATGAGCTTTATAATTAATAATGTTATATATCTTACATAATACTATGTATATTTTGTAGTAATTGGTATTTACAAGAACGACATCACTTTTGGTACGTCATTTGCCGTCATCCGCAGACCAGACTCCCCCCTCCTTGATTCGAATAACGTAATATATGGACGGCCCCTATGCAGAAAACCGATCGCTGTCTTATATGAGACAAAAACCAAGTATCCCAGTCGACAGTGAAGTACTTGAGTGAAGAACTTTAGTAAAGTCAGCGAAACACTTGCGTGAAGTGATTGATTATTTTGGCGAAGTAAGCGCGATTTCAATGTTTTGGGCAGGCATGGGAGCGTTGCCCTCGCACAGAGAGGTCTGTGTAAAAAACCAGCCGAGCCGCCAAAACCGCTTCGTGACCCAGGAAGGCGCTCGTCCAGCTGCTTCACGGGCACATTCATCTGCATATAAGGCAGAAAGGGCACCATAACAAACACACACTACAGACTATAAACTTGTGTTCTGATTTTATTTGTTTTTTTTTAATCAAACTGCAATTTATTTATTTTACACAATATCGGTTACACAGTACTGATTACATTTTCTATCCCTTGGCTTGCCGGCTTCAAGTGTCAATGTTTCAATCGCCTCTGCCTCCTAAGCTGATTTCGGTTATTTATTTCTATCTTTGATTCTATATATTTGTCATATAATGTAGTATCTTAATCTAAATTGCAAAGATAAACATCATTTAAGATTCATATTTAACGCATTCCCACAAGCAGACATGTATAATTTCGCGCTAACACATGCCGCATGCGGACCTACAATATAAAAACCAAATCTCAAATGAACATAAGCCCTGCAACTCTTGCCGACCTTCCCTGAAACAGGGGTGAAATTGGCAAAGTGAATCATTTTTTACAGGTGGTCAGCGTTATACCAACCTATAAGTCAAGAAATAGTATGATTTTTGAAAAATTAATTTAATTGTGAATGTTTCGGGATTTTTTTTTCATATGAGAAATATTAGATTAAAGATTCGATTGTATAACAGCAAATCCAAAGTTTAACGAACTTGAAGAAAAGAATTGTAATTATAACTGAAATTGCATAACGAATCTCCGATGCATAAATTTATTTTCTAATCGAATAAAAACAAAACTGCAGTCGGACGGGGTGACAAGTTGCTTTGCAAAACAAAAAGTTGGCACAGCAGAATAACTTTATATTATTATTATTTATTCTGCGATAAACTGCAAACAATTCAACAACTAGAAAATAACGAATGCAAGACTCGAATAGTGCAACAAAAAAAATTGAAGTTTTCCTGAGATGAAAATAAAAAAGAATTACAGTTGGTTGCTATGTAGAGCGAGACGAAATGCAGCCATCGATGCGACGAAAGTGACAATCTGGGATATTCCAAAATCTGTCAAAAACAAGAAAGCCATACTGATTTCTATCAACACTCGGATGACAACAGTCATCTTTGAAAATTTAGATCCACATCCGGTGCGACACTCTTATTTCTGAAAATTAAAATTGAAAACATTTTCACGTTTTCATCCTACAAGACTTTGATTTATTCTCATTTAAAAAAAACTAGATGCACGGAAAAAGTCAGACAATGTTCTGGACCAGCTGTCAAAGAAATAAGTATAAAACTACGCGTAAACTCCTTCGATCCACTATCAAATCACTCACTAGGAGTGCTGCTGTATCTTTCGTATATTTTTTTTCTATTTACAAGATCAAGGGGAAATACCAATGTTTTATAACCGGTGTAGTCGCTCCTTGACTGATAGGTTAGTATTAGGCTGACCCCCCGTGCTGTAAAAATTGGTTCACTTTTGCCAATGCCCCGGTTTCAGGAAAAGGCGGCAGGAGTTGCAAGATTCATGTGAGGTTTTTAATTTTTATTTGCATGCACACACGCACAACGTGTAGGCGCGAACCTACATGTGCCTGTTTGTGAACGCAACTAAGCTACACATATAGTGTAACTTCTTGCCGCGTTATCCCCGAGGGGGTCGCATGTGGCGAGTTGAACCTATTCATTTTTACAGGTAAGGGGGCCGGCCTTACGCTAACCACTTCAGATGAAGTGGGGGTTTCCCAGCTCCCGAGAGGGCTGGTACTCATTTCTTGTGAAGGCTGAGTAAACCTTGCCGGTATTTTTATTTTGGGGTTAGAAATAAGCACCGAAAAGGGAAATTATTTCTGACACCCTCGCCTCGGCGGGATTCGAACCCGAGCTCACGGCATGGAATGCAAGCACTCTACAAACTGAGCTATCGACCGGACTAAGCATGCATTTAATATGAGCCTTAAATGTTCACATATCTTTGCAGCTTAGATTAAAGATTGTTATAGATACCTGGTTTGATAACGTTGCATGTATATAAATTGAAAGAAGTTCGCAAAGCTAGGAAAAAGTAGAAGCAATACAGAGGCTCTGGTCACCCGTAAAGAATTAATGAAACTCAGTGCTCCTTGACTGATGGGTTGGTATGAGGCTGACCACCCGTGCTGTAAAAATCGGTTCACTTTTGCCAATACCATCCCGGTTCAGGGAACGGCGGCAGGAGTTGCAAGGTTTATGTTCATGTGAGGTTATCTTTATTTGTATTCACACATGCAGAATGTGTAGTCGCGAACCTACATGTGCCTGTCTGTAGGCATGCATTTCATATGAGCCTTATCTAAGCTAATCTAAGTTGCAAAGATATTTTACATTGGAGATTCACATTACATGCATTCCCACAACCAGACACGTACAAGTTCGCGCTTGCACGTGCCTCATGTGAGCCTAGAACATAAAAACCAATCTCAAATGGACATACACCCTGCAACTCTTGCCGTCCTTCCCTGTAACAGGGGTGATATTGGCAAAGTGAACCATTTTTACAGCATGGGTGGTCAGCCGCATACCAACCTATAAGTCAAGGAACATACACGACAAATTACATTTTTTTAAATCAATAAATAATAATATACATGAACATCAAAAACATAAAACAAATTTCATTTTAATAAACCCTAGCCGCCAACATTACAGATCAACCGCCATTTCTTTCTGTCCTTACATACTTCTTTCATTTCCTCCAGAGTCATAACCCTTAGCCTTAAATGTTAACATATCTTTGCAGCTTAGATTATAGTAACAATCGCTTTCTTTTATTCAAGCATTTAAATCTCACTTTACATAAGTACTTATCAATTATTTTTATAGAGCAAGGTTTTCATCATAATTTTAGTAGTTATTTGATACTGAAGGCCATTAAGAAAAAAAAAAACATGAACGTAATTTTTTTGCCAACATATATGATGAAACCAACTTATTTAGTAGGTACAAGTAAACTTTCGTTGACATTCTAGAATGTAAGTACAAAAAAATCCTAATGCGTACTTCTATAAAAATCGTGATTTACATTCTGACAAGAGAGATCTATAATCTATAATCTTAGTTGCAAGGATATATTCATTTAAAGCTCTCAAATGTATGCCCACAAACAAACACGTGTATTGCGCTTACTAATGCTGAATGGGTACTTACAAATAAAATCCAAACCTCAAAAATAAACCGAACTACACGTGTCCGTTTGTGGGTATTCATTTGATATGAGCTTTAAATGTTAATATATCTTTGCAACTTAGATTATAGATTATTATATTATAAAACTCTCATTGCACTGTTATGTTTAAATGAAGATTTCTCTAGATATATTGCATTGCATGCATTATGGACCACAATCAATAATTTATTATAAGAAAAGAATTATCAAAATAAATTGATAAAATATGTTATTTGGCATTAATCGATTACTGTTTTATCACCTGTGACACCATTTTTCACGAGACAAACAAACAAATTTTAATCATGTCGGGTAAGCCTATACAAATTGTCGCCCCAGTGGTTGTTTGGCTTATCTACCATTTGATCCAAAGATGACCATTCAATGACATTGTCCTAAGAATCACAATCTGAAAAACGTTTAACACGATAATATGAGAGTTGCTGGAGTGATGTTTTCCGGGATCTGTTGCCGAGGTCTGTGGGACGTTTCGCCCATTTCTACGATGGGCTTCTTCAGCGTGAAGTATGATGATGATTATCTTGATGAGAACTGGATCATCATCATCATCATAGTTCACGCTGAAGAAGCCCATCGTAGAAATGGGCAACCGTCCGGAAGCTCCAGCTCCCACAGACCACGGTAACAGATCCCGGAAAACATCACTCCAGCATCATCAGCCGGCCGTGTAAACCAAAAACTCTTATTTAATATGAGAGTTGTTTTAGATTTTTTTTAAATCAATTTCCAGTTTTCATAAGGCACATTGGAACAGTACCTACGCATACAAACATTGCTCTGAATGTGAAATCACCTCTGATGGATATACGACAAACAAGCACTAAAGAGGACGTATCAACAACTGCCATAAATTTAATATACAGCTTGACAACACGACATTTTAGCTAAGTCATCTTTGGGATTTTCCTAATTGAATGAAAACTTTGAACGCAGGGCTGGAAGTCTCATCACCACGATAATTCTTACCTACCGAATATCGGTAATATTTGTATGAAGACCTGTCAATCCAAGATGGCCGCCAGTGAACAGCTGATTAGTCTTCATACAAATATTACCGATATTCGGTAGGAAAGACTTACCGTGGTGATGAGACTTCCAGCCATGGGCAAACATACTTGTCTTGCCTTTAATCTTGCAAGTCTTTAATCTTCAACTTTCACAGATGCACCATTAATTTGTTCTGTCCTTGCACACTTGCAACTGATGGGGGGGGGGGGGGGGGGGGGGGGGGTTGGGCACATAACTTTTTAAAATCGACTCCCATTTTTATTTTATTTAATATTAATACTATGTACTAATATGGACCGGTCCGTAGTTCAGTGGTAACACTTCGGACTCTGAATGGGAAGGTTGTGAGTTCGATTCCCAGCGGAGCACAAAAAATACACCATTTATGTTTTCAAATTTGCTCTTAGATGGGTTGAAAAATTCATAAAACCTTTACCAATGACCGGTCACCAAAGGTCCGTCCAGCCTTACAGCAACTGGGTCTTGCTTGAGAATTGGCGCTTTGTAGCGACGACGATCAAGCTCGTAAAAAAAAAGTCGATAGCTGAATTGGTAGAATGCTTGCATTCCATGCCAAGAGCAAGGGTTTGATCTCAAAGGTTTACTCAGCCTTCACAAATGAGAACCAGCTCTCCCGGGAGCTGGGAAACCCCCACTTTAACTGAAAGTGTTTGGTGTGAGGCCGGCCCCCTTACCTGTAAAAATAAAAAGGTCCCGAAGCGCCACATGCGACCCCTTCAGGGATAACGAAGGCAAGGAGTTACACCAGAGGTTCCCAAAGTGGGTGCCGCGGAGAGAGATCAGGGGTGCCACGAGGCGCCCCTGAAGTCTACTAAAAATCAAAATTTTACATTTTTTTTTTTTTTTTTTTAATTTGTGAAGAGGATTGCAATTCACCAACCTATTTTGCCTGGCCAGATGTCTTCATGCGAAAGCAGAAGCTTGTGTGCATACATGAATACAAACGTCGATCGATATTATATGACTAGGGTGCCGTGAGAAAACTCAAAATTTCAAAGGGTGCCGTGACTTGAAAAAGTTTGGGAACCTCTGAGTTACACTATATGTGTAGCTTAGTTGCGTTTGCGTTGCGTTTTACTACTATAGACATTTTTGGCGCCTCCCCTGGCCATAGCTCATAAAGCATAGATTCATCATCCATTTTTTCAAGAACATGCTAACAATTTTCGGTTTTAACTTATCTATCCAAAATATATTCCTAACTTTATTATTGGTTTTCAAAAGGAAAAGTGCAATTACTATTTAATTTTAATTACCTACGATAGCAACAAATAACGGAATTCTGTACATTAGATGTTTTAATCAAAATTCAAGTGTTACGAATGGAAAATCCCATTCAATTATTTTTTTATCAGTAGATTTAGAATAGCAGCACCTGTGGCTATCTCTGCTACGGTACAGAAAGAGCGAGCGGTATTTAAAAAATATATTTCTAAAAAAAATATGCTTTTTAAGAGCACACACGCGAGTATGAAAATTTACATGAACGTCTCGATCGCGCAAATAGAAAAATGAAAGAAAACTTCATTAGACCGGTCGCTAGTTTAGTTGGTAGAGTTCTTCCATTCCATGCTGAGAGCTCGGGTTCGAATAACACCGAGGGTGTCAGAAATGATTTCCAGATTCGGTGTTTATTTCAAAACCCAAAATAAAATACCGGCAAGGTTCACTCAGCTTACACAAGAAATTCGTACCAGCCACCTGTGGAGATGGAAAAACCCCCACTTCAACTTACGTGGTTGGCGTAACAATAAATAGGTTCCAATCGCGACCCCTTCGCTGACAACCCGGCAAATAGTAACAATATAAGTGTAGCTTAGGGGCCGTCCATAAATTACGTCATCGATTTGGGCCGATTTTCGACCCCCCCCCCCCTCTTACAATCATCCAATAGTCATTATCTAATGACCCCCCCTCCCCCTCTTGCTGTAATAATGGATGAGCTTAATAATTAATAATGTTTTATTACTTACATAATGTTTTGTATATTTTGTAGAAATTGGTATTTACAAGAACGACGTCACTTTTGGTACTCGAACATCATTTGCCATCATCATTACTAGGGCGCTGTCCTATAGTGAGTATAGTCCATATATTTTTCATCACATTGTGAATAGCAGCACCTGAGGTTATCATTATAATTTAAGAGTAACAGCAGAGAGACAGGTTTAATTTTTATTACGCATGTTCTATGTGTATATTTTTATTTCATTCAAGCCTGCCTGCCTCATCGAGTGACGTCACATTGAGGGGCGACACACCCACTCCCTCTCTCTCTTACCAAGCAACGCCCCGAAAACTGAAAACCCGCAGTGCGCTTTTCTCAACCGGTAGCGTTTCCACTGCCCTAACTACTCAATACCTATAATCTAAGTTGGAAAGATATCATAACAAATGCATGCCCACAAACAAACACGTGCAGTTCGCGCTTACAAATGCTGAATGCGTACTTACAAATAAAATCCAAAACTCAAATGAACATAAACCCTGCAACTTTTGCCAACCTTCTCTGAAACAGGTGATAATGGCAAAGTGAACCATTTTTACAGTATTGGTGGTGGTGGCTTACACTAGGGGTCTATGACACTTGTTGTAGTGCCGCAGAGGTGTACGAGCTTGGTCGTCGCTACAAAGCGCCTATACTCAAGCAACACTCAGTTGCTGTAAGGCAGGATGGACCTTTAGAGACCGGTCTTTGGTAAAGGCTTTATGATTTTTTTCAACCCAGCGAAGACCATACTTGGAAATATAAATTGGATTTTTTTTTGCTCCGCCGAATCCACAACCTTCCATTTACGAGTACGAAGTGTTGCCACTGGACTACGGACCCGTCCAAGATGCCAACGACACGCGGTGTATCTGAGCGGTCACCCATCCAAGAAGCATACGCGCTCAATTTTGCTTAACTTCGGTGATATGGTGAGAACCGGTGCTTTCAACATGGTATCGTCGTTGACTCAAGTATATAAACAACAAAAAAAAACCTTTAAAAAAATCCATACAAATACTTCCCCATACATAAATTTAACATCACCTACCTTAGTTTACCTAAGTTATTATTATTATTATTACATAATATTATTATTGTAGAGGCATACGTTAATCACTGCTCCCACGACCTTGTGTGATCATTGTTTTGCACATCTCATACAATAATTTCAATAGGAAAACGTAACATGTGAGCGTGCTGCAATTTATTCTATTTAGTTGAGCACTAAAATGACATAATAATTGGATCATTTAATTTTTTAAATAATTGATGCTGCAATGGACTCAGCACACGCAAAAAAAAAACGCAACTAAGCTACACATATAGTGTAACTTCTTCCGAAGGGGTCGCATGTGGCGAGTTGAACCTATTTATTTTTACAGGTAAGGGGGCCGGCCTTACGCCAACCACTCCAGTTGAAGTGGAGGTTTCCCAGCTCCCGAGAGTGCTGGTACTCATTTCTTGTGAAGGCTGAGTAAACCTTGCCGGTATTTTATTTTGGGGTTTGAAATAAACACCGAAACGGGAAATCATTTCTGACATCCTCGGTGGGATTCGAACCCGAGCTTTCGGCATGGAATGCAAGCACTCTACCACCTGAGCTATCGACCGGACAATTTGAAATAGGCGATATTGTGACGTCACCAGACCGGGTACTGGGGAAAACGGAAACAAATATTTTATTAACGGTTGCCGAGGACGGCAGCCCCACATCAGTTTGCTTCCCGAGAAAAAAGTTCCAAAGTAAAATTGTTTCCAAGTCCATTTTTATTTTTAAGAAATCCTATGCGAGACATTCCCTAGATTTCAGAGACTCGTAGGAGTCTAAGACACTTGATGTAGTGCCGCAGAGGTGTTTAAGAGCTTGGTCGTCGCTAAAAAGCGCCAATACTCAAGCTATACCCAGTTGCTGTAAGGCTGGATGGACCTTTAGTGACCGATCTTTGGTTAAGGTTTTATGAATTTTTCAACCCAGCGAAGAGCATATTTGAAAATGTAAATTGTATATTTTTGTGTTCCGCCGGGATTCGAACCCACAACCTTCCATTAACGAGTCCGAAGTGTTGCCACTGAACGCGTAAACAGCTGATGGCTGTATGTATGCTTTCCATACTACATGTATGGTAAAGCGATCAGCTGTTTACGCACCGTCATGTTTTATAGCTTGCTATCTTAATATACGAGTAGATACGGTAAAATCTACCGACGTCCGTTGAGTCTGAAAGCCTGTATTTTTAGGTCATAGAAAATATGTGTAAAAAAATAACCACACACAGACTACTCTCCGATAGATAATATTGATACTATTTCTTATTTAAGAACTTTCTACTAAACACAAGATACAAGGGTGGTGCAGGAATTGTTGTAACAGGTATAAAGGATTAGATAAGTATCTATACATCGATGTTGTAATGGTATTCCCACTATCTGACAGTCATAAAATCAGCATTTCAACAGAACATTAAAATAACGTTATCATCGGTGGTTTATAATACGGATTAGCTACTTACTGCCTTTCAATGTTGTTATCTTAAATCTGAATTCGATAAGCAAATAGTGTTGGGGTATATATTCGTAGATTTGATACAAAGTTTGTAATGTATTAGATACACTGCAGGGGCGGCCAAAAAGAAACATTTAAGTTACAAAACTAAACGATTAAAATTAAGCGCTCGGAACATTCTCAGCTTTTTTTCCCACTGTTTTGAAAGAAAAAAAAAAAAAAAAAAAACAGATTTTTCTAAATATTTTACACCACCCTTGCTACAAGAGATGTGTAAAAGTTACGAGTGTTGCCAATTTATCATACTGCAGCACGACACACCGCCGTGACAATGGCATTCGATGGCAACAAACAGTGCGTGCACTCCTCACAGCACGTAGGTACTGCAAAACATAACGTCGCAACTTGATCGCATCCAAACTCAAACGCTCACTACACGCGCTGCTTTAGTTTTAATATGTTTTTAGATAAAACGCTTTGTATACTGCTAACCCACTGTTGGATGCGTGGACAAAGTAGTGAGTAGTGTATTGTCTTTTTAGTACGTGAGGCAATGCAAAGGGCAGAGTTCCGCGAGACGAAAATACGGCCGCGGCAAGGAGGGGAGGAATAAAAACAATCGATAGCATTATAATCGGTTGGCGACTAGGGATTGCAATCCAGCAGCATTTTCAATCCAGCTGGATTTTTGCTGGATCAACATCATTCCAGCTGGATCCAGCGCGGATCCAGCAATTTATTGATTTTCGAAGAAATTGAACTGTTTTTTTTTCTAAATACTTAGGAAATGTGGTAATCAAACATTTTAACAAAATAACAAATCACAATAATCAAAATTATAACTTAAACTCTTACTTTGAGAGTAGACACACAGAGTAAAAGTTATAACAAAAATAAGTATTTTCTTGACTTTTTATGTAGACAAAATTTATCTTTTTTTTCTGGTACCTAGTATGATCTCAAGAAACAAGTGGTATTAATGGTATTGTCTCCCAACCGGCTTCTTAATGAACTGCATATATATCCGTTGCAGAGAAGGCCCTTTCTGCCTCTACGCTTGTTGGTTAGTTTCTGATAATCGTAATCTAACGTTCATAATCGTAAATTAAAGTTAGGTTGTTAGGTTTTCTTTCTCACATTTTAGCTTAATCCCCAGATCTTGTTTCAATTCAAATTCAGTGAATCCGGTTTATCCTGTTCATAGTTTTTTACTTCCATTATATCTTCTTGCTCTTGCACTGTTAATAGTTCCACTAAATATGCGTTTACACGATTCAGCATATTTTCATCTCCTGACGCATTGCATATTTTTTTGGAAATTTCTTTGTCATACTTCTTCGGGTTCTGTAGATAAATCTGCACACCTGTGACATCGGTAAGACGCCGTTCTTCGATTCTGTTGTGGAGTGCCTCAGAAAGATCTGAACTCAAGATTATGTCCTGGCTTTTAAGTTCGTCTAAGACAAATTTTAGGGCTGTGTGACGTGTCAGCAGTTATCAAACTCGGCTTTCTTCTGGAGAGAATTTCAATGACCAGCTTAACCGGTTGAAAACTGGCGTCCTGGCGATTAACTCACTGATTAGTGACCACTCGTCTGCTGAGAATTTAGTTTCTGAGGCAGTGTCTATGAAGGCTTTATCGATGCAAACTTTTCAACTTTCAGCAAAAACGTTCCAGCATGCTGAGCAAACTGTTCCACCTAGTGCAGCAGTCAAGAATCAGACTCAATTCTTTGCCCTTTGCTTCCTTTATATATTTTTGCAAAAACATCTCATCTTTGGTAGGTGATCTTTTTAAAGTCTTTGCAACTTTTCGCATTTTATTAAAAAGTTCACTGTATCGCTGAATTACTTCATGTTCAGCTGGTGTTTGTTCAATTATTACTAATAAGCCTTCATTGGTGTCCGTGTCTTCGTCATCATAATAGAGCGGCGACATCGCTCTCGCCGAACTGTAAGAGCATCTAGCAAAGCGCCAATGCTGGCAAGCTAGAACTTGCGCCATTATTTGGAAAGTTTTATAATTGCGGATCCGCAGCGCTGGATCCAGCAGCCGGTGCTGGATCCAGCAGGCCGAAAAATGCGCTGGATCCAGCTGGATTGCTGGATGAGGGATCCAGCAATTGCAATCCCTATTGGCGACGCTTTGCCTGGACGTAAATAGACACCGCAACATTGTCTGCCGCTCAGCATTCACTCACTTTCCTTCAGCTGCAGCAGGGTGTCGAGCTGTCAGGTTGATGCAGCCTCGCCGTCAAATATGCACTAATTTTGGGGATCGCGCTTTCCGGTTCGCGGGACCAGTGGAGTGGAACAGACTGCCACCCGGAGTGAGGGTTTCGGAATCTGTTGGCATTTTTAAGGGAGCACTCAAACAGCACCTTTATAAAATATCTCATTCGTGATTAGGAGGGCCCTTGAGGTGTGACACACACAAAAACGGCGCTCTTTTGTCATGTATTAATTAAATAAAAATAAATTATCCTCATATATATATAACTGTCAATGCCCACAAAATGTCACAGGTTTCCGATTGAAATCCTTGCTACCAAGGGAACTGGATATGGAGAGACCAATCTTCCTTGACTTATAGGTTGGTATGAGGCTGACCACCCATACTGTAAAAAATGGTTCACTTTGCCAATGTCACCCCTGTTTCAGGGAAGGTCGGCAAAAGTTGTGGGGCTTATGTTCATTTGAGGTTCGGATTTTATTTGTAAGTACACATTCAGCATTTGTAAGCGCGAACTACACTTGTTGGTTTGTGGGCATACATCTAAGAGCTTTAAATGAATATATCCTTGCAACTTAGATTATAGATTATAGATTTAAAAGAGGTCTCAAGACTCACCTCTTCGTCTAATGATACGGACAAGCGCCTTTGTAGTGACACACTGTCATAAAAGGCTTTTGCACGGTCAGTAGAATCCGTTTTTTCATTCTTTAAAATGTCTAACGACCGTAATCATAATTTAAAATCTTTAATCTTCATGGATGTCGATTTACTGCAATGCACACATCAATTCAAATACAGGGTTCTCTTTTATTTAAACATGCAATAATTTATTTTTTCTACTCCCATTTGGTAATTTACTAATTACAAAACGGCTAACAATGCCATACATTTCTACACCCGTTGCATAATGTTAGATAATGCAACCGGTAACCGTGTTAAAATGAACATGTGCGCATGCGCATGTCAGAATTGGAACCATTTTTTAATTTCAAATGTCAACCTTGTATGGGGGTATGAAGACCTGTCAATCCAAGATGGCCGCAAGCGATCAGCTGATTAGGCTTCATACAATATTAGTGATATTCGGTAGGTAGGAATTACCGTGGTGATGAGACTTTCAGCCCTGTTCAGATGAAAATAAATAAGTATATTTTATGTGTAGAGTCAAATAAAAATTGTTAATAGTGCTAAAATTTATCGAATTTATTTATCGGATTGCTCCAAATAAAGCTTTCCTTTTTTCAATGGAAAATAAAAGGCTTGAAAGGAAAACAATACAAAAAATTTCACCGCAAAAAATAAACAAACTCAAAAAGTTACTTGTGAGTATGAGGTTGATCACCTATGCTGTACAAATTTGGTTCACCTGCCAATACAACTGCAGGGCATATGTTTATTTGAGTTTTGGGTTTGAATGTTTAAGCTTATATGCAGGATGTAAAAGCGCGACCTTATACATATGTGTCGGCTTGTGGGCATGAATTCAATATGAAACCTAAATATAATTTATTTTTACAACTTAGGGTAGATTAGATAATCGAAGGGAATGATAAATCACACGTTTTGACAAAGGTAAGGTTTTAATTACTTCAAATGGACGAGTACATTATAATGACTATTATTCACTATTTTGTTAATTCTCTCATGGTCGTAGAAAAAGTATTGTATGCCACTGCACGTAATTAGTCTTTGTAACACTCGTGCTTTCTATTGTGACAAACTAGCACTCGTGTTAAAAAGACTATCATTACTTGGCAGTGGCATAAAAAACTATTTCACAATTTTAAAATGACTGTTTATTGGTATTTCACAGTAAAAATTGCTCTGTGCGACTACTCTCCGTACCATTTTGATCTCTTAAATGGGGAACCAGAGGGGGTCTTTCTCGCATTCACTAGATCATTCTTTCACCAGAACGTTACGCACAAATACAGGTTCCGTCTTACGTGTATAGGTGCGCGTAGTCACTTACGGGCCTATTCTTAGACATTTTAGTCGTCGGTTGAGCCCACGCTTTGACAAACTCATGGTGCCTGCGCTAGAAGTTTCATCTGCACGGTCATTCTTACCTACCGAATTTTGTAATATTTGTATGAAAACAAATCAGCTGTTCACTTGCGCCCATCTTGGATTAACAGGTCTTCATACAAATGCATCATTAGTTTGTCAAAGCGTGGGCTCAACCGACGACTAAAATGTCTAAGAATAGCCCCGCTTGATTTCATGGTCCGTCATTCGATGCATGCGTGTATAAGCGCAAGTACGTATTTCAAGTTCGCGGCAATAGCATAGGAGACATGGCATGAAGAATGCGTCAATTTCCAATTTCAAGGGTTTTATATTCGTTAACTAAAAAAGTGGTTCTATAATAATAATCTATAATATAAGTTGCAAGGATATTATATTCATTCAAAGCTCTCAGATGTATGCCCACAAACAAACACGTGTAGTTCGCGCTTACAAATGCTGATTGTGTACTTACAAATAAAATTCAAACCTCAAATGAACATAAGCCCCACAACTTTTGCCGACCTTCCCTGAAACAGGGGTGACACTGGCAAAGTGAACCATTTTTCAACATCATAATTGTAGGGAGAGTGCTAGCGACTAGAGGGAAGGTAAATGACCGGTCCGCGCGGGAAAAAATACAAAAAAAGAAGCGGCCACATTTCTGCGCGAGCTGCAAACTGCGAAATACCAATTAATTAGCCGCCCAACGATGGACGGGCAAGACGTGACGCAGAGCCTTGGAAAATAAAACAACAACAAAAAACCACGGATGGGTTCCGACGTAGCTGTTCATTAGAAATTCTTCCGAAAACCGAGAGATGGACAAGTGGAGCTTCAACAGTGTAATTCAGGGGTATAAAATCCGGTCCGGTAGTAGCACAGTTGGTAGAGTGCTTGTATTCCGTGCCGAGAGCTCGGGTTCGAATCCTACCGAGGGGGATGATTTCCCGAAAAAGTTTACACAGCCTTTTACAAGAAATAAGTACCAGCTCCTTAGGGAGCTGGGAGAGCCCCACTTCAACTGAAGTGCTTTGCGTAAGGCCTGCCCCCTTATCTGTAAAAATAAATAGGTTCCACACGCCACATAATCATTCGGGGATCACGCGGAAAGAAGCACTATATATATGTGTAACTTAGTGATTTTAAAAATGTAATTTGTCATGTATGTTCCTGGACTTATAGGTTGGTATGCGGCTTGACCACCCATACTGTAAAAAATGGTTCACTTTGCCAATGTCACCCCTGTCTCAGGGAAGGACGGCAAGAGTTGCAGGGCTTATGTTCATTTGAGATGGGTTCTTATAATGTAGGTCCACATGCGGCATGTGTTAGCGCGAAATTATACATGTCTGCTTGTGGGAATGCATTTAATATAAATCTTAAATGGTATATATCTCTTGCAGCTTAGATTAGATTAGAATGTAGCCCAATATAATTTTTACAAGGTCCAGTTTGGGTAGGGATCTGATCGAAAAATGTATGGGACCGCCGGACCAACCATGTGAAAGTTTACATACATCCCCATACCATACGCGACTTACGATCCAGTACCAAACCCGATTCTGTGTTCGAATGGCAATGTGGCTTTGGATAAAAAATACCGTTGCCAATTTTATATTTTTCGAAATTCATGTAATAAATATACAACGCCCTACTTACGTAGTTGAACACAACAAAGTTTAACAAACGATGAGTTTTGATGGAAATACAGTTTACCTTGACAACAATATATTTCTGATATAATTTTGAATGAAATTCTTTTTACACAAAAAAAACAAATCTGCTTTTAAACTATCAATAAAATGACAACGAATAAGGGCAGAACACATAAGAGCAAAGCACTGCCTTCTTGGACCGGTCCGTAGTCCGTAGTGGCAACACTTCGGACTCGTAAATGGAAGGTTGTGGATTCGGATCCCGGCGGAGCACAAAAATATACCATTTATATTTCGAATGTGCTCTTCGCTGGGTTGAAAAATTCATAAACCTTTACCAATGACCGGTCACCAAAGGTCCATCCAGCCTTACAGCAATTGGGTCTTGCTTGAGTATTGGCGCTTTGTAGCGGCGACCAAGCTCGTACACCTCTGCGGCACTACAACAAGTCCCCTAGTCCCCTAGAGTCTTTAGAATCTAGCGAGTCTCCCGCACAGGATTTCTTAAAAAAAAGAGTAAGTACCTAACGGAATTAAAGGCTGTTAAAAAATTACAGCTTTTTTAGTAGTACGGAATTTTCATGTAATTATTTCATTTTTCAGTTAGATAAAATAATAATACATACTTAGGAAGCAGTGTAAAAACTACAGTAACGTTACATGACCGTCACCGTTTGCATTGCGTGACGTTTGGGTTATCACATCACTACAACTGACATACTAACTCGGTACACGATAGTGTTGGGCAGAAGCGGCCTTGAGATGTTAGGTAGTATTATTATTTCAATGATAAAATAATAATTCAGCTGTGAAAACATAAACCACGTTTTTTCTAAATGTAGGACTTAAAAATGAGAATGAAACTAGACAAAATGTGGTAGTAACAGTTAACTTTATTTTGATGGTCCAATTGAAAGAGAAAACAGGGCTAAATATCATTAAAAAAAAACGCAACTAAGCTACACATATAGTGTAACTTCTTGCCGCGTTATCCCCGAAGGGATCGCATGTGGCGACTCGGACCTATTTATTTTTACAGGTAAGGGGGCCGGCCTTACGCCAACCACTTCAGTTGACGTGGGGGTTTCCCAGCTCCCGAGAGGGCTGGTACTCATTTCTTGTGAAGGCTGAATAAAACTTGCCGGTATTTGATTTTGGGGTTTTAAATAAACACGGAAACGGGAAATCATTTCCGACACCCTCGGTGGGATTCGAAACCGAGCTCCCGGCATGGAATGCAAGCACTCTACCAACTGAGCTATCGACCGGACTCAAACAAAACAAATAATCTGATGTCCATGGATGTCGCCTCCCATTCACAACTCAAATGGATTGTGACCAGCAGAGAAAGGATAACTAGCACAAAGCAATGAATTTTTGGTCCGATATAATACAGGAACATTTTTGAAGGTGATTCAACTCGGAGCTTTGTGTTCTATCAAGAAACTGATCCAATCCTGTTAATTAAATTCTGAAGACTTCATCGCACGGGACAAACGAAGGGAATGAACCATTTGAGGCCGGAGAGGATAGTTGTGCTGATAGACCTTGAAGGACGTAGGACAGTGAGAAAAGACCACGTGCATGGATTCTATAGAGCAAAATTTAAAGTAAAGCTTTGAAGTTCCTTTTTTTACCCATTCTTGCCTGCAGCGCAAGCACCAGAACGAGGGTGGGATTGGAGAAGGAAAGCCATGGATAGGCGGCGATAATAAGATCAAGATCAAATGATCCGTTCCGGTTTTTGATGATGATGACGCGCTATAAGATAAATAAGGATAGGATTATTTTTCTCATGTGTCCAATGCGTCTTTAATCTATATTATAAGTTATGAAGATGTGTGAACATTTACGCTGCATGTGCATTTACAAAAGAAAAACCAAATGAACATAAACTCGACAACTCTTGCCACCTTTTCCTGAAAAGGGGTGTAAACGATAGGAATCCGTGTTGTCCTCGTTAAGTTTTTTTACGGGTCTTTGACCGCTTCTGGAAAAAGTGTCTTAAGAAGTATTGTCATCAACTGAGGGAGCAATACTCACAAAAAATGTATAAAAACTAACAAAGCGCATGTAGTGAGTGTTCTGCTATCCCTACATTTTTTGGTAAAATGCTGCGTTCGAGTTGAAACGAAAAGTTTTGTGTTTGGGGCGAAGACTGGCCAAGAGAGGTGGGCGCGACCTCACGGAGGATGACACAAAAAATCTGGCAGCTCTTCCGCATAATGCTCTATTTTTTAGCACGGAAACTTCCCAAAAAGAATACACGCAGACTTACGAAAATTTATGTAATTGTTTTTTTTTATTCCTCGTGATCTTTTAAGAAAAAACTAAATTTTCAAGGGGAACACAAATGTTGGATTAAACTGTACTTCAACTCTTACGAAACATGGAGGTATTTATTGATAAGCAATCTATGGCGGATATTGACACATTGGAGAGAAAGGCATATGTTGACAAGCAACATCTGCAGAGAGGTTGATAAAGGACGCAAATATTCATTACGGATTTTCGTGCCTTCGATGATGATTGACCTTAAAAAATATGTGATTTTTTCAAGGACGTGGCAAGGTCAAATCAAGCAAACACCACGCTCAATGTATCAATACATTGGGATTTTTACTTCTCCATCTTCCTTTTCATAGATCATATGGATCTGTTTGTGCCGCTTCTTGTCTCATATAAGGCGAGGAGTCTTCTTTTCTAACTTGGTTGATCCCTTGAAGACGGATACGTGTGAACCCATCAACTCCAATTCTGTCTACATTTTTGCACCAGTATCGTCTTCGTTGTCTTCACAATCTAACCATGCCATCCGTACTGAATTTGCTTTTTTACAGTCCTCAAAAATTCTTTACAAATGATTTCGCGAAGAGATCTCGATAGTCAACAAGATTCAGCCTTTTAGATAACCACGTTTGGAAGCTGCAAGCTGCTTTTGGTAATCGAGCCTTCAATATTGCCGCTCCAGTATTGTTACTTATGGGACTTAGTTATGACATAGTCAGAAATGTTCTATTATTATCATGAACAGCTGAAAGGAGAATTCATCCGGGGTCTTTGAGAGGAATGGAAGAGGCCTTGGAATGGATGGAAACATAGTGAGAAAGAGGAGTAGACGATTTCACCAACAATCATACCCCGATCTTAGCAGTAAAGCTACGATGACAAAAGGAAGAAGAGGATTAGAAGAATAATTAGAATAGCATACAGAGCTTGAATATCAACTATGTTGCACAAATAAATAGCGTTTTATCGGCATTATCACATAACCTGCTCTGTCTAGAGGTGAAACCATACATTCAAATACAAAGTATTATTCTCAATAACAGTTCAATAATAAATTGTTACCAATTAAACTCAACAATAATGTGCCTGCATTTAATTTCTATTTTCTCCTTTTACATTACAATGTTTGCTTTTAAAATGAGGACAAAAAACATGTCAAGCCTGATATATTGTTTGAGATATATTTCTATATATGAACAAGTAATAAGATTTACGAGGCATTATATATTTTTTTGTGTGCACTGAATTAATGATCAGCAAATAAAGGTTAAAATACGGCCGAGCGAAATATCGGCAAAGTGAAAGGTGTCCTGTGTGTTGCGAACACACGTAGAGCGCAGAAGCGAAAATAGACAATTTCTAAATTTGTTTCAAGTCGATGTTTGATTGGAGACGTTTAATGGCGAAGCTCTTTTAAAAATACGTTCTAAAGCAACCCTTCAAAATTCTACTCGCTAGCTCGCAAATTGCGAATGACTTTTGTTTGGTTGGGAGTGTGCTTTTCTTTATCTACAAGTATCATTTTGCCAGTTGATAATACCATTGATAATATTCCCAGTAAAAATAAAACTGAAGTTTTGAAAATTGTACGTCGTAAATCTAAATCCCCTTTCAATAAAATCGATCACATGTTTAAAGGGGTTAAAAATTATAAACAGGAACAGTTCACGGGAGTTTTTTTTTAACTCATGCAAGTTGCAATTACGAGTTGCGAGTTGGTCAATGGGTGATTTTTGGATGGTTGTACTAAACTTGATTGTTTTGTATACTTTAGAATCTACAGTATACAAAACTATGGATTTTATGTAGAATTTGAAGTTTTCTGTCTACAACATATTACACTCTCCCGTATTCACCAATGATACTAACACTTCCCTAAGGCATCACTGTGGCTTAGAATATTTTTTGGTGCATTAATAAAAAAAACAGTATTAGCGCTAGTGATGCCTAAGGCAAGTGTTGTTGAGATTAGTGAATAAGGGAGACTTACAAATACATAAGTTAGTATCGAAGATGTAATATCACCAGTTTTTATGAATGTCATGTTTTGATTAAATGAATCTTTGCCAGAATTGGCAACGGTATTTTCAAAGATTACAAAAAAAAAACAATCATTTTGTAAACAAATAATCCTAAAAAATGTGAGTCCTGAAAAGTATCAAAGCTGGATATGAGCAATTTTAAAAATTTTTAAATTTATACTTACATGCATTTCATCCTATACTTTTCATATTAAATGTTATTTTTCATTTTTTTTTTTAAGAAATCCTGTTCGGGAGACTCCCTAGATTCTAGAGACTCTAGGGTATATGACACTTGTTGTAGTGCCGCAGAGGTGTTCGAGCTTGGTCGTCGCTACAAAGCGCCAATACTCGAACAAGACCCAGTTGCTGTAAGGCTGGATAGACCTTTGGTGACCGGTCATTGGTAAAGGTTTATGAATTTTTCAACCCAGCGAAGAGCAAATTTGAAAATATACATGGTATATTTTTTGTGCTTCGCCGGGATTCGAACCCACAACCTTCCCATTCAGAGTCCGCAGTGTTACCACTGAGCTACGGACCGGTCACAAATCATTTCATTCTATGCATGAAACATCAACTCGTGTAAAATTGCGCAGGTCGCGATTGCCCACTTTCGGTGTTGGGCTCCTCGTATACATATCGTGAATGACAAGCGCAATGCTTCACCGAAACCACTTATCTCTAGTGCGAGCCAAAGCCGCGGAAGAAAGGCTTACCGATCAGAAGATCCGGGTTCAATTCCACGAAGTGATTATGCACGCTCGATAGCGATAACGGCTCAAGCACCAACTATCCAAAACTCCAAACCAACCAGACTACAACTACACAATGTCAGACTACTCCTACTTCAACCAGCACACCATCAACAATGTCAGCGCTCATTATGTTTGTATACCATAATGCTGGAATGAAATGTTCATGGATGATGCTACATACGTTTTATTTTTAATATTATTTTATCTTTCACAGCAATTTGTGCATAGTTAGTACGAGAGCGAACGTGAGGTATGTTAAAACAAAGACAAACCAAAATTTAATGAAATATGAGATTACAGACGTTTTTTTACAAACATACACAGCAATGGACCGCGTGGTTTTAAACATTACACATCACTAGCAGGAAATTAAACTATTGCATACACTTGAAATCACCATTGAAGTGTCTGTTAATTAACACTGGATTATTCGCGTCCCGGCCACATCGATTTAACTATCATAATTTCATTGTTTGTTTTTTTTTGTGTTTTCGTTCGTTGGTCGCTCGGGGTTTTTGGTGTGTCAGGGTTCGGTACGGTTGCTTGGCATCATCCCGGTCGGCAACTGGGTTCTGTGTTGTCACATTCGTAAGGGCGAGGAGCAAATGGAAATGATGAAACTGGCGAAGTGATGTCGCGTCCGCGCGTGCCAAGACAATTTCATCGGCAGATACGAGCCGACTGGCGGCCGTTGCAGACTCGGGCCGGATTCCTGCTTGGGGGAGGACAGGGGACGCACAGTACCGCACCGCGATACTCAAATGTATCATGCACCTACAAAATGTAGCTACATGACCGGTCCGTAATCTAGTGGTGAACACTTCTGACTCGTAAATGGAAGGTTGTGGGTTCGGATCCCGAACGAATCTAAAAAAAGTAGTATACAGAAGATCCTTGCATTTGTTACCTATAATAGCAAATGGCTGCTTGTATCCATTTATAGCAAGAATATAGCTGCGATGTCACTTTGAACAATTCACGATCTACTCTGTACCAAATTTTAAGGAATAAGAGATTTCAGGTCTAAGTAAGGAACAGCTCTTAACAGTCTCCAAATGCCATTCTCTTGCTGCATACATTCTACACGTTTTATAGCATAAGGTGACAGGCCTGATGAGCTTAGAAAGGTTGTTGGATGTTTTCCCATAAAACGCTTTATAACGTGCACACAGCACTGCATTTACGGAAGTGGCTTTTCATCACAGCAGCGCCTGAAGTCGAGACACAGCTTCCTTAGTTCCGTGCAGCCCTTGTCTTTGGATCCAGTGGCGGAGAGATTACAAATGTGGAAGGAGGAATGCCCGGAGAGCTTTGTGAAGCCTTCAGAGAGCCTACCTCCAGGAAAGAACCTCAAGTGGCCCGTATGGAGATCCATGAACAGATTGAGGACCAATGTTGGAAGAGCCCGGGCCAACATGCTGACCTGGGGATTTCTGGGACGGGAGGACTCTACACTATGTGAGTGTGGAGCTTAGCAAACTATGGAGCACCTGCGGTGTTGTCCCTCCTGTCCGACAAGCTGCTCCATGGATGATCTCTTTGCGGGAAACCAAAGAGCTGTAGACATTGCTCGTTACTGGGCCAATACGGTGTGAAGCTGACACGAAGAAGAATAAGAAGTCAGGCACAGTTTATAGGGGAGCCAATAGAACTTTTGCAGAAGAGGAGTTTTATGATCATACTTTGACATTTTTGATGTCAAGTATTCACACAACTACCAAGAATGGGTTCAAAGAGTACCGGGGATGTTTGTAACATAGGCGTTAAGATAAATACAGTACACTCTAATGAGACAATGTAAATCATATCCCTGCCAAATATTTGATACATCGCTGCCTTAGTTCTTGTTTATCTTCTTTTCTTGAGTTCTTGAGAAAATTTTACATGAGCAATGTTTGCATGTGTACTGGACCAATGTGTCTTATGAAAATAAGAAACTTATTTAAAAAATATCTAAAAGAACTCTCACATTATCGAGTTTTACGGTTTTTCTTAGCTCAGATTGTGTAGAATTTGATTCATAAGACAACTGCATGAAAACGTCATATTTTACAAGATTGGCGTATACGATAAACAAGAACTGGGGGAGCGACATGGCAAGGTAGAAATGTAGCCTAATGGATCACCAAAAGGTTAAGAACTACTAGCAATAACACAGCTCTGCAAAACTAACACAGCTCTGCAAAACTAACACAGCTCTGCAAAACTAACACAGCTCTGCAAAACTAACACCTACTGAATACTGTAGAGAAGAACATGCCACTTCCAACCAAGATTGTGTTCACAAAAACTTTATCACTTTCAGATCTTTACCACTTGGTCTCATCCTTGAGGACCTTGTCTAATCCCCCAAGAAGTAAAAATATTTCACTGCTTTTGAGATGTGATGTACTATCGATCTCTAAACATCAAGTTTCAAATGGCAAGGTCCTTTTCCCAATTAACAGAGATCACAATCACCCATACTATAAAAAATGGTTCACTTTGCCAATGTCACCCCTGTTTCAGGGAATGTCGGCAAGAGTTGCAGGGCTTATGTTCATTTGAGGTTTGGATTTTATTTGTAAGTACACAATCAGCATTTGTAAGCGCGAACTACACGTGTTTGTTTGTGGGCATACATCTGAGAGCTTTGAATGAATATATCCTTGCAACTTAGATTATAGATTATAGACAATGATGGTCACTGAGGAGGTACAAGAAGATAAAGAAGATATCAGGAACGCAAAGGATTTGACCGTTATATCTTTTATGCAGCATACCAGGTCATCTTTTGGCATTCACAACAATTCATTTTGGTTTAACTACCAGCCAGGGCAATGATTTTAACGACAGTTTTATGTACATTCAGATGACATTAATAATACGCAAATAATTTAAATCTACATACTATCTGATGCTAAGAGACGCAGTGCAAGAAGAAAGACAGAAAGAAAAAAAAACTCTTGGGCTTGAATTTTATGGAATTACTTCCATTGCGACATTCAACCCCTTTTTCGACCAACTGTCAACAAAATATAAAATTACCATGATTCTGTAGTACACATGTAAGTCGATGGATCAGTTAGTAGAATGCTTGCCTTTGATGGCAGAGAGCTACGGTTCGATCACCATCAAGTCAACGCGGTGAGAAGCTTGATTACATACTGTTACGAAATTAGGGTTCAAAAGTCTTTCAAATTAAAATACACAGGTCTTCTTATACAATTGTTTATTTTACACTTTTAAATAATTTATTTTTACAAAGCTTTCTCGACTATTCCACTTGGTTTCTGTTCACTGGTCAAGTTAGTTCTATGTGTTTGTAAGTCTCGTATGATACTGCTGGCCCTGCAAGCCACTCGCACCCTTCTTATACTCTTTAAAACAGTACAATCTAGACCTATATTTGCTAGACAGTTCCAGAAAGGCATAGTAACTATTATTTCTCGATGCTTCACGTATTTTATTCAATGATTCCTACCCACACAATACAATACGGAATTCCTATAACTAATACCTACTTATTTTAAATATTATTTTATATTTCATATTTACATAACAATACTTTATTTTCAAGCTATTGTGGGAATACGATTAATGAGAAAAAAAGGCTAGGTTTTTCTTCCTTCTCAACCTGTCTTTATCAACTCCTGGATGTAATCTCCGTTTCCAATATTCTCCAACTTTGTATATTGGAAGCCTCGTTCAGCCACCTGCTTCTGTTTGCACTCTAAATTAAATATATATTTAAATATTTCACTTGCACATCCCACGATACGGTGGACAAATAATGCCAAGGCAGATGCTGAAGTCTTGGGAGTAAGAGGACCATGGAGGGAGGATTGTGGTGCGCGAGGTCCTGAGCCTTCAAGCTTGTAAGCCGGAAGAAGTACATATTATTATTATTTGAAGTGGATGCTTATGAATTGTTTGTTCTTTGTTCTGCTGCAATTGTGCTTTGAGTTATGAAGTCATGGCAAGGTGTTCTCGGATCACTTCTGCGGGTGGCAGCTACTGTTAATGGTGGCATAGCGTCGCAAGACTCGAACCAGCGACCATGACAACAAGGCAAGGAAAGAACCAGACCATGAGACCACAACCTCGCATTATGCCCCACACCGGCATTGCATACATCACACACGTCACATATAATTAATGCGCCTATGAACATGGCATTACTCTTATTTATTCTTTATGCAACAGATCGTTGAGTTCCATTTCTTTCAATCAGTAACTTCCTCAACTTAATCGTCTACTTGGTTGTCAAACTGAAGTAGGTATAGTTTTTATACTGTATGCTTGTACAATAAGATATTTTTGTTTGTTAAAGTAGAGGTCTAAGATTGAATTCGAGGACGCAATAAATGAAACCCTGTTTCGATGTTTTTATTCAAACGATTTGGCCACAGATATAACCGTTGTTGCGTTTCAGTTACCAACTCAAATCTCATCGAACCATTAGATTGCTTTCTTATTGATCTAAAAGTTGTAAAAGCATAACAATTTGGAATGAAGCTTATATCTTAGGATTCGATAATCTATTTACAAAATAGGGTCTATAATTTTTAATCTTTTGGCATCCGAATCGAAATTTCCTAGAATTATCACAGGCAGAAAATAGCGATACCGCATCCGCAATGCCCCTATGGGAAAAGCTCGTGAAATAGAGGCCATGATGAGATGGAGCACATCCAGGAGGCGATTTTGGAAAGATGATGTCTCCAGAATGAGTCATGAAAGACTCGTACAAATCGTAGCTATGATTTGCCAATCGGTACAGATGGACCTACGAGCTGATTTATACGCGAATCACAAATCTAAAGTTCTCAATCAAGATAAAAAAGTGAACAAGCATTTTAGCATAAGTGTTTTTAGGCTTTCATGGCTGGCTTCAGAGGTGTGTACTTAAATACGAACCTTGAAAAAGTCAGTCACAAGTTCACTGATGAAACGTAGCAGCCTTCTAAGAAGAAAAAAGCAGCCTACAGAAGAAATACTGGACCATGGTCTACAAGCCCGGAAAAATGGATTCTGCATCCTTATCATCTAAATCTAAGCTGCAAGGATATGTATCATTTGAGATTAAGTAATATTAAATGCATTCCCACAAGCAGACACGCGTAATTTCGCGCTCAGACATGCCGCATGTGGACCTACAATATAAAAACCCAATTCTCAAATGGACATAAGCCCTGCAACTCTTGCCGAACTTGCCTGAAACAGGGGTGACATTGGCAAAGTGAACCGTTCTTTACAGTATGGGTGGTCAGCCTCATACCAACCTATAAGTCAAGGAATACAAGCAATTAATTACATTTAACAAATAATCACTGAACAATTACACAGTAAACAAATTAAAAAGCTACTAAACATATTCTATAAAAGTGATTTTCAGATCAGACTTAAACGCCAGCATTACAGATCAACCGCCATTTCTTTCGGTCCTTGCATACTACTTTCATTTCATCCAGAGTCATCATCTTTTTCATACAAGCTCTCCTTTTATTATGACTCTGGATATCCCATTCATTCGCTATTTCGTAAATTTTGTCCATCCATACATTTCTCGGTCTTCCTCTACCACATCATATCATCATCAAGTATTTTGGCAGTTTAAGTGGGAAAATCGTAAAAAGGTTGCGTTTTAGATTAAAAAAAAATATGCGCGATTAAAATGTATTGTTATAGCAAGATAAATAATATAAAACAATGTGTAATGAATTGTTGCGTTATCTTTTAAATATTATGCTGTGCTTCAACAAGACAGCAAATCGGTGTCGGACAGGCCGGGGAGTTGTGAATAAAATAAATATAGAAATGGAAGGTTAGCGACACGGCTCAGACAAGACGGAATAGTTTCCGTATTTATCGCAAAATGGCGGACGGGCGCGAGGCTAATAATAGGGAAGGACTCGGCTGTATGGGAGTGAAGCTATGACTATAACAGTGGTATCAACCAACATTTAATTCACATATATCATTTCTTGTGAAGGCTGAGTAAGCCTTGAAATCGAACCCTTACTCTCGGCATGGAAAGCAAGCATTCCACCAATTGAGTTATCGACCTTTTTACAATCTTGGTCGTCGCCGCCACAACGCGTCAATTCTCATGCAAGACCCCTGGTACTGTAAGGCTGGGTGGACCTTTGGTGACCGGTCGTTGGTAATGGTTTATGAATTTACAACCCAGCGAATATAAATGGTATACTTTTTGTGCTCCGCCGGGATTCGATCCTACAACCTTCCGTCCGAAGTGTTACCGCTGAACTGCGGACTGGTCTAAAGTATTGAGAGGTCGATAGCTCAGTTGGTAGAGTGCTTGCATTCCATGCCGTGAGCTCGGGTTCGAATCCCACCGAGGGTGTCAGAAATGATTTCCCGTTTTGGTGTTTATGTATTATTTCAAACCCCAATATAAAATACCGGCAAGGTTTACTCAGCCTTCACAAGAAATGAGTACCAGCCCTCTCGGGAGCTGGGAAACCCCCACTTCAACTGAAGTGGTTGGCGTGAGGCCGGCCCCTTGACCTGTAAAAATAAATAGGTTCAACTCGCCACATGCGACCCTTTCGGGGATAACGCGGCCAGAAGTTACACTATATATGTAGCTTAGTTGCGTTTGCGTTTTTTGCCCTCAGACCTATGTACGTCCAATCGATAAGGACCGATGTGCCTGTCGTAGAGTCATCTTTGACCGATGTGTCGCGACACGGGGTGTTTGTTACAGTTACTAGGGAAAGGCATCCCAACTCGCCGGCCACCATCCGCCATTCGTCATGTCACAAGACCCGGCGGGGCAACATCATGTAATGGCGATAATAATAAGGTGTAATGCCAAGTTGGCACTACGCAGCTGGGAGTTCGCCGCGGCGCACATAGGAGTATTTCACATAAAAAACCAGACAAAATTAACGTATATTTTATTTTACTATTTTATGAAATAAAAGTCAATAATTCATCAGAATTAGGTATTTACTTAAAAAGAAAAAAAACAAATCTAAGAGAGTATTTACTCTACAACCAGGATTTTTGGACCTTTGAACTCTTTGGTAATAGTGTAAAGCTCAATTCTGGTGATATTTTTCACTCATTCCGAAGGATCTTTGACAAAAGAAAAAACATAAAAATACGCTTTTTCAATATAATTACAATCTTCCCCATATAGTTTGATGTAGGTACTTAAAAAATATGGGGTACGTTGGGGGGGGACTTTTTATTCATGTTTCTACTTCCTTAGAGTCTACATTTTATGCCCACATAAAGCAATTTAGGCGACAAGGCGCTACACATGAACAAAAACACTAATGTATTTCAAATATCTTTAAAAAACGAGTCAAAAAAGTGACGCTGTTAATTGATGGCTATACAAGTAGAAAATTTGGAAGATAATAAAATATATTTCAGTATATAGTACTAACCTTCTATATCCATGTCCGAATAGTTCATCTCCTGTTGTTTGCTACACTAATGCCCGTTTTCACCGACTCCTTCTAAACCGTCACCTAGCTAAAAGTATTTAAATATAAGAGACTCTTTAAACGGGTACCTAGCACCGTTGAGTTTCACGAGTGAAACTGTCACCTAAAAATCGGCCACCTAGCTAGGAGCCTGTTTAGCAAACCACTAGTGTTGTGAAACTCGATTTTTGTAAATTCGAAATGTATTTTATGGTTTATAAAATAATATACACATTTCAAATAAAAACAACACATGAATATTTGATGTTTATAATAATATCTACCATTTACGCTGCAAATATTATTTGTTAATTGAATTTTTATCTTTACAATGGTGTGTACATAGTATATTTTGATATGCACACACTATGAAAAAAGCGTAATGTTGCCGGCTTGTAGTCTGCAGATGCATTCAGATGCGGTTTTGTTTTTGTTGACAATTCACATTCGACATGTAAAATCGGCATTTTCAAATATACGGCGGTCACCAATCAATTATCAAATTAAAGAAGAAACATGGTTCAACTTTTCAGAGGCTGACCGCGAGAAACTTGTTCAATCCTGCTACATGGGGCTACATTTACGCCTCTTACGTCTGTCACAGATATCAGCTGATGGCTTACAGTGGCATAAAATTGTAATGCCTCTAATCAGTTATCCCCGTGTGTCACTGAATTGTTTCTGTACAAAACAATAAGTAACAATCCATCTGAAGGATATCATAAGGCCTGTGATATGACAAATTTATGGTAGGTAAATGGGTAGGTACCTATAAACATCGATCAATGTAAAAGATCGATGTTTTTAAATACGTAATAAATTCATGGACGATAATAGTTATTCCACAACATCTTTACCAAAACTATATGTGTACAGCTCTGTTGTCCGAAAATATAAAAATTACTACAATTTTATCCAGCAAGGAGCTACATGATTGTATTTTTGACAGCCGATATCCGCACCAAAAATCGATGTCATTCTTATCGACATTTTTTTACCTTTCTCAAAACTTTTTGGACGTAGATAAGTCCTAGCAACTTCTATATCCTCAAGAGTTTCTAAAAAAACAAGGATATCGGCGTCCATATCCACTTATTTGCAGTTTAAACATGACATAACCTCACTGACAGGCCGCTAAAGTGTCCTTTAGCGGCCTGTCAGTTTAAGGAGCGGAATATCGGGCTCGCAAATATAAGAAGTTCTTAGCGAGTTAAGAGGTTCTTAAATGCTGGTGAAAACAAAACTGGTACCTAAATATTTTTAAACAGCACTTTATCTTTAAATATTCTTGGTGAAAACGGGCATAAGCCATTTTAGTACAGAAATCTGATAGAACACAAACGAGAGCGCCGCTGAGAACAAAAACACGCGTGCAGTACGATGACTGGGTTCCGACTTACATGGCACATGCGCGGGAGTTGAGGGTTGGGGGTCTGCCTTTTGATAAAATGGTTATTGTAGGTAAACACACATGTATTTTGGGTGCGGTTGGATTAACATCACTATTTTCATTTTGTCCCATGTTTTATGTGTAATACTCCTATGTGCGGCGGTGCAACTCGCTGCTTTTTGTGCGGCACAATACTAAAAAATGTATTTTAGGTGCGACATAAATAGCACCAACAAATGTACCTACTGAACACTGAATAAATACAACACTGAATTGGTGATACTATTATTAGATACAGTTATTTGGTAACCGAGCTTTATTTCCTATACTATATATAATCTATAATCTAAGTTGCAAGGATATATTCATTTAAAGCTCTCAGATGTAAGCCCACAAACCAACAAGTGTAGTTCGCGCTTACAAATGCTGAATGTGTACTTACAAATAAAATCCAAACCTCAAATGAACATAAGCCCCACAACTTTTGCCGACCTTCCCTGAAACAGGGGTGACATTGGCAAAGTGAACCATTTTTTACAGTATGGGTGGTCAGCCTCATACCAACCTATAAGTCAAGTCAATACCCTGAGAAGAAAACATTTACATACATAAACTTCCCTCTATAATCTAAAGTCTAAGTTGCAAGGATATATTAACATTCAAAGCTCATATCAAATGCAAATATAAAATAGCGCTCACGAAATAAATCATCCTAACATTATTCTCTAAGCTTCGTATAGTACAAAGAAAACATGAAAGAGATATGCTACGCGTAAGACTCTCCGACAGAACAAGGAGCACAGAGCTACGGATAAGGTCGGGAGTAACCGATGTCGTAGAGAGAGTGGCAAAGCTAAAATGGTCCTTTGAGGGGCATGTTGCTAGAACCACCGACCAGAGATGGACGAAGAGATTGGTAGAGTGGAGACCTCGGGAAGATATGAGAAGCAGAGGGAGACCTCCCACGAGATGGTCGGATGATATAAGAAGGCTTGCTGGAGACTGGATTCAAAAAGCGCAAGACAGAGATGGATGGAGAGATATGGGGGAGGCCTATGTCCAGCAGTGGATGGGGATGGGTGTATAAAGGGAAGAAGAAGAAAAACGCAACTAAGTTACACATATAGTGTAACTTCTTGACTGCGTTATACCCGGAGGGGTCGCATGTGGCGCGATTCGGGACCTATTTATTTTTACGGGTAAGGGGGCCGGCCTCACACCAACCACTTTCAGTTGAAGTGGGGGTTTCCCAGCTCCCGGGGGGGCTGGTTCTCATTTATTGTGAAGGCTGAGTAAACCTTGAGATCGAACCCTTGCTCTCGGCATGGAATGCAAGCATTTTACCGATTAAGCTATCGACCTTTTTGCGAGTTTGGTCGTCATCGCAACAAAGCGCCAATTCTCAAGCAAGACCCAGTTGCTGTAAGGCTGGATGGACCTTTGGTGACCGGTCATTGGTAAAGGTTTTATGAATTTTTCAACCCAGCGAAGAGCAAATTTGAAAATATAAATGGTATTGTTATGTAAATAGTAGATTAATATAGGTGTACCTACATCGTAGGTAGCAATAATTATTATAGGCTTAAGAAATCTAGAAATGAAATAATCCCTTTGTACTCTTGAAGCTGGTAGAACGTTCGAGAGTTTGCTGGCAAATTGGCCCCTAGAGACTTCTGTCTCTAGGGTATATACGGAGCAAAATTGGGTGCACCAAGACAGATAGATAGTCGCCTTGGATTGTGTGAGGTTCTGAACTGTGAAAATAAATTTGAGTTGCTAAAAGTGTTAAAAATAAATGTAAATTGTAAAATAAATTAAGTGAAAATAAATATCCAGAAAGTAGACCAGCATGATTTAATTTAGATACTATCCGAACCCAAAAACAGTACAGTATATTTTTTGTGCTCCGCCGGGATTCGAACCCACAACCTTCCCATTCAGAGTCCGAAGTGTTACCACTGAACTACGGACCGGTCATGAATATGATGATTATTACTTCTATTAGTAACTCTTAAGTATATAAATCAGAGCGTTTGGTCACAGTTGAGAGGAACAAGATACTCCGCCAAGTTCAGAGTTATATTGGTGCAGGATGAGGGGGTGTGGTGGGAGAACGAAGGGCACCGTCATCAGGTGCCACTACCGATAATTGGGTATTTTGTTGCCAAACGCAATAAACAATCAAGCACCAGCAGGCTTACGGTTCATTCATCGAATTGCTGACGAATTAAATGGGCATACCTCGGCGACATTGTGTGTAAACTATCTGTTGGATCGGTAATTTATATTGCAATCAAACTGCCGAGGGACTGATAATATATTTTCATTAACAGAATCAACAGCATTGCAGGTACGCTGCAAATAAACTTAAAGTCAATTCATTCAGTCTGAGAGACTGTGTTGAATGAATAAAAATATTGAATTTTAAGATGTCGATAAATTAAAAGTGAAAGAAGAAATAAGTAGAAAGGCAAGGAATAATAAATAAGAAGTAAATGGATAAAAGAGAGAGCAAATTGAAGAATAAAGTATGTAATAAAAAAATATGGCTCAAAGCCAGCCCTAGGGAAAACGCATCAAAATAACAGTTACAGAATAAAATATTGTTTAATTGCAAAGACAATGTCTAGTAATGAAATGGGACATATTGTGTTATTTAAAATATTGAATTGGTATAAGACTGACGGAATAAAGACGGGTCTCGAGGGAGATCCTAAAATTACCAGTTTGTATCTAAAAATCGAGAACATTAGGATTTGCTCCATAATGTCAAAATAAATGCAAAATAAAATAGGTACGATATGTTGTATTAAAAAATTAAAAGTTCACAAGTAATTGTAATTTATAATTTTAAAAGGCCTTGAGTGGACATGTTTTCGATCAAAATGAACAGTTACTTATCAATTGAAGAATAATTATTACGCAACGAGATAAATTAAAACGAAATGATAACCTGACTGTGACCACACGAACGAGGTGATAGTGATTTAGTGACCATGTAAGTAGGTTGTCGTAGAGAAATGGGGTACGGCAGATTTTCAAAAACTGCTTAATCTAATCTAAGTTGCAAAGATATGTATCATTTAAGGTTCATATTAAATGCATTCCCACAAGCAGACACGCAAAATTTCGCGCTCACACATGCCGCATATGGACATACAATATAAAAACCCAATCTCAAATGAACATAAGCCCTGCAACTCTTGCCGACCTTCCCTGAAGCAGGGGTAACATTGACAAAGTGAACCATTTTTTTACAGTATGAGTGGTCAGCCTCATACCAACCTATAAGTCAAGGAATCATTGTATTAAAGTCTAACATCTATAATCTAAGTTACAAATATATATGAACATTTAAAATTCAAATTCAATGCATGCCCACAGAAACGTGTATGTTCGCGCTTTTAAAAATAAAACATAAGACCTGAAAATGTAGCCGACCTTTCCTGAAACAGGGGTGACATTAGTAAAGTGAACCATTTTTTACAGTATGGATGGTCAGCCTCACACCAACCTATAAGTCAAGGAGTTAGTCATTCAAAATTATCATATTTTTCAGTGACTATTAAAACTAAGTCAGGAAACATTGTATGACAAAATTAAAATAGATAATACAATGTGGCTTTACTTAACCTCAAAATTCTGACCACATTCGAAAGAGTATTATGTTAAGTAGTAGAGAATACGAAAAATATTTTAGATCTTTTTTACGGATACGAAAAATATTTTTTGACGTTATCCTTACAGGTGTTTTGTAAACGCATCATATTTTTCTATCCTTGTCTGGGTTAGTCCCTAATTTACGCCATAAATCTACTACGCAGTTGTACACCCATTATCGAAAATGGATGTTCAGATATCAAAAGAAAGCAAAATAAGCATTTCACGAATAATGACCATTTCATAATGAATGTGCCTGCAATAAGCATTATTTCCATCAACTAAATGTTTACATTTTAATGTTCTTATCATATGAAATGTATTGAAAATGGCTGGATGAAATTCCAACAATTTGCAATGTTGACATTTCGTAAAATTACAGTTAGTAATCTAGAATTATCCTAAAGGCCGACAATACTCAAATTTAAACGATTATGAATACATTTAAATTACCAAACGACTCACGGCGAGAGAGCATTCCGTGAGGTTTTTTCTTCTAAGAAATGAATTTTAACCTAGACGCACCAAGTACAACATTCATTTCAGAAAGGAGAACATGTGTCTTGAGTTTCGAAAGCGAGAATATACATAAATTTCTGATTTCGGAGAAATGCTTCCTTTTTGTGATGTTTTCTCGATTCTTGGCCCGTTATTTCATGCCTTCATCATAATTCATGCGGTTTTTTCAGATCGTTTTGTTCAATAGGTCATTGGGACTTACACAAGATTACACGGTGTGGCTCTAACGCGGAGCTTACAGAATGTTCTCGAACAAAGAAACAAGGATGAATACAGGAAAACAATACTTCTGGAGTACCATGTCCTATATGTAAACGATAAAGGGAGTTTACCCAAAAATAATATAAACAAAACCCTCCTAGGCAGTGGTAACAAGATTGCATTAAGTTACGCAATGTTTAAGAAAGGTAAAGTATGATAATGGTTAATGAATAAGGTCTTTAAAAATGATAGATTTGGATGTATAAACATGAATATCAATTGCAGTCTGGACATGTGGAAATATCGCACGTTTTCTAAATATCATAAAGAATGGTTAGGTGTATCCCGGTGAATGGGTTATTTTCGTACTTACAGAGAGAAATCCACAGGTTATCACTTGTAGTAATCACAGGCACAATTCACCGAATCGGTAGATCAACTATTGAACACGGTATTAGCTCTGAATTAGGTTTAATAAACGAATAAAATTTCAATCCACGTGCTCACAATGTTTTCGTGTGAACGATAAACTGCAACATGGCGCCCGTCGGGCCTACTTGCCGAATACGACGCTGTTTGGGCGATTTTTTTCAATTTTTGGACTGTTAACGCCATCTGCTGAGGGAAAAGCACACTCCGAGCCATGTAAAGTCGGTACAAACGCAATAATTTTAACCTTTTGTTTCCAGTCACACCAACTCAAAGATAGTTGACAAAATTCTGATCACTGATTGGCTGAAACAATATTTTTGTGTTGGTAGCATTGCCAAAATGGCTGTCAAATCCTTCAAGATTGTGAAAGACGTCGCGGTCGTCAGCAGTTTTACGCTGTTGTAATTTTTGACATTTGTGAAATTAATGTGGTTCTAATCTGAAATTAAAGCACAATGCCGAAGAATAAAGGAAAAGGTGGTAAAAACAGACGTCGCGGAAAGAACGAAAATGAAACAGAGAAACGTGAATTGGTGTTCAAAGAAGATGGTCAGGAATATGCCCAAGTGACGAAAATGCTTGGCAATGGCCGTTTGGAGGCCATGTGCTTTGACGGCTCAAAAAGACTCTGTCACATCCGAGGTAAACTTCGTAAAAAGGTGTGGATCAACCAAGGAGACATCATATTAATCGGATTGAGGGACTACCAAGACGCCAAGGCGGACGTCATCTTGAGGTACACGCCAGACGAAGCTAGAAATCTAAAAACATATGGGGAGTTCCCAGAAACCGTGCGCATCAACGAGACAGTCACATTCGTGGATGACGGCTTCGACGAGGATATTGAATTCGGTGATGAAATCAGTTCGGACGAAGACGTCGATCCCGTGGACGCCATATAGCGAATATAATTCTATTGTCAAGTCACCAAGTTGTCGTCTTTTCCTGTTTTACCGATTCACAACATGTAGCTAAAACAGTTCTCATCTACACCATTGTATTATTTTTATTATTTCTTGGAAACTTCTAGGTAGAACGCAAAATTTCTCTTCATCATGTTATAGTATTGGTGATTGTGAAATTAGGACAAATTGTTTTTAATCATAAGTTCAAAAGTTTATATTTTATTTAATTAACATAATGTCTGGAGCTATACAGTTGTGAAATAATGAATGTGATGTGATAATGTAAGACTTCGGATAACACACATTGTTAATAATATCATTTAATTTATCATGAATCACACCATGTTGTCTCCTAACTGGTATAGTTTTCATAGTCTGTACGTTTCTTATAAAATTAAATAAAATATAGAACTTCTTTATTGTTCAACTCCATTCTTATATCAAATATTAATATAGTATGTATAAACCGTAAACCAAAATCTGTAAAGTATTTAAATTTCATGCCTGCATATTTAATTGTTGCGTTAAATATCATTTTCTTCATCTGAATATTGAAATAAACCGAGTAAAGAGTTTTATGAATTAACTTTTTATTTTCTAAGTATTTCCCTGTGCAGGCAACACCATTGAAAGGGAAATTCTCCGCCCTGTTTATGTTCCAAAGAAGGATGTGTTCATTAGAAGAACTCTATCAACATCTGGTCAACAAAAGTCAGCAAACTGCAGTGGCTGGGTCACATCCAGCGTCTGGACCATGAGATAGATAGATAAGACAAAATTTGGATAGCGCCTTTTATGACAGTGTGTCACTACAAAGGCGCTTGTCCGTATGATTGGACGAAGAGGTGAGTCTTGAGACCTCTTAAATGGTCTCGCCATATCCAGTTCCCTCAGTAAGGCGGGAATAGCGTTCCAAGTCATTGGAGCGGCTGCCTTGAATGCTCAGTGCGGGGCCTTCTTGCAGGGATGTCCAGGCAGCTGCTTCTTGATGCAGCTGACATCAGTGTTCGTCCGCGCGAGGTTGTAGTAGCTGGAGAAACCAACTCCGCACTCCCACGCAGTGCTTTGAAGGTGAGCAAACCAACTTTAAAAGTGATCCTCAGGGATTTTCAGCCATTGCAGAGCTTGAAGATGAGGAGTGATGTGGCAGGACTTTGCAGCCCCATATGTGAGTCTAGCTGCGGCGTTCTGCAGCGATGAGAGCGTGATAGGTCGCTACAGTAACAAACACAAAGACTGATATCAAGATGGCTGGACATAGTTATGGCGCACTGTCTCGTGTAGTAGGTGTATGGGACTGGAGGGTGAAGGTGTCGGACGGACAGTGGAGGCTGCTGTCGATGAAGGAGGCCAAGATTCACCCCGAGTTGTACCAGTGATGATGATAAAACACAAACGAAACTAAGCTGCACATATAGTGTAACTTCTTGCCTACGTTATTCCGGAAGGGGTCACATGTGGCGATTCAGGACCTATTTATTTTTTACAGGTAAGGGGAGCGGCCTCACACAAACCACTTAAAGTTAAAGTGGGGGTTTTCCAGCTCCCGAAGAGGCTGGTTCTCATTTCTTGTGAAGGCTGAGTACACCTTGCCGGTATTTGGGTTTGAAATAAACGCCGAAACGGGAAATCATTTCTGATACCCTCTTCTTCTTCTTCTTCTTCTTGTGCCATTCCTAACGAAGATCGGCGATCATCATAGCTATTTTGATTTTTGATCCTGGGGCTTTGATGCTGATACCCTCGGTGAGGATCAAACCCTTGCTCTATGTATCAAATGCAAACATTCTATCGACCAGACTTTTTACAAGCTTGGTTGTCGCTACAAAGTGCCTATTCTTGAGAAAGACCCAGTTGCTGTAAGGCTGGATGTCATTGGTAAGGGTTTATGAATTTTTCAACCCAGCGAGAACCTACAACCTTCCATTTACGAGTCAGAAGTGTTAACCACTAGACTACGGATCGATTAATAATAATGATAATCCAAAGTAATTTCAAGTGAAGAGTGCTGATCGATAGCTCAGTTGGTAGATTGCTTGCATCCCATGCTGATAGCTCAGGTTTGACTCCCATAGAAGGTCTCGATAATGGTTTCCTGTTATGGTGTTTATTCAAAACCCAATATAAAATATCGGAAAGGCTTACTCAGCGTTCATACGAAATGAGTGCCAGCCCTCTTGGGAGTAAGGCTTGCCCCCTTAGGGGCCGTCCATAAATTATGTCATCGATTTTGGCCGATTTTCGACCCCTCCCCCCTTACAATCATCCTATAATCATTATCTAATAACCCCCCTCCCCCTCTTGCTGTAATAATGGATGAGCTTAATAATAATTAATAATGTTATATTACTTACATGGTATTTTGTATATTTTGTAGAAATTGGTATTTACAAGAACGATGTCACTTCTGGTACTCCTGCATCATTTGCCATAATCCGCAGACCAGACTCCCCCCCCCTTAATGCGAATGACGTAATATATGGACAGCCCCTTACTTGAATACATAAATAGGTTCCACTCGCCACATACGACTCTTTTGGGGAAAACGCAGAAGGACGTTACAAGGCAATAAGTAATTGTCTTCAGGAGACTTTGAGGTACAGATTTCCAAATACCAAAACTCCATCTTACTCCTTTATTTCAAAATCTCAGCGTCCTGCATATCACAAAGAGAGAGGAGTATAAATGTTGGACTTATGCAATGTTCATCTTGTTTCCTAGGACTTTACTGAAAAAGATACACATGATCAATAAAGCCCTATCCAGCCTTACAACATCTGGTACTGGCTTGAGAATCGGTGCTTTCTCTAGCGAGGATCAATCTCGTAGACAGTTGAGATCTGATTTATCCGAAAACAGAGGTCATCAATTGGATCATCTGTTTACTTTTATTATTGTCTATAATCTAAGTTGCAATGATGTATTGTCATTTTTTTTTATAATTCAAATGAAAAAACGGTATTGACCGGTCCGTAGTTCAGCAGTAACACTTAGGACTCTGAATGGAAAGTTCTATGTTCGAATCCCAGCGGAGCACAAAAAAATTTACCATTTAAATTTTCAAATTCGCTCTTCGCTGGGTTAAAAAATTCATAAACCTTTAGCAATGACCGGTCACCAATGGTCCATTCAGCCTTACAGCAACTGGGTCTTGCTTGAGAATTGGCGCTTTGGAGCGACGACGACCAAGCTCAAAGGTTGATAGCTCAATTAGTAGAATGCTTGCATGCCATGCCGAGAGCACGGGTTCGATCTCAAGGCTTACTCAGCCTTCACAATAAATGAGAACCAGCCCCCCCGGGAGCTGGGAAATCCCCACTTCAACTGAAAGTGGTTGTTGTGAGGCCGGCCCCCTTACCCGTAAAAATAAATAGGTCCCGAATCACCACATGCGACTCCTTAGGGGATAACGCAGGGAAGAAGTTACACTATATGTGTAGCTTAGTTGCGTTTTATGCTTCTGGAATTTCTGAAAGAAGCCTTGTCGACAGAGTTCTTATGAAGCGGTGTGAAACCCTTATTAAACAAATCTTTTTCTCTATGTAATGTAGGTTAATATCCTGTTTGGTTTCTTTGATGTTAGCTGCTACTTTCAAGAAAAAATCTGGGTCTCAGGCAATATGAAATGCCTCCTGTTGAGGTCATTCTTAACCTTGGAGAAGCCAAAAAGGTTGCTTTCCATAGAACGTTTTGCAGGGTTTGGTTGATGCAAAATAGTTTTAGTTTTTTTTATAATCAGAAAGCAGTTGAGAAAAGTATGGAAGGATCAAATCTCTGAAATAGCGAATGAATGGGATATCCAGAGTCATAATAAAAGGAGGACTTGTATGAAAGACTCTGGATGAAATGAAAGAAGTATGCAAGGACAGGAAGAAGTGGCGGCTAATCTGCAATGTTGATTTCTAATGTTGGTGTATTCATTTGCTACATTTTTTGCATAGGAAATTTTCGACTTTTTTTGTATAGATTTCTTTGTAAGGTTTTGTTCTTTTTTATATTTAAATGTAATTTATTATTCATATTCCTTGACTTATAGGTTGGTATGAGGCTGACCACCCATACTGTAAAAAATGGTTCACTTTGCCAATGTCACCCCTGTTTCAGGGAAGGTCGGCAAAAGTTGTGGGGCTTATGTTCATTTGAGGTTTGGATTTTATTTGTAAGTACACATTCAGCATTTGTAAGCGCGAACTACACTTGTTGGTTTGTGGGCATACATCTGAGAGCTTTAAATGAATATATCCTTGCAACTTAGATTATAGATTATAGTAATGGAAATATTTATTTATTTCCGTCTATATAATATTTCTTCATAATTTTGTTTTGTTTTTATGGGACCGAGCACTATTCATCGTTATCTAAAAAAAGGTTGCTAGTTATAGATTTATTATATTTGCTATGAAAAAACCCAACATGGGAAATATTTTGTACAGCTGGCAATATTGGGATATGTAGAGGTGGTTGCCATCTGTTGTCCTTTTATAAAAGCTACAAAGCCGCCTACCAAAGGAAGTAAGCGGGGTATAGCATAGATGGCAGTGAACTAAATAAATTTAAATTTATAATCTATGTATAGTTTGCAGCTCATACTTATACTAATATTTTTTCTTTGAAAAAATTTACACTTTTAAAAAAAAGTAAAATCAAAACTAAATGCAAAAAGTCTCCCCGGCGGGGAATCGAACCCCGGTCTCCCGCGTGACAGGCGGGGATACTTACCACTATACTACCGAGGAATTGACAGACGACGGAAAAATTGTTGGTGTAAAGCAGCAATATCAATTCAAATGATAAAAATTATAATATACCTACCAAGTATTTGCAATTTGCATACATACCTAAGTACCTGTAAGAATGAATTTATGGTTGCACACATGGATATATAGAACAGGATTTTTTTTCTTAGACCGAGAAAATGGCTCAGATTGGCGAAATTGTAAAATAATGTGATGTACAGATTGAATGGAAAATAATATGGATATAAGACCTACCTTACCTACTTACGTATACATGAAAAAGCTCCCAATCCTGTAAAAAAAGTTGATAAAATGCGGCTTAGCTACGTTTCAGATTTCCTCAACCCATTTCACAAGATCACCTGCAGCTGCAGCATGACGTGTATACGTGACCCTATACATTGCTTGTGTACCTACATGAGGTGGACACAAAATGGAAGTAAGATAAGATTTCTAATAACCTTGGAGTCCTTTGCATGTTCAACATGTCCGGCCTACTGCAGTCTTCTTGATTTAATTTTTGACACGATCTAAATCTAATCTAAGCTGCAAAGATATGTATCATTTGAGATTCATATTAAATGCATTCCCACAAGCAGACACGCATAATTTCGCGCTCACACATGCCGCATGTGGACCTACAATATAAAAAAAAAACAATCTCAAATGAACATAAGCCCTGCAACTCTTGCCGACCTTCCCTGAAACAGGGGTGACATTGGCAAATTGAACCATTTTTTACAGTATGGGTGGTCAACCTCATACCAACCTATCAGTCAAGGAATAACGATGACTTCTGAAATATGGACCTCAGTCCGTGTTGCTGCCGACGCGTCATCTGTCACCCTGAGGTCCAGGTCCCGTCCGGAGTGGGACAAAGCATTTTGTTTTCAAAGACCTGGAGAGATTTCTCTTGCTTCTGAGTGTGACTACAGACTTCACATCCATACAACAGAACTGGCCGAACAAATGAAATATATGCTTTGACTGTTATGGAACCGAAGAGTCATTTTAAACACAGTAGCCTTTTGGGGCCGAAAAAAGCATTGCTGGCGATATGAAGTCGAGCTTGCATCTTCCGAAGACAGGTTATTTTTGCTAGTAATGAGGGTGCCGAAGCACTCCTTAATGAATTGCATTCCTTAATTTGTAATTATCCATTTTGAGTGCTTATCTAATTCTTTCTCGACTGTATGTAGATGAGAATTAATTTTTCTCCTCATTGATCTTCAGACCTAACCTCGATATATATATATATACAAGGATAATTTATTTATAAGGTACACATAATTGAAGAGCGCCGTTTTTGCGTGTGTCCTCTCAAGGGCCCTCTCAAATCACGGATAAGATTTTTTGTAAAGATGCGTCTTTAGTGCTCCTTTAAAGATACCAACAGTTTCTGCCTTCCTCACATTAGGTGGTAGTCTGTTCCACTCCATTGGGCCCGCAAACCGGAAAGCACGGTCTCCAAAATTAGTGCGTGTCTGACGTGACGGCTGGACTAAAGTCAACCACCCCACACCCGATGCCTTACGTAACTATTTTTAATGAACTTACAAATCACCATCTCAATAATAATGTTTAAAATATTTTGCATGGATTTATAATTCAAATAATAATAATAATAATAAAACAGGGCCGCTTAGACGTGGCACTAGCCACCCGAAGTGGCGCTTTTTCTTTAGCAACTTCCTGAAACTGCAGCACTATGGTTAGGGATTGCAATCCAGCAGCATTTTCAATCCAGCTGGATTTTTGCTGGATCAACATCATTCCAGCTGGATCCAGCGCGGATCCAGCAATTTATTGATTTTCGAAGAAATTGAACTGTTTTTTTTTAAATACTTAGGAAATGTGTTAATCAAACATTTTAACAAAATAACAAATCACAATAATCAAAATTATAACTTAAACTCTTACTTTTAGAGTAGACAAACAGAGTAAAAGTTATAACAAAAATAAGTATTTTCTTGACTTTTTATGTAGACAAAATTTTTCTTTTTTTATGGTACCTAGTATGATCTCAAGAAACAAATGGTATTAATGGTATTGTCTCCCAACCGGCTTCTTAATGAACTGCATATATATCCGGCTGCAGAGAAGGCCCTTTCTGCCTCTACGCTTGTTGGTTAGTTTCTGATAATCGTAATCTAACGTTCATAATCGTAAATTAAAGTTAGGTTGTTAGGTTTTCCCCTCCTACTCCCTCACTTTCATAAACAGTCATTTCCTTTTTTAATATTGTATCATAATCCTTCTGAGTTCTCGTTTTTTTCGGTTTCATGAAGTTTTCTTTCTCACATTTTAGCTTAATCCCCAGATCTTGTTTCAATTCAAATTCAGTGTATCCGGTTTATCCTGTTCATAGTTTTTTACTTCCATTATATCTTCTTGCTCTTGCAGTGTTGATGGTTCCACTAAATATGCGTTTACACGATTCAGCATATTTTCATCTCCTGACGCATTGCATATTTTTTTGGAAATTTCTTCGTCATACTTCATCGGGTTCTGTAGATAAATCTGCACACCTGTGACATCGGTAAGACGCCGTTCTTCGATTCTGATGTGGAGTGCCTCAGAAAGATCTGCACTCAAGATTATGCCCTGGCTTTTTAGTTTGTCTAAGACAAATTTTAGGGTTGTGTGATGTGTCAGCAGTTATCAAACTCGGCTCTCTTCTGGAGAGAACTTCAACGGCCAGCTTAACCGGTTGAAAACTGGCGTCCTGGCGATCAACTCACTGATTAGTGACCACTCGTCCGCTGAGAATATAGTTTCTGAGCCAGTGTCTATTAAGGCTTTATCGATGCAAACTTTTCAACTTTCAGCAAAAACGTTCCAGCATGCTGAGCAAACTGTTCCACCTAGCGCAGCAGTCAAGAATCAAACTCAATTCTTTGCCCTTTGCTTCCTTTATGTATTTCTGCAAAAACGTCTCATCTTTGGTAGGTAATCTTTTAAAAGTATTTGCAACTTTTTGCATTTTATTAAAAAGTTCACTGTATCTGTATGCACTGTTCACTGGTGTTTGTTCAATTATTACTAATAAGCCTTCATTGGTGTCCGTGTCTTCGTCATAATAGAGCGGCGACATCGCTCTCGCCGAACTGTAAGAGCATCTAGCAAAGCGCCAATGCTGGCAAGGTAGACTTTGCGCCATTATTTGGAAAGTTTTATACTTGCGGATCCGCAGCGCTGGATCCAGCAGCCGGTGCTGGATCCAGCAGGCCGAAAAATGCGCTGGATCCAGCTGGATTGCTGGATGAGGGATCCAGCAATTGCAATCCCTAACTATGGTCTCTGTTCTCAACTCCAGAGGTAGACTGTTCCAGCAGGATGGACCAGCCGAACTAAAAGCCCTGTCCCCGAAACCCGTTCTGTTCCGCCGAAGCGGCAGTTAAAGCCTTTGTAGATTTGGCACACTCACCCCAATGACAATGTACAATGTTTGCAGATTTATAGTATGCAGACTGTGTCTGCAGTGGAAGGTTTATGATCCATGTGGGTCACACCACCCCTAAAGCTCCGCTACTACCCCAGAGCTACGCTACTTTCTCTACTTTCCAGAGCTCGGTCGTATAGATTTTTAACATCACCTCGAACCGAACCAATGTCCGCGCAATTCATTTGTTTGGCGGGTGCATATTAACAATGTGATCTGACAGAGGAAATGTGAAAGGAAAGTATGTTTTGGTCAGATTGGAGAATAGTCAAAAAATGGGAGATACATTTAAAGTGAATTTAAAAGAACGAAATGCACGAAAAGGTGATGAATATGAATAAATTGAAAGGAGGAAATTGAGGAAACTCTGGTCACATGGCTATAGAGTTGTAGTTACAGTATGTTACCCTCACCAAGGTTTTTAGACTCAATTGTCGTCAATATCCCTTTACCGTATCTATTTATCTATAAGCTCTTAATTGTAGTAGAGTAAATTTATATTTCTATTTTACTTTTGTTTATTTTGCTTTAATTTGTTTTTAATTTTTTTGAGCAACTAAGTCTATTCGTATTAGAATCAGGATTTAAGATAATAGTATAAAAATATGAATACATGTAGAAATAATTGTTTAGGTACATAATATTGTGTAGAAGTTCTCCACGCCTGAGACAGGAGTTTCCTAGTTCAGGCACATGTAGATATTATTTTCTTGTTAAGTTAAATGTGTACAAATGTAATGTAATATAATGTTAAGATGTGCTTTGGTGTACATTTTTGTAGTAATTTTTGTAAAATTATTATTTGTATATTTTTAATGAATAAAATTCTTATTATTATTATTATTTGATACAGATAGAAATATAAAGGTACACAACATGGCGGCGAGTAAGCAGCTGATCGCTGTACCATACACAAAATGTCAGCTGTTTACCCACCGCCATGTTTTATTGCGTTCTATCTTCAAATAGATACGGTAACTAGATCTACCGACACCCGTTGAGTCTGCATCTCATATTTAGATACTACCGGAAAGAATGGACAGATTCCGGTAGGAAGCTTCGCTACCTTGCGTTTTAAATTTTGTTACGTCCAATTATTATTAGTATTATTATACCATATTTTTTATTCTTTTTTTTGGTCATTTAATGCAATGGTGTAGAAATTTAATGTTAGCATGCATTTCTCGTATAAATAAATAAAGAAACACTGCCCTCTGAAGCTCCCTAGCACTAGGAGAGCTCCGCATCCACCCCTAGCGCCCCCTGCAGCTCCCTGCGCCCCCCAGACAGGGGTGTGGGGCCAGACGGCGAACGAACCGTGATGCAGTCGGGCCGCAGGGTTGGCGACCGCTGCGCCGCTCACCCCAGACAATACAGTGAACCCGAATTCCGTGTGTTGGTGCTCTACTTGACTGTGTTAGTGATCGGGTGGTGCAGTAGACTGTATGGGTGCTCTACTATTCGCTCCCCCACTTCTTGTTTGCCGTATAGACCAATTTTGTCTCAAATATGACCTTTTAATTTCAAATTTTCCTTGACTTATAGGTTGGTATGAGGCTGACCATCCATACTATAAAAAATGGTTCATTTTGCCAATGTCACCCCTGTTTCAGATAATGTCGGCAAGAGTTGCAGGGCTTACGTTCATTTGAGGCTTGGATTTTATTTGTAAGTACACATTCAGCATTTGTAAGCGCGAACTACACGTGTTTGTTTGTGAGCATGCATTTGAGAACTTTAAATGAATATAACCTTGCAACTTATATTAAATATAGATTATAATGCAGTTGTTTTAAGAATCAAATTCTACACAATCTGAGCTAAGAAAAATATCTATTTGTCTTAAAATGTGCAAGCTATTCAACATTTTCACATACGATTTTATGTGTTCGAAATTTTATTTTAGTGCTCGAGTGCCGTATATCCACTAAACGCTGGAGGTGCATGCGTGACTGCCTTATCTGTAATTGTAAGCCAATCACAGACGCGCGTGGGCATGACGTCACACCGACACATTGTTGTATGTTACATGTATTTTGGCTCTTACGCAAAACAAGCACTAAAAGATTGTCGCGAGCGTCCGGCCAAGGTCCAATCATTTTGCCGTATATCCACTTAATGCAATATTCTTTGCGCATCTTTGGCGTATATCCATTTTAAAACGCTTTTTTTTAGTATTAAACGTAAAATTATAATGATTTGTACGGATTATTATGTCAGACCTACAGTACTTTTGGTAAAATAGGTAATTGAATTACGATTTTGTCAATTACAATAACATAACACAAAAACATTGCGTCTGTAAAATTAGCTTGATTGTCTATACGGCAAACAAGAACTAAGGCAGCGTACTCTCTACAGAGTCTATAGTCTAGAATCTAGAGTGTTTATGGGTGCTCTACTATTCTCTACAGAGTCTATATTCTAGAATCCAGAGTGTATGGGTGCTCTACTAGATTGTATAGGTGACCTTCTTCTTTTTCTTGTCGCACCGTTTCCAGCGAAAGTCGGTGGTTATCATGGGGGTTGTTATTTATATTCTAGTTAATTCGACAGACGTTTTCCTTTACAAATTGTAATCATTGATTGTTTTGTGAAAATATTGTCCGAAAAGGTGAAAGAAAAAGATAGAAATGCGAAGACAGCATTCAAATTGGAGATTAAGCTTTTCTTTAAAATTCTTCGCGATATTTTTCAATTAATTTTCACCGGATTACAAATAAGATTACAGAATCGCAAGTTTCGTTAGCTGTTCTTATGCGCTTACCAACAAACAGCCTTTCATTTTTATAATATAGAATACAAAGAAGGTTTCGTCCAAAAATACTCGTACAAAAAAAATCATTCAGTTATTCTTGAATTTGAAAATTTTCGTTGATATTTCTACAATTCTTTGTATCTATCGCAAACAGGAAAATACCTGATTCAATCAACCAATTAGTGAAATAATTACGTAATATAAAAAAAACCAGGATTTAATATGTAGGTTTTATATATTTTTAAACCTCTTATTGACTAATTTTGATATTTTAAATGTACTCGCCTTACAGCGTAGATGCTCTTTTATACACACATTGTGAAGAAAAAAAAAGAAAAAAAAAAAAACAAAAAGTCTCCCCGGCGGGGAATCGAACCCCGGTCTCCCGCGTGACAGGCGGGGATACTTACCACTATACTACCGAGGACTGTGTGAAAGTGCGTTGAAAAAATGAATAAAAAAAAAATCGAGTTATAAATTTTAGTGTAGAGATAAGAGGTTAGAGGCTATCTACTAGGCGATTGTTTAAAAATTGGAGGTTTACAGCTAAGGACTTAATTTAAGTATTTTATATCAAAATAACATTGCAGAATATAAAAACATTTTTATGTTGGAGAAAATTTAATGAAAAAATGGAAAAATATTTTTTCAGGATAATCCAAAATTTCACATAAGTAGGTACATACTTACCTATGGTTTTTCTCTTGTTGAGTTTTTTTTAAATGACAATATTTTATTTTATTTTTGTCTCTCATTGAATATTTGATTCGAATAGAATCAAAGGGGGCATCTAGGATTCTTTTCTAAAACAAAATAAATAAATGAAAATACAGGAAACCATTTTCATTTATTTTTTTAAGATTCTGTACAAAAGTGTGATAAATATATGGAATCACAGTTAATGTAATTTTATCTCTTTATTACACATCCTTCATCACATTTTCGAAAGAAATCTAGATTTCTGCCTTTGTTGACCGGTCCGTAGTTCAGTGGTAACACTTCAGACTCTGAATGGAAGGTTGTGGGTATGAATCCCGGCGGAGCACAAAAAATACCATTTATATTTTCAAATTTGCTCTTCGCTGGGTTGAAAAATTCATAAACCGTTACCATTGACCGGTCACCAAAGGTCCATCCAGCTATACAGCAACTGGGTCTTGCTTGAGAATTGGCGCTTTGTAGCGACGACGACCAAGCTCGTAAAAAGGTCGATAGCTCAATTGGTAGAATGCCGAGATCAAGGGTTCGTTCTCAAGGTTTACTCAGCCTTCACAAGAAATGAGAACCAGCGCCCCCGGGAGCTGGGAAACCCCCACTTGAACTGAAAGTGGTTGGTGTGAGACCGGCCCCCTTACCCGTAAAAATAAATAGGTCCCGAATCACCACATGCGACCCCTTCGGGGACAACGCAGGCAAGAAGTTACACTTTATATGTGTAGCTTATTTGCGTTTTTTTTTTTGCGTTTTAATACAATTATTCATAGTCATATGCAACTGAAATATAAGGTAAGATATTTTTAAAAATCTTGTTAGAATATTAAAGTCATGAAATATGTAGCATAACTTCCATTGTTCTTTATTCGACCAGAATGTTCCATTGCTCGTCTCAACAATCCTTTATAACACAAAAGCTGCACCCCAAGTATTAAAAAAAAATTGCATTTAAAAAAAAATGTATTGAAACCAAAACAGCGACCATATTGAGCATTTTAGTTTGCATACATATTTTGGTAAAACGCGATGGTAAAGTAAAGTTTAATAAAAGTACTTAGAGTACTGCATCGCATTAGGGGTTGTGTGCGGGGGGAGGGTAGGTGGGGGATACAGAGGTCATAGGAAGGTTACAGGAAGGTCACAAGGAGGGTGGATGCAGACTCCTTCCCACCCCCCTATCACCCCTTTTACAGAAAACTGCAAATCGGATATTATCCTTACAGGTGAGGTTGTATATTCTTACCTGTAATATCCGATTTGTATGTTACGATACTTTTTGATATTATTATCGGATATTGAAGTAAAAAATGAAGTTTTTTTTTTTTTTAATATTCAACTTTAGATCTATAATCTAAGTTGCAAAGATATATTACATTTAAGATTTATATTAAATGTACTCCCATAAGCTGATACGTATAAGTTCGTGCCGCATGTGAACCTACAATATAAACCCCAATCTCAAATGAACAGAAACCCTGCTACTCTTGCTGGCCTTCCCTGAAATAGGGGTGACATTGGAAAAGTGAGCCATTTTTTACAGAATGGGTGGTCAGCATGCCTGGATTAACCCCTCGGGGGCCCTGGTGCGCACAAAATTTTGGGGGCCCTCGTACCCCTCCTCCCCCCCCCTCTCCTATTTTTTTCCCAACGCAAAGGTATACTTAACAAAAATATTCATTTAATGGTTTATTAAATAAAGGCACTAAATAGATAAGAAATTGCAAACTTTTATTTCTCTATTACAAGAGACTTCGCTTAAAATTGTTGTAGCCCCATTCAGGTCATTTGGGACCCCCGAAGGTTCCGAAACATAGCTTTTATTTGTCAAAAGTGATCATGAAGAATTCATACATCATTATTCAGTATTTTTCAAAGTCATTCGGGGCCCTTCAGGCCGTGGGGGCCCTGGGTCGGTCGCACCGTTCGAACCGCCCTAAATCCGGGCCTGGTGGTCAGCCTAATACCAACCTATAAGTCATGGAATAGATGAATATGGTTAATTAAAAAAAAAAAGCACTAAGTACCGTAGTGACCCAGACAAGAAGTATACGAAACTGAGAAAAATAAGAAGACGTATTGGAGAAGGGGAGACATTTTCAAAACAAAAAAACTCAGAGAGACTTATTTATGCAGCTTACACGTACCTCTGTCATTTCTTCATTGGTGCCCTTTTTAAATTTCCAAGATCTATCTCTCAGTGTTAAAACCAGTTTGAAACTTTCTAAAATTATAAAATAGAGTATTCAGTATTTTTATTCATGCTATCGTTTTATGCAAAAAAATATCTCTAAATGATGGTAAAATAAAATTAAAAAAGTCTCCCCGGCGGGGAATCGAACCCCGGTCTCCCGCGTGACAGGCGGGGATACTTACCACTATACTACCGAGGAATAAGTGAACACTGCGAAAATTGAGCATCGAAAGAAATTTGCCGTAGCTACGCGATCTTACAATAAATACATTGGTAGGTAAGTACTAATTAGGTATTTAATTTCATACCAAGAAATGTGTAATTACTTTACAAATAATTTTCTTACACTATTGCCATCATCAGACCCGAATTAAGAGTTCAGGGCTGGAAGTCTCATCGTCATCACCACGGTAATTCTTAACAACCGAATATCGGTAATATTTGTATGAAGAAAAATCAGCTGTTCACTTGCGGCCATCTTGGATTGACAGATCTTCATACAAATATTACCGATATATTCGGTAGGTAAGAATTACCTTGGTATGGAAAAAATTGGTGCCGCCATAAAAAAAATGCAAAATGCGAAGGATGCGTTTTTTATTATACCTACGCAAATAAACTCAATGCAAATAAATCGTCTTTGTTGGTTGGTATGAGGCTGACCACCCATACTGTAAAAAATGGTTCACTTTGCCAATGTCACCCCTGTTTCAGGGAATATCGGTAAGAGTTGCAGGGCTTATGTTCATGTGAGGTTTGGATTTTATTTGTAAGTACACAATCAGCATTAATTGTAAGCGCGAACTACACGTGTTTGTTTGTGGGCATACATCTGAGAGCTTTGAATGAATATATCCTTGCAACTTAGATTATTATTATGCCCCTGCGACCGACATAAAAAATGCAAAAAGTCTCCCCGGCGGGGAATCGAACCCCGGTCTCCCGCGTGACAGGCGGGGATACTTACCACTATACTACCGAGGACTGTGTTCATACAGCTGAAAATAATTAATCAATTTATTAGTAAGTAGGTATTTAAAATGCGTCATTCCTACCAAATTATCAAAAATGATAATTTCATTTGTACAAACATAGGTGGCTACTTTATTAAGTGGCTGCTTAGTTATCCAAGAAAGGGACAAACCAAAATATTAACTAATAATATATTTTTATTATTTAAAAAATTTAAATGGAAACAAAGTTTTAATTCACTTATTTATTTCTTTTTTGCTCGAATATTTTCGCCTAATGAGGCATCTTCGGGAGCAGAATAGTTACAAATATATTTTTATAAAATAATTTTCAAAACAATTTTGTTTTTCCAAAACAAAAACAAAATTCATAGATATTTTTTTTTTTTTAAACACAAATGTATGATTCAAAAATGCATTATTGTTAGGTATAATGAAATAAAAATTTTAATACAATAAAAATAAAATGTGTTAGTTAAATAAAAAGAATAATAATAACAAAATAAAAAACAAGTTATTGCAATATTGGTGAAACATAGGGAATCTGCACATTCACTAAGTCTTTATTTTTATTTTTGTAGATTTCCAACGCTTCCAGAGCCATCAGTCTCCTCACCTCACACTCAGAGTGCATTACCTCTACATTGGTAATATCGAAAGTATGGTCTTTATCAATGCAATGGTCTGCCATCTCAGAGTATGCAGATAATTTTATAATATAAGATATATTTTTATGTTTCTTAAAGTTTTCTTTGAAGTGTCTCAGCTCAGCGTTGAGACTGAGAGAGGGCAGCATACTTGTTCTTGTTATTTGTACTGGGAGGGTTGTTTTGCAAGGGTTGCACTCGCAGACAGGTGAGGGGGTGTGTGGGAGGTGACGGGGGGGGGGGGAGGAAGGTCACCGACTCCGGCTGCCAACCCTTAGAAGATGAAAGTAAGAAGGGGCGCGAAACCTCCACAGGTTGTTGTTTGTTTCATTTAGGTACTGTACTTCTGGATTATATATGTATATAAATATAAGGATAATTTATTTTAATGTACACATAATTGAAGAGCGCCGTTTTTGTGTGTCACACCTCAAGGGCCCTCTCAAATCACGGATAAGATTTCTTGTAAAGATGTGTTTTTAGTGCTCCTTTAAAGACACCAACAGTCTTTGCCTTCCTCACATTAGGTGGCAGTCTGTTCCACTCCATTGGTCCCGCAAACCGGAAAGCACGGTCCCCAAAATTAGTGCGTGTCTGACGGTGTGGCTGGACCAAGTCCACCACGCCATCCCCTGCAGATCTGAGCGTTTGGCGCCTCAAATCCCTCTCAACGGGTGTAAACATGTCAGCCAAATATGAAGGAGCTGTACCATTTACAGCCTTATACACCATCAGACAAACACGGTAGACCACCCTCTCCGGAAAACGAAGCCAATGCAGTTTCCCTAACAATGGAGTATACATGCATATTTGCATTACGAATATTATTTGAAGCAACTATCCAAGAATTTCCAAAAGAAATCTCTGTGATCGTATATTTTACACAGAGCTATAGTTTTGCTTCGTATTCTAGTTTTGGATTAATAAACAAAAACACTTGGGTCTGATTTCTGTATTTCTATATCGCGACAAAAAGGGACAGGTGCATTGAAAAAAAATCAAGTGCGAGGGAGATAGATATCAATGCGAGAATCATTTGCAATAAGTTTATTGTTTGCGTGCGTTTACAGTTAATGGAAAGGAAGAACTATGGAGCGACGTGGACACTCGACTTTAGGCCAAAATAATTAAGAGATCCTTTACATAATAAGATGAGGCATTTAATAAAAAAATAAGTGATGTCAAAAAGTTACTTCCTTAGAAATTTAAGTTAGGAATAACTTAGTAACAAAACGAGTCTAAATAATTTGTTTCCATTAGCTAACGGGTGTTATTTTTATAAGTCTCTAACATTTCCGTTGTTTTTTATAACCTTCAGCTATTAAAAGCTTTTTTGAAAATATTCTTTGAATTTAGGTTTGATTGTAATTTAAGGCTTGATTATAAAATTAAAGTAAAGAGTTAAAAACAAACGAAAGTGGCTTTAGAATCAGCGACATTGTAAGGTTTAAGAATTGGCATGTTTTATTTTAAAACAATAAAGTTAGTTTCGGATTTTTAAAATAAATAAAAAATCTAGGAAGTTACCTCATGCATGTGTATTTATGTATTGAACAAACATATATTTTTAAAAGATTAATATATATTAAATACTACAACATAAACATTTTATGTGTTATTCAGCCACCCCCCAACGCATCCACCCCGCCCTTCACAACGAAGATACATGATGACAGCGATGAGAAGAACATCAGCAGCCAGCCAGTTGCCAAAAGTAAACGGAGGATAAAGGTCCTCCGTCGCTTCGAGCCTTGAAAATGTTCCCCGCTCGAGGGAATGAAACGTCGGCAGACAAAATTACTGCAAGTATACCATGGTCTAACCAGAGAAAAACTATATCAATTGATCTACAGCTTATCTATCGACAAACTTTTTTTATTGATGCATGGAAAGTTCCGTTAGGTGGCGGATAAGCCATGGATTTGTTGTGTTGGAATAACACTATTAAAATGTTAAGAAGGTATATATACGTAGAACGAAATGAAAAAAATTGACAAGTACTCTGAACTTGTATTCTAATCTAATCTAATCTAAGCTGCAAAGATATATATCATTTAAGATTTATATTAAATGCATTCCCACAAGCCGACATGTATAATTTCGCGCTAACACATACCGCATGTGGACCTACAATATAAAAATCCAATCTCAAATGAACATAAGCTCTGCAACTCTTGCCGTCCTTCCCTGAAACAGGGGTGACATTGGCAAAGTGAACCATTTTTTACAGTATGGGTGGTCAGCCGCATACCAACCTATAAGTCAAGGAACAAACATCGCAAATTACATTTTTTAAATCAATAAACAATAATATAAACATGGACACTAAAAAAAACTTAATCATAAAACCAATTTCACTTTAATAAACCCTAGCCGCCAACATTACAGATCGACCGCCATTTCTTTCTATCCTTCCATACTTCTTTCATTTCCTCCAGAGTCATAACCTTCTTCATACAAGCTCTTCTTTTATTATGATATTATTGGTATTTATAATTTTGATACAGTTTGTCTAGACATATTAGACTATTCTTAGATATTTTAGTTAGTCGTCCGTTGAGCCCAGGCTTTGACAAACTAACGATTCATTTGTATGAAGACCTGTCAATCCAAGATGGCCACAAATGAACAGCTGATTAGTTTTCATACAAATATTACCAAAATTCGGTAGGTAAGAATGACCGTGGTGATGAGACTTCCAGCCCAGGCATCATTAGTTTGTTAAAACGTGGGCTCAACGAACGACTAAAATGTCTAAGATTAACACCGATAGTGTATTAGTTCAGTAATCCTCATAGAACACTTTCTGAACAACTTTTACGAGTTGAATTTAAATACTTCAATTTCTAAACTGCAGGAATGAAACCACTTATAAAATAATTCATTTTTATCGCCATTCAGTACACTGCATCATACTTAAGAAGAATTTCGAATTAAATTTCTTGCCAGACCCATAAAACACAGAGAAAGTGAACGCTATATTTTATAGAGCGCCGTTTCGAACGGTAGAATGTCACATTGGTCCAGTCAGCGTCGGCGTATACATGGTTTTGCATCAGGAGGTTAGAGGGTAGAGGAGGTGGATTCTGTATGCCACCCTGTCTAGTACAAACGCACCCCCACCGCTGAAAGTGAAAGTGGCCTGGTTTGTCCGCGCTATACTACCGAATAGCATGTTATATCCAACAGTACCTCCTCCTGATACCGCCTTATATCTCCTCCTCTCCTGGTAGCATACATACATTCACAGCGTTATTCAGAGTCAGTTGCTCAGTAAAGTGTTACTTATTTCATATTATTGTTACATATATTGATGCCACTTCTACGGATCGAAACAGGGGCTAGGTGCTTTAATACTGTACCCTTAGTACGAATTGCAAAACTTGAGAAAAGTAAAGTTTACGGAAAATATTAAAGAGTGATTTCTCCCAAAATCTTCCGTTTTTGTTTCTTACACTTTATGGTCTTAGCAAAAGAGTTACAGTGACGAAGAAAATCAAGTTCAAACAAACAAAAACGGCAGATTTTGGGGGAAATCACTCTTTAGTAATTGCCGTAAACTTTACATTACTCAAGTTTTGCAACTCGTACTAAAGCTATAGGTCATTAGTTATATCATTAATAATTTTAAATTAAAACACAAAGTCGGTGTTACGGCCGAGAGGGTAGAGGTGCGTGTTCGACAAGTGTATTTGGAACCGAATAACGTTGGTTTGAATCTTGCGTCTAGCCCACTTGACCATAAATTCGACCCTGGTTCAACAGATGCCATTGCATGCACACAACCTTCTGTTTTCGCATGAAGACAACTGGGCAGGCAAAATAGGTTGGTAAATTGCATTCCTTTACACACATCTATTAAAAAAAAGGTTATTTTTCACAAAGGGATGTATTTCCTCAACCGTGTTGGATATCAACAGATTATTAAGTGAACAGCTTACAGATCCTGATAATGGTGTGATAACATCGAAAGCGCTTGAGGAAATAAAGCAACTCGTTAAGAAAATCTTTGTGTTTTAATTTAACATCATTAATATCAAATGAATCTTCGCAATGTCAATACACAAACCTTTAAATAGATATCAATTAATTTTCAAATTATTCTCTTCGATGGTTTGAAATATCCTTGTGTCTTTATATAAAAAAAACGGTCACCAAAGATTCATCCAGCCTTACAGCAACTGGGCCTTGCTTAAGTGCTTATCGCTTTCTTGAACAAAGAAAAAACACAAAGCCTTTTAAAAAACATAATCTTTTTCACAGACTTTTTATCATCAAATTAAAATCAACTACCTGCATTGTTTGTACAGTTTAAATTAAATTAAAGCTCGTTCCTTGACTTATAGGTTGGTATGCGGCTGACCACCCATACTGTAAAAAATGGTTCACTTTGCCAATGTCACCCCTGTTTCAGGGAAGGACGGCAAGAGTTGCAGGGCTTATGTTCATTTGAGATTGGGTTTTCATAATGTAGGTCCATATGCGACATATTGTGTTAGCGCGAAATTATACATGTCTGCTTGTGGGAATGCATTTAATGTGAATCTTAAATGATATATATCCTTGCAGCTTAGATTAGATTAGATTAGATTAGAATAACGAAGGGAGAGCTAAGTCTAAAGCTTTATCTGAATCACACAACAAGTGTATATAGACACATATTAAATCCTTGCATGTGGCACTTATCGTTTTCCAAGCGATATGACATTATGGCTTTCCTTTGTATATAATCCCGTTGTTTCACTGTCGTCGGATAGAATATGAAATTTTCGGATGCTTTATTCCATTGTTGAATTATTTTTGTTTTTGAAAAACATTTTATATATATATATATTTTAATGTGATGTTTTTAACTGTATTTCACCATATTGTTACGATTTTTGGGGTTCGAAAGTCTTTCAATTAACAACACTGGTCTTCTTTTACAGTTATTTATTTTACACTTTTAAATTAATTTATTTTATTAAAGACAGTCTCGATTATTCCATTACACTGGTTTTAGTTCACTGGTCAAATTTGTTCGATGTATGGGTGAAGCTCACAGATGACTGACTCTAGTGCAAGCAATAAGCGTCTTATATACTCTTTACAACAGTATTATCTAGAAACTATATTCGCTAGACAGTTCCAGAATGAGGGAAAGATTCAAGTAGGTACGTAGTAATCATTATTTCTAGACGCTTCAAGTACTTTATTTAATTATTCCTACCCACACATACTTATGAGTCTGATACTTAACACTACCATTACATTTACATAACAATATGTATATTTTTTAATGTGATGTTTTTAACTGTATTTCCCCATATTTTCGGGGTATTTTTTTTCTTGATGCTTTTATTGTAAAACAACAAAATAATGAAACTGAACTTTGAACGAGGTTTTATTTTAAGAGCACTTTATACTCTATCGCTGCCTTAGTTCTTGTTTATCGTATACGCCATTGAGAAAATTTTACATGAGCAATGTTTGCATGTGTACTGGACCAATGTGTCTTATGAAAATAAGAAATTTATTTAAAAAATATTTAAAAGAACTCTCACATTATCGAGTTTTACGGTTTTTCTTAGCTCAGATTGTGTAGAATTTGATTCTTAAGACAACTGCATGAAAAAATCATATTTGACAAGATTGGCGTATACGATAAACAAGAACTGGGGGAGCGATATGTCAACGGCTCTCCTGGCAAGCAATAAGCGTCTTATATACTCTTTACAACAGCATTCTCTAGAAACTATATTCGCTAGACAGTTCCAGAATTAAGGAAAGATTCGAGTAGGTACGTAGTAATCATTATTTCTAGACGCTTCAAGTACTTTATTTAATTATTACTACCCACACATACATAGCTATAACTATTACATAGCTATAACTAATACCTATACTTATTTTAATATTACCTATTTACATAACAATATTTTCGGGGTATTTTTTTCTTGATGTTTTTATTGTAAAACGACAAAATAATGAATCTGAACTTTGAACGAGGTTTTATTTTAAGAGCACTTTCCCCACCACTGCAATTAACCTATTGCTGTATTGCAAATCATTTATGATAGTTAGGTTTAAGTTAGAATTACGGTCGTTTGACATTTTGATAATTATATTAATTTTTTTATTTATCCTCAGTCGCCGTACAGAGAGGATGTTCTCCCGAAGACGTCGGCTACGTCGCTGACGAAACGTAGAGATTAATGTAAGTTCTCACCGAACGGTTCGTTAAATATCCGATTTAAATTAAGTTTTAAAATTGTTCATTTATGATGCCAAAAAAATGCATCATTTCATAGATCACCCTCACTTTCAGTTATGAAAATTTTCCACCGCAAAACAAGGCATTGGTTCTGCAAATAAACATGCGACCTGGTTTGGCAGTAAAGACCCGCTCATTCAGAATGCCAGTGAACCCTTAAGTATCAACTCAACCTGAGCGTTTCACCAAGAAATTACTTCAAACAAAAACGCTCAATTGGAAGCGGTGTCTAAGTTAATCTACATATTTTAGTAAACTCTATTTTTGCGTTTGAATGTAAGCGTTTGTACTTGGCGTGATGGTTGCCATGACAACCGCCGGCCGGTATTCGAGCCCCCACCCCCTTCTTGCATGTATGTGTTTCAACCAATGGAAAATACATTTTAGACTGGTGCATTGCTCCAAGCGCCTGGTTGTCTGCAACCCGCACTGTCACCACACAAACAAAATTGTATTCTTAGAAATGAACGTGCTCCCAAATTATTGGCAGGTTTTGTGTTCAAATTGTATATTATCTGTACCTTAGAGCATAAACAACGGTAGTCCACTTTTTTGCGTTTTTGACTTAATGATGCAGTAATTATAACAATTAGCTGTTCTATAAGTGGTAAAAATATTGGAGTCCTCGGACTCATAGTTACCGAGATATCAAGTGTAATAAATATGGGATGCACATATAAATGCGCGCATAAACCACGGAAGTTCCAAATACGTGGTTCACATTACTTCACATTAAATAAATATCGATAAAAGAAGATAAACAGCTTTTACAGATCAAAAATATCTCATCTAGTTTAGAAGTTATGATGGTTTTATAAAAGTGCACATTTTCACTAAAACTCGTCTCCTGCACATTTTACTAAATGTGACTACCGTTGTTTATGCTCTAAGGTACAGTTATTATAACTACCGTTTGCGTTTTTTTACAAACACAGTAAAAGTTTAGTCACAAAGGAAAAACTGACGATTAAAATTGTATAGTTTCTTATTGATGTAACGTTATGGTCTTTAACAAGAATAAACAAATAGTATAAATTTATTAGCTATACCCTGCCGTACGTTGCTGTTGCTCAGTCAGATTAAATGGAAAATAAAGAAAAATTCTTCATCGTTTCACTATTCTGAACAAACAATCCCGAAGATTTCGATTTGAAAAAATGGTGACATTTTGTTGGTTAGTTTCAAAGCTTTACTGATCGCGTTGCTGGAAAATCAGGATAGGTTTTTTATTTGAACGACACCAAACTTCACAGAAATCATCCCATGAATATTTTACATCATTCCGGAAAATTTCGTAAAAATTGAATGAGCGGTTTTCGAAGTCTATTGGAAACATACATACATTCGCCCATACACAATCTGGTTTACATTTATTTAGTGGTCTTTCCAGAACCGTATATTTTTTTTACTTCAACTGACAATGTCCTCAGAGCTTCTGAAAAAAAACGCATGTTTCTGAAATATACAATTATGAATCTGTACTGTAAAATTGTTAAGTCAAAAAACAAACAAGATATAACGTACAACTTTTAAGAAGCAAATAAAAAATGTAAGAAAAATGAGGTAAGATAATAAAAAACGAGGTAAGATGATAAAAAAACGAGTTATGATAATAAAAACTAGATAATTTACAAAAAAAAACGAGATAAGATGATGAAAAAGATAGAGATGGAATAATAAAAAACGAGATAAGTTCTCGAAACGAGAAATAGGAATTGATCTTTTCTATATTTCTCCATCTAATTAACGTTATATCTGCAATATTTAACCAATTGTTTTGTAATTCCACAGCATTTCCTAGATTACAAACTTTATATAGTGAGGAGAAACATTTAAAGCGGTTCAGCGATCCTAAGCTGTTACCAACGAACGACAATTCATTTTTATGATTTATACGAAGACATCATCATCGTCTTCTAAAGGCAGCGCCTTGTTGTGTCAGCCATTTGTCTCTGTCTGTTGCCATCCTCTTGAGATGCGAATAGGAGGAGACATCCATGAGCCGCTTTACATCCTTGAAGTATGAAGTTTTTGGGAGACCTCTTGTTCGTCTTCCCAAGATTTTGCCTTAATAAGATCAGATATCGGCAATGTATTATTTACTTATCGACTATTTTCAAAAATTCATATTTTAACCTTCCATACCATTTCAATTTAATTAAACACAAAGAAAGACGCTTTCGTTTGACGACTCGAATTCCATTATTTCTTTATTTTTATATAAAAAAACATCCCTTCAATGTAAATCAAATCTAAAAGAAATGATCTGTAAATTGACGTTCCTTCACAAAAAAAAATCAAGTCAAGTATCTCATTAACATTTATTAACTTAATTCAGTTTATCGCCACGGAGCTTCAGCCGGAGAAACAAAGACAAATTTGAAAGGTTTTTTTTGCGAGTATTCTTTGTCGTGAAAGCAATTGCGAAAATCCACGAAACACAGATAATATTAGAGCAGTTTGGGTGCGACCTTACGCGGGGCGCTAGAGGTTAAAAGTGAATGCGCTCAGTCCCCACAAGGGGTAGGGGTAGTTTCAACCCTTAGGGTGTGAGGGGATCCACCCCCTTGGGGTAGGAGGTGACCCACCCCTCAGGGTAGGAGGAAACTTCTTTTAGGGTAGTAGGGACATACCTCCCAGTGGCAAAGGGTCATTATTTTCTAGATTAAAGTTTTTTGGTTCCTTGACTTATTAGGCTGACCGATCATAATCTGAAAATCAGTTTACTTTGCTTATGCTATTCTTGTTTCATGGAAGGATGGCAATAAATTTCTACACCAAAAATTGTTTTTATTTTTACTTTGTACATACTATACTTCTTATTGTCGGAATAATACTCTCATTTGACAGCTGGAATTATTGACTGCTTGTAAGGTTTTTCTTACATTCCTTTGGAAATAGCGCCATGTACCATTATTACCTTGAACAAGCCCATCGTAGATATGGACGAAACGTCCGGAAGCTCCAGTTTCGATAAACAGATGCCGGAAAGCAACTCTCCTGTGTCAACCACCGGCCATGAAAGCTAAAACATCTTAGATTAAAATGTATTCGAACTTTTTTGATTATATTAATTTGGTGAATTTTTTTTTCTAAAAGATAGCAATTAAACAAACTATTTTTACTGATTACGCGGAGTATATCACATCCACAACTGATTTCTCATATCGTTTGCATCTTCAGGTGTTTTTATTAATACTGTTACGAGCGTGTGGTAGTATTAGTGTAGGTATACGTGATTCTAATCACGCTAATGGAACAACGCTCTGGTATCATCCACTATGTTCGAGAAATCGAGAACAGTCGAGAAACGTCCGTTTAGACGCTTTATATTTGGACCGTAATCGTGTGAGAAACGAGTGTCGATTGAAACACTGAGCCGTGAAGTCGATAAACCAAGAGCTATGAAATTACTTCATTGTAAACCGACATTGTATAAAATATATTTTGAAAAGTAAATTGCAGTTTAATGAAAAAAAACCAACTAAAATCATATCAATACCAAATGGTCCAGTACCCTTAGTACCTACGAGTTGCAAAACTTGAGTAATGTAAAGTTTATGGCAATTAATTTTTAAAGAGTGATTTCCCCCAAAATCTGCCGTTTTTGTTTGTTTGAACTTGATTTTCTTCATCACTGTAACTCTTTTGCTAAGACCATAAAGTGTAAGAAACAAAAACGGTAGATTTTGGGAGAAATCACTCTTTAATATTTTCCGTAAACTTAACTTTTTTCAAGTTTTGCAACTCGCACTAAGGGTACAGATACAGAATTAGTCGTTCAGAATGACATCGTGTGAGGGTATGAAAGAAGTCGATGAGATTCGTGTCATATCAACCCTTCGCCACTGGTTTCTCCTTGCGCTAGGAGGGTAGGCTATACCCACTCCTGGTCTGAGTAGGGCGATTGCACTTTCACCGAGATGTATCCCTAAGATCGCGATAGCTAGAACTCCACAAAGTTTAGCCAAAAGCGAACAGCCACTCTAGCGCTTGCTCACCTATTTAGGGGTCGCCTTGTGAATGTCAGAAAGGGTGAAAGTTTTCCACTTGTAAAAATTAATATTTCAAACTAGTTTCCAGTTATATTGCTCGAGTATTTTTCAGAGTAAAGCCGTTGCAGAAACTCTTTGTTTAATATGTATTTTTTTTAATAGACGATATAAAATTCAACCGGCATTTTTTAAAACCATTTGTCAATATAGCTATCTTAGAGATGTCTACAAAACAGATAATTAAATTAAAAATTGGTTCACTTTGCCAATCTCACCCTCGTTTCAGGTAAGGGCGGCAAGAGTTATAGCGTTAATGTTAATTTTAAATTTGGGTTTTATTTTGTAATTGCACATACAGCATGCTTAAATGTAAACGAATTTAACACGGTAAAATCATAAAAGACCGGTCCGTAGACTAGTGGTTAAAACTTTTGGCTCATAAATGAGGTGTGGGTTCAAATCCCGGCGGAGCACAAAAACAATACCATTTATATTTTCAAATTTGCTCTTCGCTGCGTGAAAATTCATATTCCTTTACCAAAGACCGGTCTCTGAAGGTCCATCGAGACTTACAGCAACTGTGTCTTGCTTGAGAATTGGTGCTTTCTACAGCGGCGACCAAGCTCGCAGAGGGCTTTTGAGGCGTGATTCACACAAAAACAGCGTTCACCTAATAAATAATCCTAATATTATTATTATTAACAGTATTGTCCTTAATGTAGTGCAATACACATGTGTACATTATTGTATTTCAATACAATATATTTACAAGTTTTCAAACCATTTAACCCGCAGATTTGACGGCATTGAATTTGGTTCAGCTGGTTGGCTGACCCTTTTGGAGGTCGGCGTCCTTCTGGTTATGACCCCGACCTTTTTGAGGTCATCGCAGTGTCAGGTGCAGGACGAGGCATTGCGCATGCGCGGTATTTCTGCAAGGAGGCGTCGGTGAAGCTTTTATCCATAAAAATGTGTAGATGGTTTGAGATTGCTTTTTGCTCGTGAAAGCGAAACGTCGGCAGATAAAAAAGATTCATATTCAATATGGTGTTACCCGATAAAACTCAAAAACAATTTGTTAGTGATTTAAAAATTCAAATGGTTAAAACATAGTTTTAATTCACTTATTTATTTATTTTTTTGTGCTCGAACATTTTCGCCTAATGAAGCATCTTCAGGAGCAGAATGGTTACAAATATTTTTACACAAAATAATTTTCGAAACCAATTATTCACATTCTGCTTTTGAAGATGCCTCATTAGGCGAAAATGTTCGAGCACAAAAAAAAAAAAAGTGAATTAAAACTATTTTTTAACCTTTTAAATTTTTAAGTAATTAAAAATGAACTTTCACTGTGTAAATAGATTCTATAATTAATCTATAATCTAAGTTGCAAGGATATATTCATTTAAAGCTCTCAGATGTATGCCCACAAACCAACACGTGTAGTTCGCGCTTACAAATGCTGAATGCGTACTTTCAAATAAAATCCAAACCTCAAATGAACATAAGCCCCACAACTCTTGCCGACCTTCCCTGAAACAGGGGTGACATTGGGAAAGTGAACCATTTTTTACAGTATGGGTGGTCAGCCTCATACCAACCTATAAGTCACCGTGAAATAAAATGATTATTTCAAAAAAAAAACTGAAAGTATAAGCTTACTGCGGATCTGCTTTGTGGATTTAAAAAAACGAAAGAGACACAAAAATGGCGGACAGCGATAAAAGAAACAAGTACACAATACACGACATCATAGTATACAATATCAGTTACCCAAGTAAAAAAATACGTGTATACTCAACCATAGATGCTACAATACTCGCTAGAGGCACTTTACGGGAAGAATATTGCGAGATCGCGTCCGCAATCACAAAATACGAAAAGCCTGTGGAATAGTTCAGATCCAGGGGGTGATTTTGGAAAGATCATGTATTCAAAATGAGCCATAAAATACTCACACACCAATGAGATGCCAATCGGTGAACGTCCTCATGGAAGATATTCTCATTATCCAGCTAGTCAATGTATTAAATAAAACATATACAATTGGTAGTGTCGAATAGTGAACGTTCATCTAAAAAAAAAAAATCTAATCTAAGTTGCAAAATATATGGAACATTAAATATTCACATTATATGCACTTTCACAAACAGGCATGCACAAGTTCGCGCTTAAACATGCCGCATGTGGTACTACAATAAAAAAACCCGAATCGCACATAGACATTACATACACCCTGCAACTCTCTTCATACGGAAAAATATTCTTCCATCTTGAGGTTTCAAATGAAAAATAACTTCGAAGTGGTCACTGGTCGAAATAAAACAATCATATTGGTCACTGGTCGAAAGAAAATAGTCAAAGTGATCTCTGGTCCAAAGAAATCAATCAATGTGGTCACTGGTCGAAAGAAAACAATTATAGTAGTTTTAATAAATATTTGAAAATATGTATGGAAATTATCACTGGTCGAAAGAAAACAACCAAAGTGATCCCTTTTCTAAAGAAAACAATTAAGGTGATCCTTTCTCAAAAACATAATTACATATATTGGTCACTGATCGAAAGAAAACAATCAAAGTGGTGCCTGGCTGATAAAAAATGACTAAGTTGGCCTACCGTCGAAAGAAAAAAATTGAAGTCGACAAAAAACCATCAATGCGATCCCCTGTCGAATGAGACAATTATTGTGCTCTATGGTCGAAATAAAGCAATCGAATTTTTTTCTTCTCAAAAAAACCATTAAAGTGGTACCTGGTCGAAAAATAACAAGTAAAAAAGGTCCCTTTTCGAAAGAAAACAATCGAAGTAGTCGCTTGTAGAAAGAAATTACTTTAAGTGGTCCATTGTCGAAAAGAGCGTTGATAACCGATTCAAATGAAAAATGAAGAATAAATACGCTTGTTTTTTTTGCGAACGCAATGGCTGAGTTTAAATTCAACGGTTGTTACTCGGGCAGAGAGGCATAACTCCGTCTACGGCCTTGGCCCTCAAACGCAGCTCGCCTCCCAATGTCAAGTGCGCGATAAAAGTGCTATCTGAATGCCCCTCGCGATAACGGTGACTGGTTAGAACGACACAGTGATATAACGACACATGACAGAACGACACAATGACAGAACATCACATGTCAGAACACCATAATGATAGAACGATACATGACAGTACGACACATGATAGAAATACGCATGACATACCGACACATGACAGAGAGACACATGACAGTACAACACATGACAGAAAGACACATGACAGAACAACACATGACAGAACATCACACTGACAGTACATCACATGACAAAATATCACAGGAATGTACATCACAATGACAAAGCATCACAAGATAAAACATTACATCCCTATAACAGAGCACACCATAAACGGAATACGAAAAAAACAACACAAAAATTAATTAACTGGTTTTCACGCGACTCCTTCGGGGATAACGCGGCAAGAAGTTGTTCTTAATGTGCAGCTTAGGTAATTTTTCTTATCCGATAATGATAATTAAGGCCTTTATTTTTTTTATAAGCTTTACCAAATAATACCTGTACATGCATGAGTTCCAATTTCTCATGTTTGTCATGCCGTTTATGGTGTTTTCTGTTTTGTCATGGGATGTTTTTTCATGACCCGTTTATGGTATGTTATGTTTTAGGTATGTGATGTTTTGTCATAGTGATTTTTTTGTCATGTGATGAACTGTCATTGTGATGTTCTGTCATTGTGATGTTCTGTCATGGATTGTTCTGTCATGTGTCGTTCTATCATGGGGCTGTCCATATATTACGTCATTCGCATTAAGGGGGGGGGGGGAGTCTGGTCTGCGGATGATGGCAAATGATGTACGAGTACCAAAAGTGACGTCGTTCTTGTAAATACCAATTTCTACAAAATATACACAATATTGTGTAAGTAATATAACATTATTAATTATAAAGCTCATCCATTATTACAGAATCAGGGGGGAGGGGGAGTCATTAGATAATGACTATAGGATGATTGTAAGGGGGGGGGGGGTCGAAAATCGGCCAAAATCGATGACGTAATTTATGGACGGCCCCCATGTGTCGTTAAGTCATGTGTGGTTTTGTCACTGTGTCGTTCAAACATGAAACCCGCGATAACATCAAGACACAGAAACAAGACTGTTTTGCCAAAATAATGTGAGTACTTACTCCGAGTATAAAACGTTTATGTTTATTCCCCTCGATCGCGTAAATCGAAAATGCATGGAAGATACGACAGCACTCCTAGTGAGAGATTTAGTTTTCATACATTTTATCGTTTTACGCGTTCGAGGGGATCAAAGTGATGTTTTATACTCGGTGTATAGTTTGTATAGCGCCCTTCAGACATTGTCACTCTTTCATTTTTACAAGCGGACAATGGCGGCGAGAATAAATTTACGTTTATACATATAAATTAAAATAAACAATACTTATAGGCCAAATTTAAAACCAAAATTTGTAAAATTAGAACCTATTGTTAATCGGTAAAGGTGAGGAGAAGCAAAAAATGCAACGTCTTCCCGCGTTGTCCTCGAAAGGGTTGTATGTTGCAAAGATCGGCAATCAAGAAGAAAGCAATGGACAACGGTCAAGAAGCGAAAGAACGCAATCCTTTGAGAATTTGGAATGCGCTAACCCACTCATCATACAAAATTCCAAATTCAGTCAATAGGTAACCTTCCAACAGCTCGCCCCCCCAGTTCTTGTTTACCGTATCGCCAATCTTGTCAAATATGACTTTTTCATGGAAAAACCGTAAAACTCGATATTGTGAGAGTTCTTTTAAATATTTATGTTATAAATTTCTTGTTTTTATAAGACACATTGGTCCAGTACACATGCAAACATTGCTCATGTAAATTTTTCTCAATGGCGTATACGATAAACAAGAACTAAGGCAGCGAGCTGTCAACATGTCTGAAAAAATCCATATAAATGCCAAACTGAATATTTTCTAAACGTACCACACAAAAAATAAAAATAAAATGTGGATTAATATTTCACTTAAAAAACTGTTTTATATGATTTCGTTCATAATTTTTTTTTTTATCTTCATCTGCACTTCTTCTTTCTTGTTTACGTTTCGTTACTCATAGTAAGTTACAAAAAAGAAGACGAATGAATGGAAGAGAAATGTATTCTGAATAGATAGGAACAGTTTTAAGCATAATAAATATTATGTTTACCTTTCATATGTAACTGTAAGTACTTAATTTTACAAAAGCTATTTGTAAATTTACGATATTTTGTTTGCAGTATGTGTGTGCAAAATTAATTGGAAATATTTTTCCACCGGTCGTTATCTATTGTCTATCGTTTTGAACCATTGATCAGAATGTACACAGTTCGAATTTTCAAAATCTCAAAATGGGAATGTTGTCCATAGATATTATTATTTAGTGATGTATAAAATTTAATTAGTCGTGTATGTTCCTTGACTTATAGGTTGGTATGCGGCTGACCACCCATGCTGTAAAAATGGTTCACTTTGCCAATGTCGCCCCTGTTACAGGGAAGGACGGCAAGAGTTGCAGAGTGTATGCCCATTTGAGATTTGGTTTTTATGTTGTAGGTTCACATGAGGCATGTGCAAGCGCGAACTTGTACGTGTCTGGTTGTGAGAATGCATGTAATGTGAATCTCCAATGTAACATATCTTTGCAACTTAGATTAGATTAGGAAGGTTAATTATTTATTCATTACTATCCATAAATTGCTCTCTACTGAACATTCGAGTGCCTTTTCCAGACCGAATACAAAGGTTCACCCAGATCTTACTTGATTTTTTCTTTTCCATTTTTTTTTATATTCCTTTTAAATTTTATTTCAGTTATTCCATGATTTTACCCAAACCCAATTCGTTAAAAGGAATAAATTTTTGCTTTTGTAAAATGCCCTTTTTTCATCCCCAAAAAAAAATGTTTCTCCGAATGTTGTAAATGCATTTTCAAATTATTTACGTAATATAAAGATAAAAATTTCGGTAACTGTTGATAATTAAACAAAAAGTTTTTTATGACATCTTGCGCTATTTTGGTTTTTATCTTAAAACTGACCTTCATAATTGGCTGATAAAAAAAATGCATTGATAACGTAAAATATAAAATAAAATAAATTTGAGCAAGGACAATTTGAAGATTAAAAAAAATGTTGGTTGCATCTTATATAATAAAATAAATGTTTTTTGAGGTTAAAAAAAATTGCACCCTTGTATTTTCAGGACGATCTCAACAGACCAAAAAATATTTAGAGAAACACTAAAATAGATTTTACTACTAAACTTATATTTGTTAAGAAAAAACCCTTAACAGTAAGTAAAAAATTTAATACCCGTATCTTTAGAACTTTTTAACAACGCATTTTGGCAATAAAACCTTAGTAATATTTTTACTTCAGAGTTCAGTGAGTAGTTGTCAATAATTAGTATGAAAATTTAAAAGCGCCTCTACAGCTTTTCAGAGAAAATCTGTTAGACTCATTTAGTAATTTAAAAAGTAAATTTAAATACAAATTTATCCTTAGGGTACTGGAGATTCGTGTGGACTGAATTTCAGAAGAAAAAAAAAGCACGATAAAGTCCTTGATGAGTAGCCATTGTATATAATTGAGTCAAAAATTGGAGAGCCATACGAAAGGGAAAGTTGTCTAAGTAGATACTGGGTGAGTCCTCAGTGCATTGGAAGGTCAGATGAGTCATGGACCAGGGTGAGTCAGTGGGCGGGGAAAAAGGGCGGGAAATGGGCGGAGTTGGGCGGGAGGCAAACGCAGGAGAGAGTAATGCATTGCTTCATTACTCGGCAGCACCATTTTGTTTTCTAAATTGGAACTTATTTTGGAGACCGTGTTTTCCGGAACACTGATGAAAGGGTTCTTGAGGAGTGACACACGCAAAAACGGCACTCTTTTAGCGGGCATAAAATGGAAATAAATTATCCCCATACAGATTTATTATTTTTAAAAAATCGGGATAGGAATGCAATTTAATAACCTATTTTTACCAGGCCAGAAACAGGCATTAACTGTATAAATTTTTATTTTATGGAATTATTGTTATTAATAATAATTATTTTTTACTGTTTAATTGTTTTAGCTATTCAAATGTAATTAATTGTTTGAATTCCTTGACTTATAGGTTGGTATGAGGCTGACCACCCATACTGTAAAAAATGGTTCACTTTGCCAATGCCACCCCTATTTCAGCGAAGGTCGGATAGAGTTGCAGGGTGCATGCCCATTTGAGATTTGGTTTTTATGTTGTATTTTTATGCGGCATGCTCAAGCGCTAACTTGTACGTGTCTGCTTGTGAGATGTGAATGCATGTAATGTGAATCCCCATGTTACATATCTTTGCAACGTAGATGGCATGTTTATTACTATGGGAAGATCTCTTATATCTTTTATATCGACTTTCATCGACATTACTACAGGATTTACAGGTGTACATATTTTAGTTTTTTTTTTCTTTAAATAGGCTTTTAATAATAAATTGGTGCAATTATTTTTTAGTAGGCTTACATATTTTATGAAGAATGCACTTATATTATTTTGGTGCAATATGAATTGAGAAAAACACACGGGCGTCAACTTTGTTCGAATTAGATAACATTGTTTTAAAAAAGATAAAAGCTAGAGGTCAAAAAGATATTTCTGTAAGCCGGTTTGTCATTATTTTTAAAGGTACATACTCTTATAATATGTTTGTAAATAAGTACTTTTAAAAAGGATGGGTAATATTTACAATAAATGTTTTAATTTAAATTTACTATTTGTTAAGTAAGTTTCTATTTATTTTACAATGAAATAATAGGTATAGTTATGAATAGTCAAGATTCATTTGATTTTTTTTAAATTAATTAAATTTAAATGTTTTATTGACTAAGAGACCGCCACAAAAAGGAAGTAAGTGTCTGAAAATCTGAGATCCATAATATTAATTCTATTATTGATAAAAGAAGAAGAAGTAATTGCTAGAAAAGATTGCGCTCAGTAAAGTCAGATAGGCGTACATTTATATAAGACATTTTCGAGTCAATGGCGCAGTCCTCGGTAGTATAGTGGTAAGTATCCCCGCCTGTCACGCGGGAGACCGGGGTTCGATTCCCCGCCGGGGAGACTTTTTGTTTTTTTTATTCCTTTTTATTTTTTGGTATCTTATCACCAAAATATTTAAAAATGTGGAAAATGAATTTAAGATTTGTTTTTATTAAAAATTAAGTAATTTTGTAATTAAAGACAAATGTACGTCGTCTCTTCTAGTACCTGTAAATGTAATAATCTATGTTGTAAAGATGTACGTATTTAAATGCTTCTCCACAAGAAGGCACACGTAAGCTCGCGCTTACACCCGCTGCATGTTTACATACAAAATAAACCAAACATCACACGAACATAGACCTTGTAACTCCTGCCGCCTTCCCCTGAAACAGGGTGGCAGCCTCATATCAACCTATTATATATAACACAAAACCGATATTATTTCCAGCATTCTATATTTTTGGTTGATAAGCCAATATTGCACATGCCTATGAAAATAACCGCTCCTGATGGACCAAAATAGTCTCCTGAAAAAGCTGGCTAAAAGGCGGCGAAACCATTGACCAAAAACATTGATTCTAAAAGTAAGTAGTAACGCATCTGCTCCCCATCATTTTTTACTCATCATTTACTCCTATTCCTCAACTTATAGGTTGGTATGAGGCTGACCACTCCTACTCTAAAAAATGGATCACTTTGTCAATGTCACCCCTGTTTCAGAGAAGGTCGGCAAAATTTGCAGGGTCATTAAAGGTCCATCCAGCCTTACAGCAACTGGGTCTTGCTTGAGTATTGGCGCTTTGTAGCGACGACCAAGCTCGTGCACCTCTGCGGCACTACAACAAGTGTCATAGACCCCTAGAGTCTCTAGAATCTAGGGAGTCTCCCGCACAGGATTTCTTAAAGGGTCTATGTTCATTTGAGGTTTGGTTTTAATTTGTAAGTACACATTCAGCATTTGTAAGCGCGAAAGGACAGAAAAAAGTGGAGGCGCATCTGCGGAGGTACCGGCCACCCCTAGTGGAACGGCGGCAGGATACAGTACAGTACAGAACTTACACGTGTCTGTGGGTATGCATTTGATGTGAGTTTTGAATGTTAATATATCTTTGCAACATAGATTATCATCATCATCATCTAGGACTCCACAACGTACATATATCTACCCAGATGCTCCATACAAAAAGAAGCTAGATTGCTCATCTGCTAGTATTGGAGCTACCGGCACAGTTATGCAAGCAGATAAGAGATTTCGTGTTTTTGCGACGCAATAATAATTTAGCTATTTCAGTTTGACCTACAGAACATGGCGGACGCGGGCGCAGCTGATTTGGGGATGACGTCATCGGCGGCACACTCAGCCAAGGTCAAGCGAATAAAAAAATAACTTAGTTGCTGCACCAGACGCGAAAAACATGCATCCACCTAACGGGTATGTAGCCCTGATAAATAAATAAAAATGATAGGAGTGAATAAAATCTGACAATTCGGCGAAGGATACTGTAACTCTGTCGCCATTCCGCTAGGGGTGGCCAGAGCCTCTGCAGAGCTGTCTCCATTTTTTCCTATCCTGACATACCTCTTTCAATTCATTCATATCCATCATCTTTCTCATGAATTTTCTTCTTTTACGCTCAAATTGGATATTCTATTCTTTCACAATCTCCTCAATCTGATCACTCCATATTTTTTTCGGTCGTCTCTTTCCTCTTTTTCCTTTCACACTTCCTTTGTATATACACTTTGTCAGTCTATCATCATTCATTCTTTCCACATGCCCAAACCATCTCATCACATTCTTTTGTACCTTAACTTTCAATCCTCTTTCAAATTACATAATTTCTTTACCCATTCATTCCTAACTCTATCCTTCACAGTTTTTCCTGTCATGCTTCTCAAATGCTTCTTTTCCACTGTACATACTTCACTCATTTCGCTATCATTCACTGTCCATGATTCACTTCCATCCATCAAAGTCGGTAACAATATGCCATTGACCATTGTGTACCGCTTTTCTCAGATCCATCGTCAATCGCTTGTTCTTTGCATTTCTTCCTGTTGCTCCGACCACTTGCTTTCCCTTACACACCCTATTCTCAAGTTCCCATGTCAAATGGGGAAGGATGCGGTCCAGTTTTTCTGTGAACTCGACACCAGCGTCGGGGGACAGTCGGAGGAGTTAAAGGCAAGATAGAAAGAGGCCAAGACTCGAATATTGGGCTATAGCACCAGAGGCGGCTCGTCATTAGAAATGTTGGCAGTTCATAATTTCTGCATTTACATTTTTTCTTTTATTTTCCATTTTGCTTGGAATGAAAGTTGCAAGAAATACATACATATTATAAATATTTTATTTAGGTATACACGAGAACGTACCTACACCCGTTTTGTTGCATATAACAAACAATTACAACAATTAAATGTATTTGAAGCAAGTTTTTTTTACTAAGCCACATATATAGTGTAACTTCTTGCCGCATTTTTCCCGTGACGAGTGTAACTTATTTTTATTACAGGTAAGGGGGCAGTCCTTACGCCAACCACTTCGGTTGACGTGGAGGTTTCCCAGCTCCCGTGGGGGCTGACAGTGACGGCCGATGGGTCAGAATATTGGGTGGCAGAAATTTTCAATATAATTATGGCCTACACCTCTTCCCCCACTCCCCCCAATGTACCATACACTTCACGCTGACCGGCCTTGAAAATGTTCGCTGAAATGTTAGCACGAATATTATAATCGATGACTTACATTGTGTAAAAGAGCTTCCTTTAACGGGGATGATCGCCGTCGGTAAATCCAAATTAATTCACTTCATAACAACACAGCAAAACATAGCACTTAAAAACACTTCACATAAAACCTTTTCCTTCACACCAACACCATTTAATAATTAATCTACCTCACAGCTTTTACATGAATATTTGTTTATTTTATCTACCTCACAAATGAGTGTTAATTATAAATTTACATAAGAAATTCAATATCGTCACTTAAAATACGAAAATATATTAAAGGGACTAAGGTCTGCCTCCGGAGAAAAATCCAACTTAACTGAATTTAAATTAAATTAAGATTATGGAGCAGGAGGAGGAAAGATCTGTGACATCATCTTGTACTTACATTCTTAAAAATAACAAGAATGTATTGTTCTGCAAGATTAGCAAGTTCAGAGATTTGCAACCTTTGACAAAACTAATCATCCATACTTTAAAGTATGGATGATTAGTTTAAAGAGATATTTTAAAGTACGTTATAGTGGAGAATATGAGTGATGGTACAAAAGAGTACAATTGGGCGTATAGCTGGGCAAAGAGTTTAGTTGAGCATCTACAAATAATGGACGATTCACGACTGATAAAAATAGTGCACAAAGATGATCCCCAAGGAAAGCGTGGAAGAGCAAGACTGACAAATTAATAAATTGTTAAATAAGCAACATTTCAAATTATTGAAATCTGCAGACTGAAAAAAATAAGAGAACTCACGAAGAAAGTAGGGAATGCTGAGAATATAAAAATAAATATGCAATCACAGAACAGAGTAAAGACGCTGACTGACGCTGACCGCCACTAGCGTAGAGATGGTTGCTTTCATATCAGTTAAAACACAGTTTATCCATTTGTATTATTTTGCTTAAAATGCTCGAAAAAACACTTGTTGACCACGACTGAATATTTTTCACTAGGAATGGAATCCTCAAGCAAATAATAAAAACGTCGATAAATTAAAAAGTAATGAGTTTTTGTCGGGCTTAACTTGATCTTAAAATAAACAATTTGTATCCTGGCTAACAATAAAGCATTGTATTTGAATTATATTTTAAGTATAGAGCTTTATGGTAAAACACAAACATACTTTATGCGAAGATTTTTATTGATACTAAAGCAGCATCTGTTGTGAGCGTTTCAGTTTTCATTATTTTTTTTGTAAGCGCAATAGTTAAGTGTCAGGAAATACTTTATAGTTTTGTTTTAAATGACGAATATTGAAGTCTTTTAAACAAAGAGTTGGATATGCTCTGAACATAAGAGTTCCTTTGGTAGAATAAAAAAAAAAGTTTTGTCACAATTCTTCTCCGTTCATGTCATGTCACTTACCTAGGAAAAGCGTGCAGTGCCGGAGCTGCTATCTAAAAATGTACAGGCACCTCAGTATTCACCGTTTGAGCTGTTTTTTCAATAAATGTATGGACTTCATAGAAGGAAGTATGGGGCATTGCCACATATGCACGCGATAATATTATACATTTAAATACCTAGCAACTCGTAGTCTTTACATGTTCGTAGAGCTGTATAATATGTAAAATAATGATAAATGTAAAATAGGACTTGACACAGAGGATATTTTATGGGGAACAAAATTGTAAGTGATGGGTCGTGGCATTCTTACAGGAGGTGCAATGCACCGATGCACCTTAGCTGGAGCCGCCACTGTATAGCACCATTCAAGACATATTTTATTATTGTACTGTTACGGACTTGGAGTACCTACTTGCGACTGTACATGCATACATAGAACAGTCTGGCACTAGGATGATGATGATAGTGTTACGAACTTCGAAGTACCTACGCACGCCTGTACAGGTACAATAGTGTGTGTAGAACAGTCCAGTATGATCCATGATGGTAGTAGTAAGGTACATGAACAACTGTCTAGTGAAATCTAGAACAGAGGAATATGCAAGAAAGATCTCTTGTATACCTATATAAAGGAACTGCAATGGGGCATCAGGGATTGCCGCTTCAAAATATTGAGCCGTGATCTCGAAAGCCAGGGCTAGAAATCAATTGTTGTAAATTTTGAACCAAATCGTGTAAAAAAAATCCGGTAAAAATATAATTGTAGTTTAATTAAAAGACAACCCAAGCAAAATTGTAACAGTACTTTTTGTAATCGGAACAAAAACTTTTGTATGCCGCTTTTGTGCACATCAAAATGGCCATAAATTTGATATTATATAAGAGCAATCATTCTGTTTGTTGGTTGCTTTGAACGGGCAATATTTGATGTTTTACGTAACACATAACATACGTGTCGCTTCGACATGTCGCACGGCCTTGGCAATGAAAAATAAGTGTTGCCAAATAGCAGTGACAGACTGCAGGCAGACAACTGTAATATTATGTCATATCTAGTAAGTTGCTAGGTATGATATACATACAGAACAAATAATAATATTTTTCTTAAATTGTTGTACATTAGATTTTCTTTTAAAATTAATTTTAAAAATGTTGGACCTGTTACAATGGTTTCAACGTAGTTAAATTAGTGGGAGAAAATTTGATGTCAATTACCCAGGTTGCTAAGGAAAATAATACAAATATTATGTAAGTGTCCACCCATCGTGAAAAAAAAAAACCGTGGAATCCACTGATATTTATATTTTTTTGTTCATGAGTAACTTTTTGTGACTAAAAATAGCAGAACCAATAACTGATAGGTTGGTATGCGGCTGACCACTCATACTGTAAAAAATGGTTCACTTTGCCAATGTCAACCCTGCTTCAGGGAAGGTCGGCAAGAGTTGCAGGGCTTATGTTCATTTGAGATTGGGTTTTTTATAGTGTAGGTCCACATGCGGCATGTGTAAGCGCGAAATTATGCATGTCTGCTTGTGGGAATGCATTTTTAATATGAATCTCAAATGATACATATCTTTGCAGCTTAGATTTAGAATAATCTGGAAAAACATCTTACTAGATTACAATTTTTTTTTTTTTTTTTAAGAAAGCCTATGCGGGAGACTCCCTAGATTCGAGAGACTCTAAGGGTCTATGACACTTGTTATAGTGCCGCAGAGGTGTTGGTGATGTGGCAGTTGTCCGGTTGCAGGGCCGTTAGCTGCGCAGTGCTGTGGTGTGTGTGGCGTTGCTTTGTTTTGAGACACTGAGAGGAAATGGCGATTGATATTAGATTTGAAAAGGGCAAGGTTAAATTGGGATGGAAACACAGATACCGGTAACTCATTCCATAAGCGGGCAGTTTGGCAGAGGAATGAGTTGTGAAAACACCAAGTTCTTATAGTTTTGATATCGACTGCAAATGGTTGGATGTGAGCCGTTCTACGAGTTGCCCTTGTTGTGACGAGAGGAGGGGGTATAAGTGAGGATATTTCATCAGAGCAGACGCCACTAAATTAACAAAGGAAATACTATTTTGCTTCCTAAGGATTATCTGGACCTTTGACGTCACCCCGCCAAGTCTTATTTGGAATATTCCAGCTTCATCACAAAAAAAAACCGATATTCTTTTTTACTGTTTTTTCACGTTGTATGTTTATATTATTGCTCTAGTTCAAGAACTCCATTAGAGAGGGCGCTACGGTCGAATATTAGTGAAAATATGGATGGTTTGAGTCTTTGCTAAATCCATAATATTCCATAGTATCTACTTTTATACGTGATTGATACAAAAATAAATAAATATTAAAAACAAAAAGGGCGTTTTCCGAAAGATTATTAATGTTTTTTTGAATTATTAGGTAGTAAAAACAGTTAAAAATTTGTGATGATGATAATGATGATGATTTCTTTATCAGCGCCGTTTCGGAACTCAATGTCACTCCAAGGGCGCTTAGTAGTTAACTGGGCGAAAAAGTGTGTCTTCATCTTCCTCTTTAGCTCCTTCAGACCTCCGGATTTCTGGTGGCAGTTGATTCCAGGTCGCAGTGCCGGCCACCGCAAAAGCACGGTCTCCGAAAACAGTGGCAATTTTCCTCCTAGGTTCATTTAGCAGGGTTTCCGCTCCGTTCTCTGCTGATCTTAGTGTTTGCTCCCTTGAGCCCAGGACTTTTGAGATAATCAGCTCTTGGATGTAGAAAGGAGCTGCATCATGATGGAGAGCTTTGCATGTTATATTATTTGACCGGTCCGTAATCCAGTGGCAGCACTTCGGACTCGTAAATGGAAGGTTGTGGATTCGGATCTCAGCGGAGCACAAAAAATCATTATATTTCGAATGTGCTCTTCGCTGAGTTGAAAAATTCATAAACCTTTACCAAAGACCGGTCACTGAAAGGTCCATTCAACCTTACAACAACTAGGTCTTGCTTTGAGAATTGGCGCTTTATACAGCGACGACCAAGCTCGCAGAGGGCTCTTGAGGTGTGATACACACAAAAACAGCGCTCACCAAATAAATCATTCTAATATTATTATTATATTATACTCTAATACAGTTTTCACATTGTGTCAGAAAGTAGAGCGCTAGGAGTCGTTTTCCTCGAATAATGAATAAACATTGAGGTCTTTAAAGCCTTGTGACTCGCTGAATGAAGGTTCTGGGATAAATTACTTTGAGGGACGATTTTTGACCTCCCTTGAACGTGTTAAAGTTAAGATCGTGTCCTGAAATAAGGATGCTCAAATTTTAAACAGTTTATTTTGGAGCCCACACAATATTCACAAAAAAGCCAGATAAGTTTATAAAAATATCTATAACCTAAATTACAAAAAAAAAAATGTATTCAAAATTCGTAAGCGTGCCCGCAAACTGATTTATTGTGTAAGTTCGCGCTTAAAAATGCTGCATGCGTACTTGCAGATTAAAATCCAAACGTGAAATGAACATGAGCCCTGCAATTTTTTCCAATCTTCCCTGAAACGAGGGTGACATTGGAAAAGTGAAACATTTGTTACAGTATGGGGGGTCATCCTCGTATCAAAACAACTTAAATACTAAATTCTGAATGTTTTCTTCACGACAGGATTTCTTGGCCTATCTTGTTCGAGAGCTGGGTAACGCCCACTTCAATAGAAATTGGTTGGTGTGAGGTCAGCTCCCTTACCTGTAAAAATAAATATGTCCTGAATCACCACATGCGATCCCTTCAGGGATAACGTAGGCAAGAAGTTACACTTTGTGTTTAGCTCAGTTGCGTTTTTTTCTGGGTCTTAAAAAAACGCGTAAATTCCGATTGGGGCCGTCCATAAATTACGTCATCGATTTTGGCCGAATTTCGACCCCCCCTCCCCCCCTTACAATCATCCTATAGTCATTATCTAATGACCCTCCCCCCTCTTGCTGTAATAATGGATGAGCTTAATAATTAATAATGTTATATTACTTACATAATATTTTGTATATTTTGTAGAAATTGGTATTTACAAGAACGACGTCACTTTTGGTACTCGTACATCATTTGCGATCATCCGCAGACCAGACTCCCCCCTCTTAATGCGAATGACGTAATATATGGACAGCCCCATTACAAATCTGGTGAGGTTTACTCTACTAGCAAAACATTGCGCAACACACAGGGAGGCGGAAGATACGTCGCGCGCCAGAACTCGGTCGGGGTATTTCCGGAAGCATTGCGTAAGGCGGGGAGCCTTCCCGCCCTTCAGTAGTGGGCGGGGGCGGGAGGCTTATCAGTTGCGAAGGTCGGGGGGAGGGAGGGGGGTGGCTGCGAGGTCGTTCACCTCGCCAAAAACTGGGTTTTCAGAGCTTCAGTGGGACGAATCGATGGAGCTTTTCCTAACGCACGCTTGCTCCTTATGTACATTCCTTAAAATATATGTATATAATACAGAGAGCTGTTTATATCCGTTAGCATAAAGTAAGAATTTATGACTTTGAAAAGAAAATTATCTAAACTTATTTTTTCTATTGTGCTGTTTTGTTTTTTTTTTTCAAAAGTACTCAAATAAATCGGAATTAAAATATTTTTATTTTTAATTAAATAAACAAAGTTTTAATTCACTTTTATATTTTTTTATTTTTGTTTAGCACTTTCGCCTATCAGGACCTTGTAGGCGAAAGTGCTAGACAAAAAAAAATATATAAAAGTGAATTAAAACTTTGTTTATTTAATTAATATACCTACAATGGACTTTCACTGTGTAAACCACCAAACCATTAAAAATATGAAAATATTTTTATTGAGATTATAGATGAGGCGTTTACGAAGACCAAATAACAAATTTAAAACTTGATGCTAGTTGTACATTACTAAATTGTACTCAAACTGATTTTTCATTAAAACATTTGCTTATTAACAAGCAAGTAAGCCGCACATTTATTTCAACTTTTCACCGTTTTTTTCACTGAACTGTCACATTGGTGCGTAGCCCAGTGGCAACACTTCGGACTCGCAAATGGAAGGTTGTGGGTTCGAATCCCGGCGGAGCACAAAAAATATACCATTTATATTTTCTAATTCGCTCTTCGCTGGGTTGAAAAATTCATAAAACCTTTACCAATGACTGGTCACCAAAAGTCCATCCAGCCTTACAGCAACTGGGTCTTGCTTGAGTATTGGCGCTTTGTAGCGACGACCAAGCTCGTACACCTCTGCGGCACTACAACAAGTGTCATAGACCCCTATAGTCTCTAGAATCAAGGGAGTCTCCCGCACTGGATTTCTTAAAAAAAAAAAATTAAGTATTTCGTTTCTGCTTTTTGATGAGTAGGATTTATTATATTTCCTGGCAAAGGTTTAAGCATGAAAGCCTTAAGGAAGTGTTATTTTCAGCCTTTATCCAAGCGATCTGATCTACACGAGGCCTAAATAATTCTAATGTAATAATTCTAAAAAATTCTAACACATTAAAAGCCTTATTCACAGTCACTCTATTATTAAGCCTTATCTAACTTAAGTATTCGAGTTAAACTCGGATACTTATTTGTATTTCGTTTTCATCAATCAAAACAACGATTAACTGAGATAGAAAGTGACTTAATTGAAGAGAAAAAATGTCGTGGTTAAATTCAGTGAAATATTTATCTAAGTGAGAGTTTAGAGTTGATTTTGAATACCGCCAAAGATAAACTGCTCACAGTATTTTTAGATTATGTTTCCTCTTTTTTGTATTGTGAGAAAAAGCTTGTGTAATAATCCGCAAGGAAAACTATCTTTTTTCAGGAATAGAGCATATTACATATGTATTTGTGATGATGATGATGATGATGATGAGTTGATGATTTATTTATAGCGCCGTTTCGTGATGTAGTCACTCCAAGGGCGCTGGTGCAAACGATGCCAGAAATTTGCTTGTCTTCAGTGCATTCCGGAACTTTCCATGGTCCTCTAGCTCTCTCACATGATGTGACAGGTGGTTCCAGGCCAGAGGGCCAGCAACTGCAAATGCACGCTCTCCAAACACTGTGAAAATATGTAAAAAAAACATAAGAAACAAAAGTAACTGTCCGGTCGATAGCGCAGGTGGTAGAGTGCTTGCATTCCATGCCGAGAGCTCGGGTTCGAATCCCACCGAGGCGAGGGTGTCAGAAATGGTTTCCCGTTTCGGTGTTTATTTCAAACCCCAAAATAAAATACCGGCAAGGTTTACTCAGCCTTCACAAGAATGAGTAGGTACTCTCGGGAGCTGGGAAACCTGCACTTCAACTGAAGTGGTTGGCGTAAGGCCGGCCCCCTTACCTGTAAAAATAAATAGGTTCAACTCGCCACATGCGACCCCTTCGGAGATAACGCGGCAAGAAGTTACAGTATATGTGTAGCTTAGTTGCTTTGCTTTAACTGTAACTGTAACTCTGTCGCCATTCCACTCGGGGTGGACAGAGCCTCTACAGATTTTCCTCCATTTTTTTTTTCTATCCTTGCATACTCTTTTAATTCATTCATAGCCATCAGATGAATGACGATGTTAAATTTTTAAGATCATAACGTTTTACTGATTGACTATATTGGGGGTAAAAAAAATTAAGCTGTTTTTTTTTCAGGCGTAAAAAAACCTTTTTACCAACTGAATGTGGACATAAATATTGTTTTTGGTATGCACACTTTAATTTATTATTTTCTTTCCATCGATAATGTATTGTGATACCAACATAATCTTTTCTCAATGTTTTCCTTGTCGAAAACAAATCCAGATTTCCTATATTTCGAACAAACTGTGGGAGATACATTTATGTAGGCTATATAAATATTTCTAATCTAATTTAATCTAAGCTGCAAAGATATATATCATTTAAGATTTATACTAAATGCATTCCCACAAGCAGATATGTATAATTTCGCGCTAACACATGCCGCATGTGGACCTACAATATAAAAACCCAATCTCAAATGAACATAAGCCTTGCAACTCTTGCCGTCCTTCCCTGAAACAGGGGTGACATTGGCAAAGTGAACCAATTTTTATATTATGGGTGGTCAGCCGCATAACAACCTATAAGTCAAGGAACATACATGACAAATTACATTTTTTTAAATATTTAAAATATTTAAAGAATATAATTCGCACGTTTAATAATAAAGAGCAATAACTCAAAAAACTTGAATGTTGGGAAAACGCGTTTGAAGTTCAGACACCCAGTACAACTTGTATGGGATGAAAAAGGCGGCCGATGTTTTATCTCGGTCATATTCGTCCAAATTGAACGGCTGTTACATTCTACGCATTCTTCTCGCATTGTTCTTGCGTTTTATTACAAAATCTCGATTTTCCCAAATTTCGAGTTATTTCTCTTTATTATTAAACGTGCGATATGTACTCACAAAATGTTAACAGATTTTAAATAATGATATTTATATTTTAATAAAAAATATATAACATATCGTGGACGTTCAGATAAAATAAAACATGTGTTTTTCAATGTACGGAAAAATGAAAAACAATAAAAAACAATTGATTACATGAATCAAAATGTCACTGACCTATAACAAATAAGTAAACACGTTCATCCCCTCCACGAAATCGCTCTCCCGTAAATAACACCCTGAAAAATTTGGGTTGATCGAACTCTGAGCTTCGCAGATGATTAGACCTATGTACGGTATATTTTTCCCCAACAAAACAAGCGGGCGGTTTTCTCCCTCCCCCCCGACACGTGTTCCCCCCCCCCCAACCTCCCAATCCACCCCCGCCCCCCAGAGGGCATTGACCTCCCTTCCTGGTGCGCAGATTTTGTACCGCTAATATCAACTACCTTCCCACCCACCATGATTAATGGCAATAATAGTAATAATATATGGATAATTTATTTGGTGAGAGCTGCTTTTGTGTATGTCACACCTCAAGAGCCCTCTGCGAGCTTGGTCGTCGTTGTAATGAGCGCAAATTCTCAAGCTGATAGTACCATTCACGATGGCTTCTTATTTGATAAGCCCCAAAGCATCTCAACCCTTTCAGATGCCCGCAAACATTTAACATCAAAAATCAACACTGACCTCAAAGCTGTCAGCCACTGGGGAGCCGACAATCTCGTTGAATTTAATGTTAAAAAAACGCAGGCTTGTCAGATATCCCTGTAAAGGGCTCCAAGCCCCAATTTCCCAACTTTTGACAACGTCCCCTTACCCAACCAAAACCACTTAGATCTTCTGGGTGTTTCTCTTTCATCAGAGCTGAAATATCAAGACGCCATCTCATCTCGAACCACTTCGACCTTCCGGCGACTAGGCGTACTATATAGAGCTCGTAGATTTTTTACTTCAGCTCAACTGCTGACTCTATATAAATCCCAAATCCGTCCAATTATAGAGTACAACAGCCATCTCTGGTCCGGTATACCAAAGAGGCTGTGTGACCAACTTGACTCTCTGCAAAGAAGAGCGGTGAAGCTGATTGATGATCCCATTCTCACAGCCAACCAACATTCTCTTGAGCACAGAAGGAAAGTTGGAATGATCAGTCTCTTCTATAGGTACTACAACGGCGTCTGCTCTGATGAAATATCCTCACTTATACCCCCTCCTCTCGTCACAACAAGGACAACTCGTAGAACGGCTCACATTCAACCATTTGCAGTCGATATCAAAACTATGAGAACTTGGTGTTTTCACAACTCATTCCTCTGCCAAACTGCCCGCTTATGGAATGAGTTACCGGTATCTGTGTTTCCATCCCAATTTAACCTTGCCCTTTTCAAACCCAATATCAATCGCCATTTCCTCTCAGTGTCTCAAAACAAAGCAACGCCACACACACCACAGCACTGCGCAGCTAACGGCCCTGCAACCGGACATGGACAACTGCACATCACCAACACCTCTGCGGCACTATAACAAGTGTCATAGACCCTTAGAGTCTCTCGAATCTAGGGAGTCTCCCGCATAGGCTTTCTTAAAAAAAAAAAAAAAAGTTTCTGTGAGGCTAGAGGATCAGCTTTAGTCTTTGATAATGGTATATGAATTTTTTACGGTATATTTTTGTATTTGTGCTCCACCGGTATTCGAGCCCACAACCTTCCATTTACGGGTCAGAAATGTTGACCACTAGACTACGGACCGGTCCGAAAGCATGAGGAAACAATTTGACTATTTCAAAGCCAATAATTTGGATAGTTTTTACGAATTCTTATTTTTCTTCTTTCAGAAATCTCTCAATGATGGATCTAGAAACTAAAAACATAAAGATTAAAAACAAAATTTGAGTGCCATATCTGACTCGAAAAAAAACCCACAAATTTCACTAATTGAAAATCCAAAGACTTTTTCTGAAAAACTAGCTTAGGGAATGATCCGTTAGGGGTGTGTTACTGCATCATTATGTGAATAGATTTCCCTTATTATTTAGCCGTAGTGCCTAAAAGCGTGTCAGTTGTGTGTGACAGTCTATTAATCACACCCAAGCGACATTCGCACGTCTCCAGCGATGGGGATGTTACATCATATTACTTTCAATGTCAAGAATCGAACGATAAGTTCAAGGACTTGCTTGCTACCAGAATTGAATATTCCGTTTAAACGCAATCATAGCGTTTACGTCTTAGTTCCACACTTTATATCGGCCAGTCAAAGAAGCAACTGAACAGATTTCAGTCTGTTCTGAATGCGGCCGCAAGACTGATCTTCGGGATGTCCAAATTCTCTCACATCACTCCGCTGTTGAAAAAACTACATTGACTTCGTTTTCCTGAGAGGGTGGTCTACCGTGTGCGTTTGATGGTATTTAAAGCCCTAAATGGTTTGGCTCCATCATATCTGGCAGACATGTTTTCCCCCGTTGAGGTAAGTGTGAGGGGGCGGACACTTAGGACAGCAGGGTGTGGTGCTGTCAGGTTGATGCAGCCTCGCCGTCAAATACGCACTAATTTTGGGGATTGCGCTTTCCGATTTGCGGAACCGATAGAGTGGAACAGACCGCCACCCGGAGTGAGGGTTTTCGGAATCTGTTGGCATTTTTAAGGGAGCACTGAAACGGCACCTTTATAAAATATCTCATTCATGATTGAGAGGGCCCTTGAGGTGTGACACACACAAAAACGGCGCTCTTTTGTCATGTACAAAATAAAAATAAATAAATCATCCTCATATTTATACATGTATATAGATATTAATAACAAAAAACTGTGACGTCTTTTGCAACATTCGAAAAGAATTTTCTAACAACCATCTACGGTCCTGTGAGAAATAACAGTAATGGGTGTTATCAGTACAATGAAGAGCTCTATGATATCTACAGAGAGACCAATGTGATCAGTTCCATGAAATTAGGGCGCCTGCAGTAGGCTGGTCACATAGTTAGAATGGACGACGCGACGCAAGCTCCTACAAGCGATCAACACTCTTAGGACCACAAGGCCAAGGAAACCAGGGCTGGAAGTGTCATCACCGCGGTAATTCTTACCCACCGAATATCGGTAATATTTGTATGAAGACCTGTCAATCCAAGATGGCCGCAAGCGAACAGCTGATTATACTTCAAACAAATATAACCGATATTCGGTAGGTAAGAATTACCGTGGTGATGAGACTTCCAGCCCAGAAAGACCAAAAGTAGAAGGTACGTAGTTGGAGAGCAAAGGCGATGGACAGGTGAGAGTGGAGAAGAACCCTGGATTCAGCCATCATTCATAGTGATGATGATATTTCTACGTTTTCTGCTGGATTCTCTTTTTAATTAAAATGCCACAATTCATTTTAACAGAATTTATTTTTCACAGTTTACAAATTTTTTCACAACTTGACAATCACTGTTTATAGGTGTTACTTAGCGAATTGCTTTCTTGCGACTCTCTGTCCCTACCATTTTGATCTCTTTTATAATGAGCCAGAGAGTTCTTTCTCGCACTTACTAGATCATTCCAACACCGGAACATTATATACACACACAATCACCAGAACGCCATTCAAATGCATGACTACTCCTTGATGGTTCTACGAGTATAGTACGTGTATAGGTGCACGCACGTATTTATGTCAAGTTCGCGACAATATCGTTTTCTAAAAAGATGTAGCAATTGAAACGCTCAAAATTTATCATCTTTAAGATTCGATACATTTTTTAGTAGACGCTGTGGTTGAGTTTAAACGTAATCTTGTATACTCGGGTAGAGTTCTCTGAATAGTAATTATGCTTTATAAGCCTTGGTCTTAAATGAAATAAGCCACATTCCATTTTCCATTTAGCTGCTTTAACGGTAATCAATATGAAGGCAGTTTTGTCATGTAATATATGAGGCTATCAGGGCTATAGTGGTGTAATCCACAATAATATAATAATATTAGGATGATTTATTTGGTGAGCGCTGTTTTTGTGTGTATCACACCTCAAGAGCCCTCTGCAAGCTTGGTCGTCGCTGTAGAAAGCGCCAATTCTCAAGCAAGACCCAGTTGTTGTAAGGTTGGATGGACCTTTCAGTGACCGGTCTTTGGTAAAGGTTTATGAATTTTTCAACTCAGCGAAGAGCACATTCGAAATATAAATGGTATATTTTTGTGCTCCGCCGGGATCTGAATCCACAACCTTCCATTTACGAGTCCGAAGTGTTGCCACTGGACTACGGACCGGTCCAAGATGCCAACGACACGCGGTGTACCTGAGCGGTTACCCATCCAAGTACTGTCCGCGCCCAATGTTGCTTAACTTCGGTGATCTATGGGAACCGGTGCTTTCAACATGGTAACGTCGTTGACAATGTCACCTAAGTAGCATTTTGGCGTAATTTTCTTTCCTTATTATAGTGTCTAACAAAATAAGAAGTGGTGTAAGATAGTTTAGTTATAGAAAAAGAGATATCGCCAGCGACGATGTTTTGTCCTAAAATAAGGAATAAAAATTATGCCAAGCCGAAGTTGTGGATTACACCACTATTACCGTGATAGCCTCATATGAAAATGATATATATTGAATGAATGACTAAAGTCTGATGGAGAAAGTGTTCGTTGCAAGAATGATTGGATGTCGTGATACAAACGAAGATTGAAAAAAGTATGAATGGGCCAAATTCTTAAAACAGCGAATAAATATGATATCCAGATATCCAGAGTCAAATAAAAGAAGAAGGTTATGACTCTGGGTTAAAAGAAAACAGAATCAGGAAGACTGAAAAAAAGGGGATTGATCTGCAATGTTGGTAAGCACAGTAAGCATGGTGATGCTGTAAATAAGCTTCAACTGTCGCTTCGGCGGAACAGAAAGGGTTTTGGTGACAGGGCTTTTAGTTCGGCTGGTCCACTCTACCTCTGGAGTTGAGAACAGAGATCAGTGTTGGCAGTTTCATGAAGCTCTCAAAACAAGCTTCATTTCTCCATCGAAGCATTTTTTTACAGAATTTTTACCAATAGTACATTAATCTATTCTTGATACTATCCTTCAGTTGAAAGCACATTCCTTTGGTTAGACTTAGAATAATCATTAAACGCTGAATTTAATGGACGCTGTGGGCGTGGGACAGATTCATCGAAATTGTGTTTAATTATAGGTGGCGAATCTTAAGCCCGGTTCATAAATCTATTATCTATAACCTAAGTTGCAAATATAAATTCTCAAATCAGATTTATATTCAATGCAAGCCGTCAAGCAGACACATGTAATATCACGCTTACTTTTACCAAAATATGTGTAAAAAAAAACAAGATCTCAAATGGATATTAAAAATCCAGCTCTTCTCTAAAACATTATTTGATATAAGTAAACTGAACGTTTTTTTACTATTTTTTGGGTAGTCAACCTCATACCAACCTTTAAATCAAGGAATACTAAGACCGAAATAATATTAATAATATAATTATATTTTTTACAGCTACATTGTTATACTACTTGTTGTGCTACTTGTGGGAATGCATTTAATATGAATCTCAAATGATATATAACTTTGCCACTTAGATTTAGATTAAGACATATTTACGAATGGTTGTTGAATAAAGGCAATAAGTACCATAGTGGTCTGGTATTGCATCAAGCCGTTTTATAGCTATGTATGGCCAGTGCCTCCACAGATGTGTCTACAATTTGTTCTGTCCCAGCCTACTTCTTTAATCTCCTCGACATTCATCACTTTTCTCTTTTTCTCACTCTGAAAGGCAGCCATTAGGAATCTCGATTCTCGAACACTGATTTTCTCCACACCACGGTCCGTCAAAACCATTTTCACTAGTTTATTTTAGGTTTCAACTAGTTAATACTCGGGAGCATAATGATTGTTGCAAATTCCTGAATGTTTTGCATTTTTTACAAGGCCATCCGAATCAAAAAAAAAAAAATGGGAAAAATAAATTCTCAATGTTTGTTTAGCTGGAAAAATTATATAACACTTAGTTTATGTAATGCAAATTTACACACTGACATAAATTCACATTTTAGTTTTTCTTACAGAATTTCAATGCACTTTGAAATGTAATTTTTTTCAGTTTAAAAATTATATTGATGCACATTTGCGTAAATATGCGAGAATTGAAATGTATAAGCTGTTGAGACAGGTGATTTTAGGTGACGTACATTTTTGTTTATTTCAAATCAAATATAATTTAATTTATTTTTACCTGTTATGTTTACATCAAGACAAATTTCAATTGAGTTATTATGAAAAGAAGCAACGCAACTAAGCTACACATACAGTGTAACTTCTTGCCTGCGTTTCCCCGAAGGGGTCGCATGTGGCGCTTCGAGGCCTATTTATTTTTACAGGTTAGGGGGCCGGCCTCACACCAACCGCTTTCAGTTGAAGTGGGGGTAAATTCTATATAAAGCAGGGGCGCGCATACCATACAGGCATATCCCTTTAGTAGGTAGGCAACATATCGCACGATTAATAATAAAGAGCAATAACTCAAAAAACATGAATGTTGGGAAATCACGTTTGAAGTTCAGACAAACAGTACAACTTGTATGGGATGAAAAAGGCGGCCGATGTTTTATCTCGGTCATATTCGTCCAAATTGAACGGCTGTCGCATTCTACCTATTCTTCTCGCATTGTTCTTGCGTTTTATTACAAAATCTCGATTTTCCCAAGTTATTTCTCTTTATTATTAAACGTGCGATATGTACATACCTATGTATGTTAAAAATGCATTTATGTAATCTTGACATTACATTTTGAAATTGATTTTTCTGGTTCGATTTGAGTAATTTTAAAATCTGAAATCAATTTCTGATATGCAAAGGCAAAGGAAAAAAATATATTTTATGAAATTTATTTGCCTTTATCCACTTCACGCGCCTGATCCACGAGCATACAAATGCTCGTGGATCGGATGATAACACATTCTTTCTATTCAGAGCTGCAGAATCTAATATGAGCCATGATAATTTTCTTCCGCTGACTTTGAATGTCTGTGGCACACAATTAAAAATGTACAATTTGCATTATTAAAAAATTGCACAATGAATATTGACATGACATTATTTTATTTATTAAAAAATCATATTGTTGACCGTTACTTTTAATATACTTTTGAAAATACACAGCAATACAAGTGCTCTTTAAAAATATTAAAACAAAATTACATTTAAATTTTACTATGAAAAGAAGAATACATAAATGTCTATGAATAAAACGATTGTTATAACAGGCAGTAGAAACGAGCCCTTCATTCCCCCTCCCCTCTCATTCCACCCATTCCACCCATTCCGCCTACCCCCACCCCGCCCTCGCCCTTGTATCGGCCAAGGGCGGGTATTTTCCCTCACGGGCTCTCCCCGGTCCCCGAGCTATGACCAAGGACAAGGTTACCGGCGCGCGCATCCGCCTACCCCCCGCCCACCTACCCCCGCCCACCTCCCGCCCACCACCCCCCGCCAGTCCCCGCCCACGGGCCTCGTGCTAGAGTTTCCTAACCTGTGTAATAATAATACTGTTACCTACTGCTTTCCGTACACTGAGTATAAAACTTGCGTATGTAAAAAATGCATGGAACACGCGATGGCACTCCTAGAGAGTGATTTGGTTTGCATGCATTTTTCAGATTTACGCGTTCGAAGGAAGTTTACAAAATGCTTTATTCTCGGGGTACTGAAAACAAATTGCTTTTTGGCGGGAAGATTTTAAATGTTCTCAGATGTTTTGGCTTCCTTTTTTTTTTTTTTAATAAATCCTGTGCGGGAGACTCCCTAGATTCTAGAGACTCTAGGGGTCTATGACACTTGTTATAGTGCCTCAGAGGTGTACGAGCTTGGTCGTCACTACAAAGCGCCAATACTCAAGCAAGACCCAGCTGCTGTGAGGCTGGATGGATCTTTTTAGTGACCAGTCTTTTGGTAAAGTTGTATGAATTTTTCAACGCAGCGAAGAGCAAATTCGAAAATATAAGTAGTATATTTTTTGTGCTCCGCCGGGATTCGAACCCACAACCTTCCCATTCAGAGTCCGCAGTGCTACCACTGAGCTACAGACCGGTCCTTACACTTTTACACAAATAAAATGATACCGGTTTTGATTTTGTTTAAAAAAAATTAAAACAAACATACAAAGATGACCAGTAAACGTCCACTGTTATGAAGAATCAACATAAATTTACTATACATATTTTAATACCTAAAATGTGAGAACAAAAGAGGCTAAGGATAACTAAGAGAAGTAGAGCTTGATTCTAATCTAATCTAATCCAAGTTGCGGATTCACATTATATGCATTCTCACAAGCAAACACGTACAAGTTCGCGCTTGCACATGCCGCATGTGAACCTACAACATAAAAACCAAAATCTCAATTGGATATACACCCTGCAACTCTTACCGTCCTTCCCTGAAACAGGGGTGACAATTGCAAAGTTAACCATTTTTACAGCATAGGTGGTCAGCCGCATGCCAAAATATAAGTCAAGGAACGAACATTCTAATTCTTATTAATATAAAGTGTGAAACAATTTAATAGTTTTGCATTATTTTACATTGTGTACTGTAAGTATTTCTAATATCGTTTTTATTATTATTCTTTATTTCTATTACGGCGAAAAATCATTGTTATTCAGTGGAATTTAAATAATTTAATTTAAGTTATAATCGAATATAAACATAACAAGCAAGCAACAATTATTTGCTTTTATTGATGTTCCACCACTGCTTTTGATATTACATATTTTCGCATGTAAGCCTATAGTCCACTTTTCACGCGGTTAGGTTTTAATCCGGATCCGGTCAGACGCAGGACAAACCACGCCGGATTGGAAAGCTAAGACATTACATCCCCAAACACTACGTGAGTTCCGATCCGGCGCCGGACCGTACCGTGTGAAAAGGCGCTGTGTGTATGTGGTAAAATTGATTACTTGTTATTATTGTACGTTGGCATGTATATTATACGGCACTTGATATTATTTACTAGGTACAGTTTGTAGAGCAAGGTTAGGTGCGCGCGCACTGACCCTTTCAACTTTGAACCTGAGTCATGACACCCCCTGAGGTCAAACAACAACAAAATACCCTTAAATTATCGACTTACCTTTTCCGTATTTTGCTAATGCCTAATATACAGGATAACATAGTTTGATTGGTTCGATTAATTAAGTTATTTTAATCTTCAAGTTAAATCGTGAAAGACTAGGATATAGTATACGGAGAAGAAGGAAAAGAAAAAAACGAATTTATTATTCGTATTCCTTGACTTATAGGTTGATATGAGACTGACAACCCATACTGTAAACAATGTTTCACTTTGCCAATGTCACCCCTGTGTCAGGGAAGGTCGGCAAAAGTTGTGGGGCTTATGTTCATTTGAGGTTTGGATTTAATTTGTAAGTACACATTCAGCATTTGTAAGCGCGAACTACACGTGTTGGTTTGTGGGCATACATCTGAGAGCTTTACATGAATACATATATCCTTGCAACTTAGATTATAGATTATAGTAGGAAATGTTGTTCGATAGCTCAGTTAGTAGAGTGCTTGCATTCCATGCCGTGAGCTCGGGTTCGAATCTGACAGGGTGTCAGAAATGATTACCCGTTTCGGTGTTTATTTCCAACCCAAAAATAAAATACCAGCAAGGCTTCCTCAGCCTTCATAAGAACTGAGTACCAGCCCTCTAGGGAGCTGGGAGACCCCCATTTCAACTGAAGTGGTTGGCGTAAGGCCGACCTCCTTGCCTGTAAAAATAAATATGTAGGTTCAACTCGCCACATGCGACCCCTTCGGGAATAACGCGGCAAGAAGTTACACTGTATGTGTAGCTTAGTTGCGTTTTTGCGTTGCGTATGAAAAATGATGGATATCAATGAACAGAAAGAAATATATTATGTATCTACGGATAGCAAGAAATGAAGGCGACTCATGAGAGGCTCTGGCCACACCTAGCGGAAAGGTGATAGAGTCACAGTAGTAACAAGTTTCTCTAAAAGAATACAGTTTTTTTGTTGATTAAAGAAAATGCTTGAAAATATAAAAATACCAAGGCTTAACAATTGATTTCAGCCCCAAAAATAGGGAAAACATTGCATTTTTTAAATTAATTAATTCCTTGACTTATAGGTTGGTATGAGGCTGACCACCCACACTGTAAAAAATGGTTCACTTTGCCAATGTCACCCCTGTGTCAGGGAAGGTCGGCAAAAGTTGTAGGGCTTATGTTCATTTGAGGTTTGGATTTTATTTGTAATTACAAATTCAGCATATGTAAGCGCGAACTACACGTGTTTGTTGGTGGGCATGCATTTGAGAGCTTTCAATGTTTATATATCCTTGCAACTTATATTATAGATGTTGTGGAAGAAGTATTTGCTACTTGAGTTCGCATTCAACTTCTATCCATACGAGTATGTATGAGTACTTATACGTATGCAATGTGACATGTGTACCTATACACACCATCGACGAATGTTCGACATTGTCGCTTACAAACGAGACTGCTCGTAATCTCTCCGCTGACCTTCCCTGTCCTTATTAAAACAACCTAAGGACCGCCATAACGCTGGCTGACTGTGTTTAGCTCACGATCACCAAACAACGCACCTTAATCACACGTTCACATCGCACGAGCAATGCGACGAACATTGACGAATGTCTGGACGAATGTGTAGACGTCTTTCCCCCTTCTCAAACGGTCTAGATCCGGTCAAAAACTGTATGAAATTGTCGGATACACCCCTACAAAATTTTTACGACAAGGATAAAAGAGTATATATTTTATACCACAACCGGTTTCGCAAACATCCGTTCTTCCTTCTTCTTTTATCCTTATCTTTTATCCTTAATGATGAACGATTACAAAGTTAATGCCTCTACAATCAATATTTTTTTTCAAATTTTGTTGGGAACACAGATACCGGTAACTCTTTCCATGAACGGGCAGTTTGTCAAAGAAATGATTCGTGAAAACCCGAAATTCTCATGTCCGGTTGAAAGTTCAGTTGGGAGAGTGCTTGCATTCTATGTCGAGAGCTCGGGCTCGAATCCCGCCGAGGGTGTCAGAAATGATTTCCCGTTTCGGTGGTTATTTGAAACCTTAAATAAAAAAAACTGGCAAGGTTTACTCAGCCTTCACAAGCAATGAGTACAAACCCGAGGGGGAGCTGGGAAAACCCCCACTTTACTGAAGTGGTAATAAATAGGTTCACTCGCCATATGCGACCCCTTCGGGTATAACGCGGCATGAAGTTACACTTTATGTGTAGCTTAGTTGCGTTTTTTTTTCTCATAGTTTTTAAACCGACTGAAAAGGGTGAACGACGGTATGAAGTTGTAATTAAGTAAATGACACATTCGTCCGAATGTTCGCCCGATATCGTATATAAATATTTCGCAAATATTTCGCAATACTGCGACATCCAAACAGGCTGATTTTATTTTTTAGGGTGGATTTTTTTTAATTAGTTAAAAATCTAAATGAGTATAACATAGTTTTAATTCACTTATATATTTCTTTTTTGTGCTCAAACATTTTCGCCTAATTAGGCATCTTCAATTTTTCAATAACTTGTTTTTTATTTCGTTATTATTATTATTAAACTAACACATTCTATTTTATTTTATTAAAAATGGTAATTTCAGTATAACGAGGCTGACCACCCGCGCTGTAAAAATCGGTTCACTTTTGCCAATGCCACCCCGGTTCAGGGAACGGCGGCAGGAGTTGCAAGGTTTATGTCCATGTGAGGTTTTCTTTATTTGTATGCACACATGCAGAATGTGTAGGCGCGAACCTACATGTGCCTGTCTGTAGGCATGCATTTCATTGAGCCTTAAATGATAACATATCCTTGCAGCTTAGATTATAGATTATAGATATAATATACCTAACTATCACACATTTTGAATCTTATCCTTTTTCCTTGACTTATCTATAGGTTGGTATGCCGCTGACCACCCATGCTGTAAAAATGGTTCACTTTGTCAATGTCACCCCGGTTTCAGGAAAGGACGGCAAGAGTTGCAGGGTGTATGTCCATTTAAAATTTTGTTTTTATGTTGTAGGTTCACATGAGGCATGTGCAAGCGCGAAATTATACATGTCTGCTTGTGATAATGCATGTAATGTAAATCTCCAATGTAACATATCTTTGCAACTTAGATTAGATTAGAATCTTATATTTCTGTTAAATTTTGTCTTTGAATTTATGTTTTTCTTTTGAAAAAACAAGAAAAAAAAGTTTTGAAAATTATTTTTATAAAAATATTTGTACAGTAACCAATCTGCTCCTGAAGATGCCTCATTAGGCGAAAATGTTTGAGCACAAAAAATAAATAAAATAAGTGAATTAAAACTATGTTTTACCCATTTGAGTTTTTAACTAATTAGGCTGATGTTGAATTTTCCGGAAAGTTTGGCATAAGTTATAAACATACATACTATGCGTGGATATGGCTGCCTAAAATGTGGATATTAAATATCAAAACTTATAAAACCATGTCTTTCGCGAGGCCTAGAAATTACTTGAATATTCTAACGAAGATACTTGTACGTGATAACTCTTTATAACCTTCTTGACTTTGAAAGTTTTATTCTGAATGGTAGATTATTATTTAATACGTACATAGTAACGGTATAAGTTTTTATCTATGAATTGAAGTACGTACGTGTTTTATACATAGGAAATGATTATTGTTTGGGTAGATTTAACCTTGAGTATTTGAATTGCAAGGAAAGAAAATATAAATAAAGGAAGTCAGGAAATAAACAGTTCAAGAAAATTATAGAAAGGAGAATAAAATAAATTGACATTGACATCGAATGTAATTTTTTAAATGCCCAAAGAATGAATATTTTTTTCTCGAATAATTCATTCATCTAATCTAATCTAATCTAAGTTGCAAAGATATGTAACATTGAGGATTTACATTAGATGCATTTTCACAAGCAGACACGTATGAGTTCGCGCTTAAACATGCCGCATGTGGACTTACAATATAAAAAACCCAAATCTCAAATGAACATACACCCTACAACTCTTGCCAACCTTCCCTGGAACAGCGGTGACATTGGCAAATAAAACCATTTTTTACAGCATGGGTGGTCAGCCTCATACCAACCTATCAGTCAAGGAGCTTGAAGTGAATAAATCTTTACAACTCGGATAAGTCGCATTCAATTTTATTATGGCTACCTCAGCAGTTCGTAAGCAGGTATGTATACACCTACCTGCTACTTTTAATTTTGTTTACGAATCGGTCTGTATACAGAAATAATATAATTTTACTTTGTGGTTACTGTATAATTCAGGGGTCGGCAACCTTTTGTTGTAAAAGGGCCAAATATTTTACGTGGGATTTAGTGCGGGCCGCACTTGGTTAGTGGCGGATCTAACGGTCAGAATTTCAGCGCACGCTGACTGCCTCCCCCCGCCCTCCCGCGTCATGTATCGTGAATCTAATCTAATCTTATCTAAGCTGCAAGGATATATATCATTTAAGATTTATATTAAATGCATTCCCACAAGCAGACATGTATAATTTCGCGCTAACACATGCCGCATGTGGACCTACATTATAAAAACCCAATCTCAAATGAACATAAGCCCTGCAACTCTTGCCGTCCTTCCCTGAAACAGGGGTGACATTGGCAAAGTGAACCATTTTTTACAGTATGGGTGGTCAGCCGCATACCAACCTATAAGTCAAGGAACATACATGACAACATTAATTAATTGACGTACGAACTACAAATGAAATTCAATATTGATTCTACTCCTCATAATAAATATCATATTGTAGAATCCTCGCCAATTCTGTAACTGTAACTGTAACTCTGTCGCCATTCCGCTAGGGGTGGCCAGAGCCTCTGCAGAGTTGCCTCCATTTTTTCCTATCCTTACATACCTCCTTCAATTCATTCATATCCATCACCTTTTTCATGCATTTTCTTCTTTTACGCTCACTTTGTATATCCCATTCTTTCACAATCTCCTCAATCTGATCACTCCATACTTTTCTCGGTCGTCCCTTCCCTCTTTTTCCTTTCACACTTTCTTTGTATACATACTTTGTCAGTCTATCATCATTCATTCTTTCCACATGTCCAAACCATCTCATCACATTCTTTTGTACCTTAACTTTCACATCCTCTTTCAAATTACATTCTTTTTTTACCCATTCATTCCTAACTCTATCCCTCAGAGTTTTTCCTGTCATGCTTCTCAAATGCTTCATTTCCACCGTACATACTTTACTCATTTCGCTATCGTTCACTGTCCATGCTTCACTTCCATACATCAAAGTCGGTAACAATATGCCATTGTGTACCGCCATTCTCAGATCCATCGTCAATCGCTTGTTCTTTGCTATTCTTCCTATTGCACCGACCACTTGTTTTCCCTTGCACACCCTATTCTCAAGTTCTCTTGTCATCTTTCCATTCTTCTCAAACATACTTCCCAAGTATCTAAATTCATCCACAATTTCAACTTTCGTACCATTCAACAAAAACGTGCATTCTTCATTTTCATCCGTTCTGTCAAAAATCAGTACTTTCGTCTTACTTGCATTAATTTTCAACTTGTTCACACACAGAGCATGGTTCAGACTAGAGAGCATTGCCTGAAGCTCTGCTGCTGAATCAGCAATTAGTACTGCATCATCAGCATAAAGCAGAACTCCGACTTTTCTCTCTCCAATCTGTATGCCATGCCCTTCCAGATTCGCTTGTTTAACACAATGATCCATAATTATATTGAATAACCACGGGCTCATTATGCAACCCTGTCTCACACCCTTGTACACATTAAAATACTCGCTGTATTCTCCATCCACCCTGACACACGCCCTGCTATTTAGATAGATGGCGCGTATCGCGTTCAGAAGTGCTTTATTCACACCATACCTCTCAAGCACACACCACATCATACTTCTATCCACCGAGTCGAAGGCTTTCTCAAGATCTACGAAAGCCGCGTAGACCTTTTTATTTACGGCTAGCTGTTTTTCGACGATCTGTCGAAGCGCGAATATCTGGTCTACGCAACCTCTTTCCGGCATAAAGCCAGATTGTATATCTGAGACCTTCTCCTGTGTGGATAATCTTACCCTATGGATAAGAATCTTGCATAGCACTTTACCTGGCACACTAAGAAGGCTAATCGGTCTGAAGTTACGGCAGTCTTTTTTGTCACCTTTACCTTTGTAGATTGGCACAATGACCGCCTCTCTCCAGTCCGATGGAACCTCCTTGACACTAACACACAATTCGCAAAGCTCTTTCATCCATTCAATTACACATTCTCCTCCCGCTTTCATCATCTCAGGTCTCACACCATCCACACTTGCAGCTTTCCCATTCTTTAATTCCTTTATGACCTTTCTTACTTCTTCTTTCGATATTTTCAAAACATTGCCCTCATCATAATCTCCTTTCACAGTTAAATCACATTCTTCTTCACCAAAAACCTCATTAAAATATTCTTTCCATCTCTTTTTTACATCGTCTTTATTCCACAGAATGTCTCCGCTTACATTTTTGATTCCCGGAGTTGTGGACCTACAACTGTCGTTGTTTTGTCTCACCCAGCTCCAGAACATCTTTTTATTGTCAGAGAAGTCATTCTGTGCTCTTTCACTCAATTTTTCTTCCATTCTTCTCTTACTCATTTGAACTTCATTCTTCGCTAGCCATTTTTTCGCCTTGTATTCAGTCTCTAACACTTTATTCTTTCTGTCATTAATCCATTTTAAATAACTCTCTTTCTTCTCTTTCACTGCTTGTTTAACCCTATCATTCCACCATTCATTGCCTTTTCTATGCCCAATCGTAACTTCACCGCATACTCTCTTTGCGCTTTCGACCAAACATGTTTTAAATGTTTTCCACATTTTTTCTACACATGCATTCTTCACAAGTTCCTTGCATTCATCCGATTTCAAAATCTGGCTTATTTCAGCTTCAAAATCATTCCTGACATTTTCATCATCTAATTTTTCCACTTTCACTCTTTTCATCTTAATCACTTTCGTTCTTTTCCTATCTTTTACTTCGCCTATCATTACTTTTGCACACAAGAGATGATGGTCTGAGCCCACGGATATACCTTGGTAGACTCTGACATCTCTTATGGCACCTCTCATACATTCTTCCATACATATGTAGTCAATGACTGTGCGAGTATTTGGCCCATACCACGTGTATGTGTGCACGTCTTTATGCTTATACCAAGTATTTGATACAAACATACCATGCTCCACACACACGTCAACAAGCCGTCTCCCACTGCCATTGATGACACCCCTTCCGTTTGGTCCTATTACCCTTTCATACTCTTCCTTTCTTCTACCCACCCATCCGTTCATGTCACCAAGCAGAATCACCTTTTCTTCTTTGTCTTTCATTCTGATTTTATCGTCAAGCATATCCCAGAATTCATTCTTAATCTCCATACATTCTGAATCTACTGGCGCATAGCATGCTATCAGTAGAAAATTCGTTCTATCGTACTTGATCCTTACTAGGAGAATCCTAGGGGAGATCCATTCATAATTCCTGATATAGCTCTTCACACATTCACTAAAAATCACACCAACACCCTGTCTAGGACATCCATCTTTCACACCTGAGTAAATGAACAAATTTCCATTACTCATAACTTTCTCTCCTTCACCTTTCATTTTAGTTTCAGTCACACATAAAATTTTAATTTTTCTCTCATTCATCTCTTTCAATAGTTCTTCTTCCTTATTTTTCATACCTCTTACATTCAAAGTAGCAATAATCCATTCATCTCCTTTCTTACGTCTGCTTTTACCAGGCCACAGTGGTTTCCCATTGTACCTGGCAAAGCTTTTGGCAACCCTGCAGGGGCCATCCGACACTCCTCCAACAGTACGGCGACCGGGATTGTCAGCCCCAGTGCGCCTTCGCATGACTATCTCTCATATAAAATAACTTAGATGGTAGCCAAACTAGTGAATAACAGTCAAAGAATAAAAAAAAACAATAAAAATAACAACAAATCAAACATTAAAAATAAAAATATTATAACAAAATTAAATTGAATAGGTATCTACTTATGTCAAATTTAAAAAAAATAATAAAAAAATAATAATATTTAAAATAATTTTAAAAATGAAGTAATGTGGTGTGGTGTGGTGTTGTCTTCTCCTCTAAGTGCGGTATCTTGGGGTGTCTCCAAGCAGGTGGGGCTGATGGCGCTGACGTCTGGACCTCCCGATGTGCTCCCGATAACCCGCGCTGACATCTGCCTCTCGCCATTGTCGTTCATCTCCAGATTACTTGTTCTGTTGGGCTCCCTAGGGTTCCTGCCAGCGCACCTCTGGGGCTAGATACGCCACCACTCAAACTTTCTTCTTCGTCGCTTTACGACATCACTTTTGGATTTTTTTAAAATAAAATCTTGTCATAAGCATGTAACATAACCTCAAAGTGACATTTATTTGTAACATCCAAACAAACCGGTATAAATTCACAGAAACAACATCCCCCACACTCTATTTCTTCAAATGAACTTGATTTTTGTGTTTTGTGACTAAAAATTCAGCAAAGAACAGTTAGTTTTATTTATTTTTAAGAGATAAAAATTTCTGAGTGTCCATGACAAAAATTATTATTGTTGAATCGGATTCGCCAATTCAATTTCGGAATCCCGCAATTCAAGGAATTCCACGCGAATGACCCCGGCCCACATAGGGAAATCTACCCACAAATTCTATTCCCCCCTTTGGATAAGTTTGACCACCTTTCGAGTCTAAGATCCGCCCCTACGCTTGGAGCACATGTCATTGCCTAAAAAATTTGTATAAAAATATTTTCATTATAAAAATAAAACACTTTTTGTCCATTTTTACGATATTGTTGTATTTTTTTTCACTCCATTGTGTATGTATGTATACGAGTATGATATCGTCCGGCACATGCGTTGCGGCGAATATCTTGCGGGCCGCACCAAGACGCCTCAAGGGCCGCAGGTTGCCGACCCATGCTGTATACTGATGGAGTGATTTCTGCGAAGCAATATTGCTGATGAAAGTAAATAAACATTTCGATGTAGGTTAGAGGATGACATGTCGGACGAGAACCAGACTGTTGCAAGTGTCATTGAAAAAAAAAAACGAGTACGCAACTAAGCTTCACATATAGTGTAACTTCATTCCTTCGCTATTATCTCCGGAGGGATCGCATGTGGCGATTTGGGACTATTTTTACTGGTAAGGGGTAAAGGGAGACTGGCCGGCCTCACGACAATCGCTTCAGTTAAAGCGGGGGTATAAAATATACAACTATAACTTATAGGTTGGTATGACGCTGACCACCCATATTGTAAAAAATGATTCACTTTGCCAATGTAAACGTTGTTTCAAGGAAGGTCGGCAAGAGTTACAGGGCTTATATGATATGTTCATTTGAGACTGGGTTTTAATGTTGTAAGTCCACATGCGGCATGTGTAAGCGCGAACTTATACGTGTCTGCTTGTGAGAATGCATGTAATATGAATACTCAATGTTACTAAGTTCAAAGTTAAATTCCTTGACTTATAAGTTGGTGTGAGGCTGACCACTCATCCTGCAAAATATGGTTCACTTCGCCAATGTCACTCCTGTTTCAGGCAAGGTCGGCAAAATTTGCAGGGGTTATGTTCAATTGAAGTTTAATTTTAATTTGTAAGTACACATTCAGCATTTGTAAGCGCGAACTGCACGTGTCTGTTTGTGGACATGCATTTGATATGAGCTTTAAATGTTAATATATCTTTGCAGCATAGATTATAGATAGGCTCCATACAACTCACACCCTTATCTCGCGCACTTACAGATTGACTGAAGTTTGTACAAAAATAATAAATTGTACAGACACCGTGCTATATAATTCTACATTCATGGGAAATTTAACTTAAGGTCAGATGTCAAAGGTCAAAGAGATCATTCATGCTCTTGGTTGAAATCTAACTTTACGACAGATTCAAGTGCCCTAGCTGGGTTGATGGCATCCATGGTACTGCCCTCACTATTCCACGACAAATCAGTCACAGACAACTCGTCCAAAGACAGCACAGTCATGAACAATCAGACACTTCGGTCACAACGCAATTAAGCTACACTACTATAGTGTAACTTCTTGCTCGAAAGGGTCGCATGAGACGATTCGGGACCTAGTTATTTTTACGGGTAAGGGGGCCGGCCTCACAACAATTACTTCAGTTAGAGTGGGGGTTTTCCAGCTGCCGAGGGGGCTGGTTCTCATTTCTTGTGACAGCTGAGTAAACCTTGGGAACGAAACCTTGCTCTCGGCATGGAATGCAAGCATTCTACCAACCGAGATATCGAACGGATTTTCTACGAGATTGATCCTCGCAACAAAGCGCCATTTCTCAAGCAAGACCCAGTTCCTGTTAGGCTGGATGAACCTTTGGTGACCGATCTTTTGTAAAGGTTAATGATTTTACAAGCCGGCGAAGAGCATATTTGAAAATATAAATGGTATTTTTTTTTTGCTCCGCCCGGATTCGAACCTGCAACCTTCCATTTACGAGTCCGAAGTGTTACTACTGGACTACGGACCGGTCACATACAATTTATGGTTAATAGAGAGCTCCATCATAGTTCACAGCAGTTAATTAGCTTCAGTAACTACAACGGATTTTTGGAAAGCAACTGTTCTAGTTGGAGCTGTCTTGTATTGTATGGGACCGAAATGCTCAAACCATAGATAAAAGAAACCCTCATCATACCCGTCCTGTATGTATGTGTCAGAACGACCCATAGCTCATAGACGCTCATAGACGCTCATACAAAGCTATATATTTTCTCAAGTGGCGGAAGGCCTTCTCGTGAAGTAAAAGCAACGGCGCGACAAAAAAAGAACTTCTAGGTCAGAGGCGTTTCCATGAATCTCAAAGTAAATGGTTCGATGTTACTGAAGCTAATAGCATACCTCGGGTGGCATTCCTTCTGGGATTGTTGATAGATCACGAGTAGCGTGAATAATGATATTCATAATACATGTCTAAGGACAGGATTACTGTGAATCCGCTGCGGATGCAGCTTGACAAAAGGAAGCGCAAATCGCTCAAAGACGGAGAAATTTGATTTGTTAGCAACAAAATCTGCGTAACCGACTGGGCCAATGGCCGGCCGTACTGCAGCAAGGAGTGCAACCCGACAGAGTGTTGCAATGGACAGTGCCACAATATGTGAGGAGCCACAAGGGCACTCTTCTGATAGGATGGATATCCCACCCAGCTGGTGTAATTTGTCTTTAAAGTTTCCATGGCCAGTAAGAAACTGACTGGTAGAGTGGTTTGGAACAAACCCGAAATGTCGTTAATCGAAAAGTCGTGTGGACGAAGTGTCGTGTGACAAAATTGTCCGTGACCGATGTATCTGTAGACGGATTGTCTGTGGCCGAGTTGTCTGTGACCGATTACATCCATAGCACTATTCCCATTGTCTATGTCCATACTCCATAGCTATCCTTACATTGGAAAGGGGGGCAGACGTTTAGTTTTCTGACCCGAAGGCCAATGAGCCCGAGGACTATCTGAACTTGAGAATATCAATGGAAAATAGATCTTCGGTTTATGTCCATGTAATCACCTTTTTTAATATTTGTAGGTACTCTTATTTTATTCATTGGTAATGGTGTATAGCTCTTATTTCCGTTGAAGATTTATATGATCACGAGAATTAATTTGAAATATATTTAAAAAAATACGTAAACGAAAAGGTAGAATTTACACTCTAATTGTCATAATTTAATACTTATAGCTTAACCCCTATGCGCCTGTTGCATCAAACAACATAAAAATCCAAATCTCAAATTAATATATACTCTGCAACTCTTGCCAACCTTCCCTGAAGGTTAGGTGAAAAATTGTGCATGATTTTTAAACATGCTCACGAATACCCTTCCCGAAACACAAGCTATGCTTACTTTGGGGAGTAGTTATTGTAATTAGATTTTTGTAATTGTAATATTATTATGTAAATAGGTACTGATAAAAACGAAAAAATACCTTAGATATTATTATTAATTCATCCCAGATTTTTTTTAAATATTGCTTAACTTATGTTTTTAGAATTTTACCAAACACCTTCTGATGGTAATTCGATGCAAATGATGCTTTAGTTTTTGATGCGTTTATAATCCATGTACGAATATTGAACGCTACCATTACTGAGGTTTCTTACTACTTGTTTCCATAATATTGTTATGTAAATAGTAGATTAATTTAGGTGTACATCGTAGGTAGCATTAATTATTATAGGCTTAAGAAATCTAGAAATTAAATAATCCCTTTGTACTCTCGAAGCTGAAGCGTTCGAGAGTGTGCTGGCAAATTGGTCCATAGAGACTTCTGTCTCTGAGGGTATATAAGGCGCAAATTTGGGTGCAGAAGAGCAGATAGATATTCGCCTTTGATTGAAGAACAAGTGTGAGGCGCTGAGCTGTGAAATAAATTCGAGTTGCTAAAAGTGTTAAAAATAAATATAAATTAATTTGTAAAAATAAATTAAGTGTAAATAAATAGCCAAAAAAGAAGACCAGTTTTTTATTTATTTAATGTCTATCCAAACCTAAAAATCACTACAATATTTTCTCCAGACCTTTCTAGAATGATAAAGCTCCATGGCCCAGTAGCTCTGTAATCTAATCTAATCTAATCTAATCTAAGCTGCAAAGATATATATCATTTAAGTTTTATATTAAATGCATTCCCACAAGCAGATATGTATAATTTCGCGCTAACACATGCCGCATGTGGACCTACAATATAAAAACCCAATCTCAAATGAACATAAGCCTTGCAACTCTTGCCGTCCTTCCCTGAAACAGAGGTGACATTGGCAAAGTGAACCAATTTTTACATTATGGGTGGTCAGCCGCATAACAACCTATAAGTCAAGGAACATACATGACAAATTACATTTTTTAAAAACCGTACCTTAAGTATAAAACATTTACATAAGATCCTTTCGATCGCGTAAATCGAAAATGTATAGAATATACGACGGCACTCCTAGTGAGTAATTTAGTTTTCATTATTTTTTCGATTTACGCGATCGAGGGGAGTTAACGCAATGCTTTGTACTCTGGGTACAGTACCCTTAGTACGAGTTGCAAAACTTGAGAAAAGTCAAGTTTACGGAAAATATGAAAGAGTGATTTCTCCCAAAATCTGCCGTTTTTTGTTTGTTTGAACTTGATTTTCTTCATCACTGTAACTCTTTTGCTAAGACCATAAAGTGTAAGAAACAAAAACGGCAGATTTTGGGAGAAATCACTCTTTAATAATTGCCGTAAACTTTATATTACTCAAGTTTTGTAACTCGTACTAAGGGTACTGTTCCCTCCCCGCCCAAACGAGCTGTGAATCTGCCAACACGTCATTTTAGGCACTATTCACACACAGCAAATCCATGGCTCATCTGCTACCGATGGGGGTTTTCCATACAAAAAACGATGATCTATGGATCAGCTATGAATTAGATATTTTGTAAATTTTACTGTAAGTGTTTGTGTATCACATCAATTACGGTCTAGTGCATTTCGGAGGATACTAATCTAATCTAAGTTGCAAAGATATGTAATATTGTGGATTCACATTACATGCATTCTCACAAGCAGACACGTACAAGTTCGCGCTTGCGCATGTATGTCGCATGTGAACCTACAATATAGAAACCAAGTCTCAAATGGACATACACCCTGCAACTATTGCCGACCTTCCCTGAAACAGGGGTGACATTGGCAAAGTGAACCATTTTCTACAGCATGAGTGGTCAGCCGCATACCAACATCATGGGCTGTCAGCCACATACACACGTCCAAAAGAAAGACTTAATTGACTGGCGCTTCTGACTCGTAAATGAAAGGTTGTGGGTTCGAATCCCGGCGGAGCGCAAGAAATATACTAGTTCAAAAACAGTTAAGAATTACGCAGTAACTTAAATGAATTCATAATTTTCGAGCAACGCAACTAATCGCATATTATAGTACAACTTCTTAGCTCGTTGCTCCTGAAGGAGTCGCATGCATCAAGTGGAACCCCTTTATGTTCACAGGTAAGGGGACCGGCTTTTGGAAGGCTGAGTAATCCTTGCCGGTTGATGAATTTGGTTTTTGACATAAACACCGAAACGAGAATTTATTTCTGACACTTTTTTCCGAAATTGCAAATGAATGGAATATCCAGAGTCATAATAAAAGGAGAGCCTGTATGAAGTAGGTTATGACTCTGGCGGAAATGAAACAAGTGTGTAAGGACAGAAAGAAATGGCGGTTGATCTGTGATGTTGGCGGCTAGGGTTTATTAAATTAGAATTTGTTTTCTATTAGTTTTTGATGTCCATACATGTAATAATCTGTTGATATTAAAAATGTAGTTTGTTGTGTATGTTTCTTGACTTTTAGGTTGGTATGCGGCTCACCAATGCTGTAGAAAATGGTCCACTTTGCCAATGTCACCCCTGTTTCAGGGAAGGTCGGCAGGAGTTGCGGGTGTATGTTCATTTGAGATTTGGGTTTTTATATTGTAGGACCACATGCGGCATGTTTAAGCGCGAACTTATACGTGCCTGTTTGTGAAAATACATATAATATGAATCTCTAATGTTACATAGATTTTGCAACTTAGATTAGATTAGACCTTTGGTGGGTATCGAACCCTAGCCCTCACGTATTAAGCGGAAGCGCTCTGACAAGTGAGTAATTGACTGAACATGTAAATTTTTAAATAATACTTTCATTCAAATTGATAATTTCCTTATCATAGCAAGTTGTTTTTAGGAATTATTTCGCTAGACCTTGTATGATTCAGAAGCAACCTTGTGGGTAAAAATAAACAAGGTCAAATAAAAATGTAGAAATTAAAATAAATTTCATTGTAAGTAAGTGCTACATATATTATTAAGTATTATTTTTTATTGAATTTATTTGTGTTTTTTTAAGAAGCTCTAAACTCTAAAGCAAAAAAGTACGAACTGGTTTTCAAAATAATAAAATATTGTCTTGTAATTGATTCATACTGCTTGACTATGGCAAGACTGGAACATACAGTGTGAGAAAAAGAGAAGAGGACAGAACAATGTGGAGACGTATCTGCGGAGGTACTGGCCAACCCTAGCGGAATGGCGGCTGGATACAAGATTCGCCGCGCATTTAAAAAAAGAGTAAATTGGCATATCCTTTGTGAGCGTAAAAGAAGATGCATGAAAAGTTGATGGATTTGAATGAATTGAACGAGGTATGTAAGGATAGGAAGAAATGACGGCAGCTCTGCAGAGGCTCTGACCACCCCTGGCGGAATGGCGATAGAGTTTCAGTTACAGTAAATTGGGCTATGACTCGTTACAAAAATACAAAATAATTTTATGAATATTGTTTCCCAATTCAAATGTATTTTGTAGTAACTAAAGGTATTGCAAATTTACAATCGAAATTGAGTTTTCGCTACCAACTAATTTTACTATTTGACTCTTACGAGTATTTACTACTAGCAGTACCCGGCGTGTTTCACTACGCCATTTGGGCATGTGGTATCAATTTTTTTCTACAGATAAAAGAGGAAACAACAGGATCAAAAAAAAAAGTGTGCTAATCGGAATCAAGCTTCACACAATTTATCTCTAGGTTAATCTTCACGTTTTCTAAAAAAAAAGTTCTAGGTACAACTGTTAAGCAGCAGAGCCAAGCATAGGGAAAATCGATTGCGGTGCTCCATTTATATTTAAGATAAAAAAATCGGCTATGTAACGTCACTCATCTAATCTATTCTAAGTTGCATGGATATAATTGTTACATTTGGAATTCACATTAAGTGCATGCCCACAAGCAGACACGTATAAGTTCACACTTGCACATTCTGCGTGTGAACCTACAACATAAAAACCCAAATCTCAAATAAACATACACCCTGCAACTCTTTGCTGACCTTCCCTGAAACAGGGATGACATTGGCAGAGTGAACCATTTTCTATTTATAGTTGGTCAGATGCATATTGACCTATACAAGAAAAGAATATAAACAATAAATTAAATTTTATAATCATACAATTAAAGAACTAATCTATAAAATTCACTATACTCTTTGAGCAAAGTGAAGAAATAAATGTATTCCAAACAATCAGGAATATTTTTCAATGTAACCGCACTGTGAAACGTATGCAGTTGGGGAAAATGCTTCATACAATATGATGCACTTAAGTGTTTTTTCAACTATCTCCATAAAAGTGTTTAATTTATGTTGAATTTTTGACTCCCTGTCCTGTCTTTATCCCGGCCAAGTGAATTCACATTTTTTCCCCACATTTAAAATGTGCTCTATCCATTATTTCAATAAGTGAAAGTTTTAGGTAGTGCACACGGAACATTTTCTATTGAAAACAAAATTGTAAGTCGCACGGCCGGGTTAGGTAAAAGGCAAACATTTTGTTTATCTTGGTTGCTTTGGACCATTGTCACATAGAAGAAAGACGTTTAACCGCCTGAAAAAAACGATCTTTAAATTTGTGGTGAGTATATAATTTTACAGAAATGCGTTTTTTGAAAAAACAACTATATTATGTATATTTTAATTAAAAGTATGTTTCAATAAAAGGTTTTAATAATAATAATATATTTCAATATGGTCTTCTAGTTGTGACCTACGAACTTTCGTTTATCGTATTTTTTATAAGTGCGGGATATAAAAGCTTTCTTACATTTCTAAAATTCAACTTGGAATACTTGAAGAACATTTTTTAATTTGGAACTTTTGTCTAGGCCAGGGGTCGGCAACCTTTTGAGTCGGAAGAGCCAAAAATTACAATTTACAAATTTCAAAGTTTTTCCTTGACTTATAGGTTGGTATGAGGCTGACCACTCATACTGTAAAAAATGGTTCACTTTGCCAATGTCGCCCCTGTTTCAGGGAAGGTCGGCAAGAGTTGCAGGGCTTATGTTCATTTAAGATTGGGTTTTTATATTGTAGTTCCACATGCGGTATGTGTGAGCGCGAAATTATGCGTGTCTGCTTATGGGAATGCATTTGATGTGAATCTCAAATGATACATATCTTATTTTGGATTTGGATTTGTAAAGAGCCACAAATGTTTTTTTGCCAACAATAAATAGCGTCGATGGGGCGGGGGGAGGGTGGGGGGTGAAAAGCGAGTACAAGTAGCGGAGAGATCGTTAATCGATTCAGAACGATTAAGTTTTTTTCGATCAGAAGTATAATTCTGTGTTTTTTTTATATTTGCGTATGAAGCTAAAGAGCCGTAACTTCACATCCAAAGAGCCGCATGTGGCTGGTGAGCCGCAGGTTGCTTACCCCTAACCAAACCGATATCGATCCACCATATTTGTAAAAAGTCCGGTCTATAGCTTAGTTGGTAGAGTAACTGCATTCCATGCCGAGATCTCGAGTTAGAATCCCACTGAAGTTGTCAGAAATTATTTCTTGTTTCAGTGTTTATTTCTAACCCAAAATAAAATACCGGCAAGGCTTACTCAGCCTTCATAAGAAATGAGTGTCAAGCCACTCAGGAGCTGAATAACATCCATTTCAAGTTGGCGTAAAGTAAAAGATACTGGGTTGTTCATTTTAGATTTGGATTTTAAATTATGAGTAGGTACACATGCAGCATTTGTAAGCGTGAACTTACATGTGTCTACTTGTGAGCATGCATTTTATATGAATCTTTAATGTAAATGTATATTTGCAACTAAGATTATGTATTGTAGTTGAATAAAATGGTCTTCTTCTATTGGGTGGTTTCAAAATTTACCGGATTTACGGATTTACAAAATTTACGAGAATTGAGAACCACTGTTTATTTGATCACCATCAAACTTCACAGGATTCGTTCTAAGAATATGTTACATGTTTCCTGAAAATTTCGTCAAAATCGGAAGAGCGGTTTATGAGTCTATAGGGGACATACATACATACATACATACATACATACATACATACACACATCCTTCTTTATAGATATAGATATTAGATGGACATTTCAATTTTTGAGTGAATACACAAAACATTTGAGTAGGTGTATATAATAAAGGTGGTATTGTCAAAATTGAACTAAATTTTACTGTGGCGATGGTCAGCCTCATACCGACCAATTTTTTTTTTTTTTTTTTTTTTTTTTTTTTATTTATTTATAATAAACGGCTGAAGCCTTTTACATTTTTAGATTAACAGAGGTAGTACAGAAGTTTGTTGCTTACAAATTGTATAAATATTATGATTATTACAAGATACATATTATGAATATAAAAAGATTAAAAATAAATGTATAAAAAATATAAGTTATCAGTAAATTAAAAATAAATGTATAAAAAATATAAGTTATCAGTAAGAAAAGAGAAATTAAACATAAATCAAGAAGAATTACATGATAAAACAGACTTTAATGAATTTCTATAAATTCCGATGGACATACCAAAAATATCTATATCATCATTGGTTAGATAATCATTACCGAGTCGATGAAGCCGATATATCATAGAATGCATTATAAATGTTTTTGTTGCAACGTCGCAGTGGAATATATTTCGACTTCTTGTTCGACTCGGTATGTGTAGATTAATGACATTCAATAATTCAGGGCTGTCCACCAATGAATTAACAACTTTATACAAAAAAAAAAAATCATGAAATATTCTGCGATTTTGTAAAGTTTCAAGATTCAAAAAATTTAACAAAAAACTATAGTTCAAGTCATCAAAACGAATATTTAATTTAAAATTTACAAATCTTAAAAATCTTTTTTGGATACGCTCTATAGCATCACAATGAAGTTTGTACCCGGGAGACCAAATGTATGAGTTGTATTCAAGTTGGCTGCGTACAAGGGAAATATAAAGCTGTTTGATGGCTAATATGTTCGAGAAATCTTTCACAGTGCGACACACAAAACCCAGGGTCTTAGTGGCCCTATTTATTATAAATGCAATATGTTGTCGGAACGATAAATGGCAGTCAAAGATTATGCCTAAATCTCGAATTAGTTCAACCGATTCAAGGGAACTATTGTTTAGGCAATAATTATATATTATTTTATCTTTATTTCTACCAAATCTTATAACTTGGCATTTATTGTCATTCATAAACAGTCTATTGTGTGCACACCACATGGACATTCGATTTAAATTATTCTGAAGCAAAAGACAGTCAGACACGTCATTTATAGCTTTGTATAGTTTGATGTCATCGGCAAAAAGTAAGAATTCAATGTCAAACAGCACATCTGTGATATCATTAATAAAGATAAGGAACAAAATTGGGCCAAAATGACTTCCTTGCGGAAGACCACTTTTAGCAGGGAAGGGCTTTGATAGGGTTTCCCCCACCTTTACTCTCAAAGAACGCTCGACAAGATAACTCGACAGCCACTGCAAAAGTTGATTTTTTATACCAAACCTTGACAATTTTTGTATTAAAATTGAGTGGCATACCTTGTCAAACGCCTTTGAAAAGTCGGTGTAAACACTGTCCACCTGGTACCCGGCTGCAAGATTATTGGCTAGATAGTTTTGGTAAATTGCCAAATTTGTCCCTGTGGATCTTCCTGGTAAAAAACCATGTTGCTTAGTAGAAATACATTTAGAAATTTCCGGAAAAATCTGGTCCAAAACTAATGATTCGAATAATTTGGCTAAAATTGATTGAATACAAATAGGTCTATAATTTTCAATATTGGACTTATCATCTTTTTTGTGAATGGGTCTAATGTGACCGTTTTTCCAGACATTAGGATAGTGACCTTGGCTGAGCGATTTGTTGAAAATTGTCGTCAAAGGAGAAGCTAGGGCAGAGGCACAATTGATAAGAAATAAAGGAGGGATTTTATCGGGACCAGCGCCTTTTCTTACATCTAAATTGGATATCTTGTTTAGCACAGTGTTGTGAGATAAACAACATTCAGTCAAATTTAATGGTGTTGAGTCTTCTTTTAATGGTGTATCGTTTATCAAGTTGGAGTCCTCAACATACACTTCACTAAAGAATCTAGCAAACAAGTTAGCAATGTCATTGTGATTATCAGCCATCATCTTGTTCAGAAACATTTTATTTGGACATTCTTGATTGTCATTGCTCAGTTTTCTTTTAAACCTCCAGAGCGATTTAGTGTCGACGGTTGTATCTTATATATTTTGTATAAAGTTAAGGTAACATTTTTTTGATTGCACCTTACAATCATTTCTTAGGGCAGAAAACTTCAAATAATCATCAGTTTCCCCTGTAATTTTGAATCTTCTGTGTGCTATTTTCTTTTCAGATATAGTCTTTATCAAATCAGCAGTGAACCACGATGGGTACGTTGTTGTTTTGTATTCATTATATGGAATGTATAGATTTATAGTTTCATTTACAATCTCATAAAAGCGGGTAACCATTAATTCAACATTATTATTTTGCAGGAAATCCCAGTCTTGATTAAACAAATATGAGTTGGCGTTGGTATAATCTCCATTTTTAAAATTGTGGGAAAAAACGGATCTGTTTTTCTTGTAATTCAGCGATGAAAGTATTTCTATATCTAGAGGAGGATGATATTTGTCAACATTTAAGAAGGCATCTGATGATCTTTCAACTATGATCTTTTTTCGGTCAGAAAATACAAGGTCCAAAAGTTTATCATTGCTATTAAAGACAAAGTTGTGTTGTTTTAAATTCATAAAATTTACGGTTTCCAATAATTCATTAGCACCATTGTTATTTTCAAGAATTGCAGATGGTTTGTCTTCATCCATAGACCATTCAATATTTGGAAGGTTGAAATCTCCGAATATGACAAAAGTAGCGCGAGGATATTTTTTTTGAAGAGCCTCAAGCTCGCTGCAGACATTTTTATATATCTCTATGCTTGAGGAGGGTGGAATGTATACACATCCTATTATTATTGTTTCAGTTGTGGATTGTAATTTGATGTATATGTGTTCTATATTTTTCTGGTTTACCTTAATGTAGGTTGCAGGTATATTGTTTTTTACAGCTATAAGGACTCCTCCTCCCCTCTTTTTTGAACTTGTGAATTTGTCTCTATCCTTCCTGAAAACATTGTATTGATCCAGTCCTAGTTCAGAGTCTTTGATTGACTCGTCGAGCCACGTCTCTGTGAAGATGACTAATTGATATGATAGAGTTGGGATATGTTGTCGAATCTGTGATGTTTTTGATCTAATACTTCTCACATTTTGGTAAAAGACTTTCATGCTTGGGAGTTTTTTGAGTTAAGCTGTACTATTTTTGGTTCACCGTTGATGAATTTGACAGTTATGTTTTCATCGCCATTTTTCTTACGTGCATCAACCTCAGACCATAATGCTTTTAGATGATTTCTCTGCATTAATGTCAAGTCCTTCTTTGATTTTATGCCCGGAGGAAGTTTGCGGCTGTTTCGCAAAAAACAAGTTACATCTTCGCTCTCTTTGAAAATCACCTTGATGGGTCTTGGTTTGTCTCTTTGGCGGAGACCAATTCTATGCACCCTAACTATTCCGTTAGTGTTTTCAGTCACGCTTGTTATGATTTTAGATGTCTTATTATCATCTTCTAAGTTTTGCTCCTTTGGTGGAGTATCAGGGTCCGACTCAGGAACACCAAAAAGGATTATATTTTTGGCTCTTAGATTTCTATCATTTAACTCCGTCAAAGTTTGTAGGATGTTTTCTGGTTGTTTATAGTAGTTATTTCTTAATGATGGTTTTGATTCAACCTCAAATGATTCCTCTGCAGGATTGTTGGGCTGCGGGGGATTTTTTAAAATAGCTTTGAAAGCGTTAATCTCGCCCTCCAGACTGCCCATCTTAACAGCCATTTGGCTGATGTTGCCCAGAAGATCTGTTAGTTTAGGTGTGAGCTTCGAAATTTGATCCTTATTGAATTTGTTGTTTGTATCATTTATAATTTCTCCCAATGATTTAATCATGTTTTTGGCGTCGGTGATGTATTCCATCGCAGTCATTATTATCACAATTTTTTGGTATCAAAAATTGTAGTGACAACCCTGTTACAGCGAGACGCTAATTGGCTATAAGCACTGATGACAGATTTGCCAAAATAGCCCTTATTAATTGTATACGTGATAGAATATATATTTTATTTTAGCAAAAAAACACAAAAGCAGACGGTAAAAAGTAACACCAACAATTAGAGACAACTAATCAAGTTTGCTTTACACGTTAATCACCAATTCAGATATAACAACACAGATAAAACATATAATTTGAATTATTATTTTGTAAACAAAAAATTGACGTACACCTCGATACTTAGTAGGTATATTAATGAGTCAAGGTATATTAATTAGTCAAGGACTGAAAAATACTTAAATATGAACAATAAGTTGAAGATTTAAAATAATTGTACTTCAAAGTTTTGTTGCCAGTCCAAGAATAAATTGTATTCACATTAATTTCATTGGAAGTGTTCGAGTATTTTAAATTTTATATGAAAGTAAGATAGCGCCTCTGTGACTTTCAAATAAAATTTGCAAAACTCGATGACTTTCTTTGGTCGTAAAACGGTTATTACAAGTTCATACCTGCGGTAGTGTAGACAGCTCCAATATGTCGTCCACATAGTGCTTGTTTGTCTTATATCCATCAGAGGTAGTTTCACATGAGCAATTTTTGTATGTGTTCTGAACCAATGTCTCACATTATCATGTTTTACGTTTTTTTCTTAGTTCAAATTGTGTATAATATGATTCTTAAGGCTGTAATATTGAACTGTAGTAATATTTTAGTGAACTATTACTTGAATTTTTATTCAAAATACTCAATCTCGAGTTAACTAAAACCGAACATTACTGAAGTATGAAACCACGCCCCCAAATCTTGGAAATAATTAAAATGCCATTCAAAAGCCTTAAAACAAACAACTATTCATAAAAATCATAAACCTAACCTTATTAAAAAGCTAGAAAACGAGACAAAAAATGTTCAGTTTGCAACAGTTTTGATGTATCCTTACATTAAAAAAGAACAGCTGCTGTCAGTGAAGCGCCGCCATTTTGAAAATCGAAAGTTAAAGTTACTAAATATTTACTGCCGAAATTCGGTGAGTGAAATATTATGATGATTTAACTAAAATTGCATTTTAGTTAACTTTACGATACTTCAAAGTACCGAGCCTAAGACAATTTCAACGAAAGGTCATCTTGAATCAAATAGCAGATAAGCCAAACAAGCACTGGGAGAACGATGTGCTAACTCAGTGTATATGGATCACAGGCACGCGATCACCGTCAAATGAAAAAAAAAACTGCAACTTTAATTAACGTTATTTAGGTGCAGGGCGGGAAGCGGTCCATCCTTTGATGCATTATTTTGTAAATATTGCATTTTTAATTTTATTAATTCATTAAGAAATGTAATAAAATTATAATTTATTGATATTTGTTTCTTTTGCGACTCCTTAGGTACTATTTGTTTTACTTTTAGTAATATATGAACTAGAAGAAAGTGTGAAAGGAAAAAGAGGGAAGGGACGGCCGAGAAAAGTATGGAGTGATCAGATTGAGGAGATTGTGAAAGAATGGGATATACAAAGTGAGCGTAAAAGAAGAAAATGCATGAAAAAGGTGATGGATATGAATGAATTGAAAGAGGTATGTAAGGATAGGAAAAAATGGAGGTAGAGGCTCTGGCCACCCCTAGCGGAATGGCGACAGAGTTACAGTTACAGTTACAGAAGTCGTTTGTTCATGTAGAAAGAAAAAATAATGTAGCTCTTAGTAATTTGAAAAAAATCTTGAAAGAAAAATTAAGAAAATAGTATAAAAGAAAGATTCTTAAATCTAAAGACAAGAATCTAAACATTCAAATCATCAAATCAAAAATATAAAATAGCTTATAACAAGTACAAAAGAAAAAGTAAAATAATGGAAGATTCTAGTGTCTAGTACAGACAAAGATTAAAATAAGAAATTATAAAAAAATTATAAAAAAACACAGAGTTTTATTTTCACAAATTGAGTATTTAATTCCACCTCAAGTACTTTCGACTTATTCACGTCAATACCTGTATAAAATAATGGTACAAATCATGGAAGGTTCTTGTACCTATAGACAATAAAACGCAACTAAGCTACACATATAGTGTAACTTCTTGCCTGCGTTATCCCCGAAGGGGTCGCATGTGGCGATTCGGGACCTATGATTGTTACGTGTAAGGGGGCCGGCCTCACACCGAGCACTTTCAGTTGACAATGATCCAAAAATTAAACTTATCTAAATCTAAATCTAAATCTAAGCTGCAAAGATATGTATCATTTGAGATTCATATTAAATGCATTCCCACAAGCAGACATGCATAATTTCGCGCTTACACATGCTGCATGTGGACCTACAATATAAAAACCCCAATCTCAAATGAACATAAGCCCTGCAACTCTTGCCGACCTTCCCTGAAGCAGGGGTGACATTGGCAAAGTGAACCATTTTTTACAGTATGGGTGGTCAGCCGCATACCAACCTATCAGTCAAGGAAAACAAAAACAAAAATATGAAATCGCATATCAGAAGTAGGTACAGAATAAAAAGTAAAATAATGGAATATTCTAATGGCTGATATAGATTCAAATCATTTATTAAAAAATAATTATCTAGAAACATAAAATAATGGTAAAATTCATGGAAGATTCTAGTGTGTAGAATGCTACAGGATAGGATTTTCTTTGACGTGCAATATAGAACATTCCACCCATACAAGTGCAGGGTAAACGAATTGATCAAAACAGACCGAGCGCCATAACAAGAAAGGAGAAGAAAAAGAGAAATGAGGCATTCCCCTCTTGAGGTTCGTCCCTTGCAGTTCAGGGGTGCATTGGGGGTATAAAGATACAAAAATTATATTTTCTTGTATAAAAATAAACATAAAAAATAGAAAAAAAAGACAATCTAATGCTTCATCTGTATTGCCTTACTCATTCCGTGTCCTATTTCAGGGAAGATCGGTAAAAGTTGCAGAGCTCATGTTCATTTGAGTTTTAATTTTAATTTGTATATACATATATACAAGAATAAGTTATTTATAAGGTACACATAATTAAAGAGCGCCGTCTTTGTGTGTGTTTCACACCTCAAGGGCCTCTCAAGTCACATTCAGCATTTGTAAGCGCGAACTTAGACCGGTCGATAGCTCAGTTGGTAGAGTGCTTGCATTCCATGCCGTGAGCTCGGGTTCGAATCCCGCCGAGGCGAGGGTGTCAGAAATGATTTCCCGTTTCGGTGTTTGTTTCAAACCCCAAAATAAAAATGCCGGCAAGGTTTACTCAGCCTTCACAAGAAATGAGTACCAGTTCTCTCGGGAGCTGGGAAACCCCCACTTCATCTGAAGTGGTTGGCGTAAGGCCGGCCCCCTTACCTGTAAAAATAAATAGGTTCAACTCGCCACATGCGACCCCTTCGGGAATAACGCGGCAAGAAGTTACACTATATGTGTAGCTTAGTTAGTTGAACTTACACGTGTCTGTATTATGTGATACGATACATCCATTTGATACGAGTTTTGAATGTCAATATACCTTCGCAACTTAGATCATAGATTGCGGATTACTTTTTTTTCTATAAAAAAAAACCTGCAAGCGAAATGCATAATATCTTGTCTAGATTCATAAAAGGGTGATATCCCTTAAAAACTTCCCACAAAATCCCGCGCTGTCCAGACACTTTCACTTCATCCCCCTCCCCTTTTTACTCCCCATTCGGGGTTGTTTGGGGGAGGGGGGGGGGGTTGTCGGTAGTCCTGCGAAGCCTGAAAGCTTCGCGCCAGTTCGTCTACCCGGTCAAAAATAACCAAATCGATGTGCCTTGCATGTACACGACTGTGCATGGATGCATACATACAAGGATGTGCGTCAGTGTGGGTGCAGACATCAGTAGGGACTGATAACACACACACACACACACATTGATGCTACGAATGTTGGCTGTACCATCAACCATTAAACGCGTGATGCTGCGTTGACATGGATGCATGTGACAGATAATTTAAAAAGTAGAGAAACTGTTGATTATACTCAATTTGTAAAAATTAAAAACCGGTAATACGCGAGCTCTTAAAAGTTTGAAATTGTTGATGATTTAAATTGAAAAAAAAATATTTTAAAAGATAGTTGAGGGAATGTTTTCAGTTTTTATTGAAAACGATATGTAAAGAAACTAAAATTATTTTAGAGACACTTAAAAATATTTTTATTATTTTTTATGTAAAAAAAAATACAAAAGTTATTACTACTTTTCATAATTTTAGTGAATGTCCTAACTTACCTAACTAAATATTTTTAGAGATATATATAAAGATAGATATAAATTTTTAGTATTTATATATGTCTCATTAAATTTATATACTTATTTATTTGTAAGTACAAGATTTAAAAACTCATTGCTCATAAAACTAAATCCTAATCGTTTTCACTAATCCCTTTTTTTAACTGTGTTAAAAAAACCTTGATAAAAATATTTATAGCTCTAAGAGCAAACATATCGAAAAAGTAGAAGTGAATTTAATTTTGATTTGTAATTGTCATTGTCCTGATGATGCCTTTTTAGGCGAAAACGTTTGACTTTTTTAAAATAAAATTTAGTGAATTAAAACAGTGTATTATTTAATTAATTATACAATGGACTTTCACTGTGTGAACTACCAAACCCTAAAAAATATATCGAAAAATATCTGAGCGTACTATTTTGAACGTTACATAAAAGAGATTTATATTTTTTAAAGTATTTTATAAAACGTAATTCAAAAATATTTTAACTTAATTAAATTTCATCAGGAGCATTGTAACTGCAACAGATATCCTAATAATAACCACTGGAGACATTGCATCGACGTACCTATAAATAGATCGATGCGTGTAGAGCTTGTAGAGTAGATGCGTGTGTGTGTGCGTGAACTTGCGCGTGCCTGTGTGTGTGTGTGTCTACATGCACGTTGAGGAGGGTTCTGAAGGCGCGTTCGCTGCACCCTATACGTGTGAACACAGTGCGCGAGTGTTGGTGTCTCCAGCTAGATTCACTTTCGTCCGTCGGAGTTCCAACCACGCAGAGCGACTCAGTGAGAGAAAGTCGGTCGCGGAGAGCGGACGAGTTCCTCGGTGTAGCTCCGAAATCCTGCTACGCGATCGTAGCTACGAGTGCAAGGATAAAATAGTATCCTAATAAACCGTAGACCTAAAAAAAACAACCTTTGGATTACAGTAAAAAAAACACAAAAAAATGATCATTTAAAAAACCGTGTTTAATTTTTTGTTTCTAATAATTTGTAAACATTGATATAGTTTTGTTTATTTATGTTTTGAAAATATTACGTTTTTTTTTTTTTGAAACAGTTAAATATTAAGTGGATTATTGTTGTTGTAAGTTAGATATTTTAGAACATAAGGTGTGATGTGGATTATGTGCAATTTAAGGATAAAATAATTTCGTAATTTTAAACATTGACGTGTGTGTTTATTATTTCAACTTGAATTCTAATTTTTATTCACATTTTTGTGACTCAGTTTCTGGCCGTGTTTTTTTATTAAGTAAAAGAAACCGTGCATAGATAATAATATTTTGTGACATTAGTGAGTGCGGAAAATTGGCTAGAATTTCAAGGTGAATGTCATAATAATTTGAGCGATTGCAGTGCAACGTGAATGGCACACCTAGCAATACAAACTTAGAACTATTTCTGGATCAGTTTCGATGTTGCTTCCCACTTCCCAGGAAACACGGAAGGAAGCTATGAAGTGACTTGTGCTCCACATAAAATGAGTGTTTTATGATCCGCGTTGCATCGGGTAATATTCATTTTACTTTCACCGGGCTGGTTTTATTTTCACGGCCAAGGTTACGCTGGCAGATCGCCGCATTTCTTTTGAAGCCCAAGATAAATATACTTGTACAAGACGCTGAGTAAATAACTGCGTCCAGGGCCGGCCAAACAGGTGCGGCTGCGAATACAAGCATCCGAAATTCTGAAAATTAACATTGTGGAAGGTTATGCTCGAGTTTATCAATTGCACGCAAAACTGATAAAACAAACTAGATACCAACCTGCCCGTTTGACATTCAAATATTGTTGTGATATCAAAACAAAACGCAGCAAGATGCAGCAGAGTTTTATAAGACTGTCCCCAAAAAGGGAAGAAGATTCTTGTAGTAGGACTTCGAGTCAAGGTGAGATGGAAGCTGTAATGGGAAATGTGGATCACGAAGAAACTGTTATGGATCATGGGATGGTGATAAAGAGCGCTCCTGGAAGTCCAGAGCATCCTAGGGTCATCATAGAACCGAGTAGGATTAACCCTGTACACCTCAATGAACTTGAATACAACAGGGGATGTGATATCATCAGGAATGCAGTTGAAGCGAGGGTGCACAGAGAGACAAACGGCTGCATCAGAGAGCGCTACTGCGATACCAACGGATTCAATGATGACATCAGAGTAAGATACGCAAATGGATCAGATGATCAATCTAGGTATCAGGAGACTAACGGGTGTGTGAGGGAAGATCCTGCTCAATTGACGCGTTACACCAACGGCCACGATGAACAGATTCGGTATAGAGAGCAGCAGCGCGTGGCTATAGAGCTTTGCAGACCTGGCTTGCAAGTTGTCGCGTTACCAATGGAGGAGAGGAGAATTGTGAAGACTGAGGAGAGACGCATCAGCAAGGCGGAAGCTAAGGAGTTCAGATCACCTGCTCCTCTGGTTTCTTCCACTAGTCCTGGAGTCATCTGTGCCATGAGGCCTCCTCCGCCGCCCCCGCCCAAGCCGCCAAGGCATGAGAGACCAGCCCACGAAGAACCATCCAGCTCCATACCAGATCTAGGTGAGTTAATAAACCAACATGTATAACTTATATAAATAAGCAGTTTGACCCTTTTGGATAGCATAGCTTGGACCATACACAAAACTTGGTAATCTCGCTGCGGCTTTATTTAATTATGAAGGAATATTAGTTTACAATAACATTCATAGGATGATGATTTGATTAAATCCAGTTCCGTGTAAATATAGTTAATTAACAAAACCATCTGTTGTACTTAGAAACAAAAAGTGAATGCAACACAAATATTCTTGGAAATATTCCATAATTTAATTAACATATTTATTCCCTTAATAATGAATGGATACTTTATTAATTTTGAGTGAGTTAGTAATTTTAATTAAACTTTTGTAATGGTTTTGAATCCAATCGAACGTCACGTGGCTCTTTCACTTAATTAGAAACAAAGTTTTCTTTTACAAGTTTCCTAGAAAACTTTGATACATAAAAAAAAATTATGGAACAATATTTTCCCTATCGTAAAATCTTCATTTAATTTTTACATAGAAACAGACAATTGCAATCATTATTTCAAAGCGCATTATAATTTTTTATCGTATGATATAATATTGAACATACTTGATATTTTTTTTAAATAAAACATAATATTTATATTAATTATATTACCCGAATGCACTCTACATTTCATCACGTCCACCTAATGTTATCATTAAAATGCAAAATTCGCTTCACCTGATCTTTTACCTTGACATTCAGATTCCGCACACATACATGGGCATCTATATAATCTACACAATACGTATTTACTTACTTCTCATATACGCCCGCTCGGTACAGCAGTCGATAATTCATGCGTGTCACTTTTGCGTGAATTGTATTCTTTCTTCACATAATGACATTTTTCATTTAACTTGGTCCTTTTGTTGTATCATTGTATCTTTAAATGCGTCTTCTCTATTTTTTTTAAATAATATATGTAGAATAAGAGGTGTTTTTCGTTCATTAATACGTGTCCATGGAAAATCAACTGTTTGTTTCTAATGCGCATTTTACGACTTTCAAATTTTTCCACATTGCTCAGCCTTCAGCAACATCCACCTACTCCTTTCTTACCTCTTTTCTTATGTTTCTATGGTCTTTATCACAGTACTTAAATCATCCACTTTCCAACCTTTCTTCTGATTGAATTTGACCGACTCATCGCCATTTTACATTTTTTTTTTTTTATTATTATTTTTTTTTTTTATTTAGGATACATCATTTTAAATGGCATGTATTATTTATAGTTATCCTTTTCGTATGAGATCCGCTCGTGAATTGGCATAGACAATATTGTGTGATTGCTAGGGAAAAGGTATACACATATTTTGTTATTGGTTGCTAAGGACGCCAGTCTCATACTAGATTGACATTTGCTTGTCGAGAAAAATGTCCAAATTCAAAAATGTTCCGACCACATTATCTCACTCCATATTTGATCTTTGAAAGCATCTTTTTATCAATGTAAATATCCAAGTAAAGTTTTTTCTTTAGAAATAAGGTTGTATTGTAATTTACAAAAAAAAACGTAAACTTTATGAATTCCAAGCAGATTGGCTTTATTTCTTATAAGTGTTTGCAGTAGTCTTACTCAATTTAGACATAACGTGTCGAAAATCAAGAAACCGTCGTCATCGTGCCAAACGTCACTTTTGACAGTTCAAAGTGAAGTTAGCTGTGTTACTAACGCTTAAGAAGTATTTTGTTGAACAATAACAAAATATCATTTTTTTGACCTAGCATCACATTGGTTCACTTTGCCAATGTCACCCCTGTTTCAGGGAATGTCGGCAAGAGTTGCGGGGCTTATGTTCATTTGAGGTTTGGATTTTATTTGCAAGTACACAATCAGCATTTGTAAGCGCGAACTACACGTGTTTGTTTGTGGGCATACATCTGAGAGCTTTGAATGAATATATCCTTGCAACTTAGATTATAGATTATAGATCACAAACGCTTCCTTCCTCAACCGTCATTTGAATGTGATTTCTGTCAGCCTACCCTAGTTTGATGCAAGAATGGCACGCATGCGTGACCGTCTTGAGTAAATTATACCAGTGAACACTTGTGTACACACACTCCCACTCATGATCGTTGTAATAATTTGTCATGCAGTGTATTTTTATTTGCGTTTATTTTGGTATACAAACATGTAGTTCACATCAGCTTGACCGTTCCGCCATTTTTTTTGCAAGCTTACTTGCATAAATTTTGTATCAAAAACAAATCATCAATAATATGCAAGAGTAATTTCCCGGGTACTCTATCCATATTTCATAATTTGATTCGAAAATATATTAATTGACATTTAAGGGACATATGTCATGCACGCCCACAAGCAGACGCGTATAAATTCATATACCTATGCCTGATATGCTCCTTGACTGATAGGTTGGTACGAGGCTGACCACCCGTGCTGTAAAAATCGGTTCACTTTTGCCAATGCCACCCCGGTTTCAGGGAAAGGCGGCAGGAGTTGCAAGGTTTATGTTTATGTGAGGTTTTGTTTATTTATATGCACGCATGCAGAATGTGTAGGCGCGAACCTACATGTGCCTGTCTGTGGGCATGCATTTTATATGAGCCTTAAATGTTAACATATCTTTGCAGCTTAGATTATAGATGCTTGGTAGCCGAGAAAAAACGTTCTAAAATAAATTAAAATGTCCATTGCCTACATGTGCAAAGAAAGTACACAAATGCTAACGAGAAAGTTGAAGCTATAATAGCAATCTGAGATTCAAATAGCAATCTTAGACGTTTCTATTACATGTAAGATATAAAAAATACGGAAATTAAAGTTTAGTAATTAAAACCTTATCTTCTTAAGTATGAACTTGAAAAATTACATCAGACTGGTGGAAAACCTTCATTGATCAATTTCTCTCTAGTCCGGTCGATAGCTCAGTTGGTAGAGTTCTTGGAATCCATGCCGAGAGCTCAAGTTCGCATTGCACCGAGGGTGTCAGAAATGATTTCCCGTTTCGGTGTTTATTTCAAACCCAAAATAAAATACCGGCAAAGTTTACTCAGCCTTCATAAGAAATGAGCACTAGCCCCTCCGGGAGCTGGGAAACCCCTTCTTAAAATGAAGTGGTTGGCGAAAGGCCAGCCTCTTTACCTGCAAAAGTAAATAGGTGCCCCTTGCGATATGCGATGTCTTCGGGGAGAATGCGGCACAAAGTTACACTATTTGTGTAGCTTGGTTGCAGATTATGGACGTCGCTCGAACTGAATGAGCTGCCTTCATCGCCCAAAAAGGACTTAATAACGAAGAAATAACGAATTTATAAATTGGCAACACTCTGAAATGTTCAATTTCCCTTATTTTGAGGTCAACAATGCCAATTGATTCTGATTACCTAAATTTCTCTAAACCATATTTCTCGTGGAACCTTGAAAATACGAGAACTTGGTGCTCAAAACAAAGACAATACAACACACAACACAACCATACGCAGCTAAAAGTTCTGCTACAAAATATTAGGACATCAACTGCCACAAGACTCACACCTCTGTGGCACTCAGTGTCATGGAACTCTAAATTCTGTAACTGTTATTCATACACAGCAAATCCATGGCTCAACCGCCATCTAACGGGAATTTTCTATACAAAAAAAATTTGATCTTCTTCTTATTCTTCGTCGTGTCAGACCCTACCCTACTCTTGCCCAGTGCCGGGCAACAACCACTGCTTCACCATTACTCTCCATTAGATCGGCCAGTGAGCAGCTTGTTGGGCAGGCCGGACAGATCCGAAGATGATCCATTGACTGTTGGGCTCCGCATTCACAGAGCGTGGTGTCATCTTGATGAAGGATTCCCCAGGCCCTCATGTTACAGCGAGCTCTGCCAACACCCGTTCTCAGCCTGTTGAGTGCCCTCCACACAGGCCACTCAAGTTCCCGTCCAGGTGGGAGGCTCTCGCTTGGCTGCACAAAGTTTACAGGTCGCTCCAGATTCCACAAGTGCAATGATGACCTATGAATCAGATACGGATCAAACGTGTTGTGAATTATCCTATGTTATGAAATCTAAGGAGTCTTCCGCATATGATTCCTTAAAACAATACTGTTTTTTTTTTAGAATATGTCTTTGAATTAGACTAAAGCTTAATCTTTCATACATTTCACTCATACTAATTCTTTTTCATACTTTTAATAATTATTAGTGTATCGAAATCAATACTATCACGATGTTTACATACTAATGAGTATTATTATCTAACGGCCTTGCCAAAAAGACAATGCTATCAGCAAAATATACTAAAATACACGTACCTAAGTATTAACTCAACAATAGATTCATACTAAAAGTGTAGGGAAACTGAAATGTTCATTAGAGGCACTGTTTCAGTTTTTATATTTTTTTGCTAGACTTTACTTTTGAGTTAATTAGTACATCCATTAAAACACAACAATCAAATCGCTGATAAGGCAATTCTAATCGAGAAGCGAACGTGTATATATTATATGAGAGAGATATGACTCAAGTGACCGTGAAAAAAAAATTACACAAAAATAGATAATGCAAATTGTACTTGTAAACTGTCAGTAAAGTCATGCTATGTTATACAATATTTTTTTCATTATCTCTGTACTAAAAAAAACTTTCGGCTTAATTTCGGTATTAATTTTTTATTGCCATGTTTTGAAAGCATTTTCAGTTAAAATCTAAATCTAAATCTAAGCTGCAAAGATATGTACCATTTGAGATTCATATTAAATGCATTCCCACATGCAGACATGCATAATTTCGCGCTTACACATGCCGCATGTGGACCTACAATATAAAAAAACCCAATCTCAAATGAGCATTAGCCCTGCAACTCTTGCCGACCTTCCCTGAAGCATGGGTGACATTGGCAAAGTGAACCATTTTTTACAGTATGGGTGATCAGCCGCATACCAAACTATCAGTCAAGGAACACAAGCAATTAATACATTCTACATACACGGAATAATACACGATTTAAAAAAAAAGGTAAACTGAATAAGAGACATATTCAACTAACATTAAATTTTCAGATAAATGCACTTTTTACCTATTTTCTACGAGAGAAAACACTAAAAAACTGTGAAAATCCTGCAGTTTAGAAGTTTTCATTTTTTGAAGAAAAAAAAAGGAACAAAATTTACAAAAAAATCGTATATTTCTTATATGATATCGTTCGCCATCTTGAATCTTATCTCGATAATCAAAATATTCAATATCGATTTCTGCGTTTCAACGTTTTTAACAAAAATAATAATTTCACTAAAAACGCAAAAAATTACAACATGCTAAATTTCAACATGGACGCAATCTTAATTTCTTTATTAAATCCACTTAATAAAGCGATTGAATAAAATTCGTATTACCACATCAAAAAAAAAAACACTCATTTTTTAACAGTAAATTTTGCAATGATCCGAATTTGTGACAAGGTTTTTTTTTATCGATTTCCTTTGTTCGTATATCGATCTACAACGCCATATATATTGTATATTTATAGAGGAAGTGTGAAAGAAAAAAGAGGTAAGGGACGACCGAGAAAAGTTTGGAGTGATCACATTGAGGAGATTGTGAAAGAATGGGATTTATAAAGCGAGCGTAAAAGAAAAAAATGCATGAAAAAGGTGATGGATATGAATGAACTGAAAGAGATATGTAAGATCTAATTTAATCTAATCTAATCTAAGTTGCAAAGATATGTTACATTGGAGATTCACATTACATGCATTCTCACAACCAGACACGTACAAGTTCGCTCTCATGTGAACCTACAACATAAAAAAAACAATCTCAAATGAACATACACCCTGCAACTCCTGCCGACCTTCCCTGAAACAGGGGTGTCATTGGCAAAGTGAACCATTTTCTACAGCATGGGTGGTCAGCCGCATACCAACCTATAAGTCAAGGAACATACACAACAAAAAGCGTAAAAGAAGAAAATGCGTGAAAAAGGTGATGGATATGAATGAACTGAAAAAGGTATGTGAGGATAGGAAGAAATAGAGTCAACTCTGCAGAGGCTCTGGTCAACTCTAGCGGAATGGCGACAGAGTAACAGTTACAGTAACGCCCTGCATTTGATATTCAACACAAAGAAGTTGCGTTTTATCATTCGTATTTATTTTAAACACGTATGCTTTATGTACGAGTATGTCGGAAAATCATGGTCAAGTTCATATACGTAATTGCTTTGTAAAACAACTTTTATTTATCTGTATAGTAAAAAGAATAACGCATAGCAGATCTATGAGGAAATACAGTAGGACTTCAATATTCGTCAATACTAAATATGTAACAGTAAAAAACCAGAGTTAATACAGTAGTAACAAAATAAAATAATAATTTGTATGGTCCGGTCGATAGCTCAGTTGGTAGAGTGCTTGCATTCCATGCCGTGAGCTCGGGTTCGAATCCCACCGAGCGCGAGGGTGTCAGAAATGATTTCCCGTTTCGGTGTTTATTTCAAACCCCAAAATAATAATACCGGCAAGGTTTACTCAGCCTTCACAAGAAATGAGTACCAGCTCTCTCGGGAGCTGGGAAACCCCCACTTCAACTGAAGTGGTTGGCGTAAGGCCGGCCCCCTTACCTGTAAAAATAAATAGGTTCAACTCGCCACATGCGACCCCTTCGGGGATAACGCGGCAAGAAGAAGAAGAACGCGGCTACACTATATGTGTAGCTTAGTTGCGTTTTTTTTGCGTTTTTTTATGGCACCTTTTTCGTGACTGAGTCACTGCTTTGTAAGAGTCTTTGAAAAAATTGGTTTTGAGCCCTTTGCGAAAAGCTGCCTCAGTCTTCAGCTCCCTGCGGGTCGCAGGAAGATAATTCCAGGCCGTCGGAGCAGCAACGCTAAAGGCTCGCTCACCAAACACCGTCCTCGTGGCTCTGCGCGGCAGCTGAAGAGTTCTTACAAAGTAGGAAATCAGTATACATATGCAATACTTAAAACATGCTTTGTTCTAAATGAAATTTCCCAATTGAGATAGAAACATGTAATGAGGTCGGAATTTTTTTGAATTTTGAACTTTTTTCTTGGCTAGCAAACGCTAGTTTTGTGTGGGACTGCCGTCTTTATCAACCAAAACATGTACATTAATTGTGCGGGAGACTCCTTAGATTCTTGAGACTCTAGGTGTCTATGCCACTTGTTGTAGTGCCGCAGAGGTGTTGTTTACGAGCTTGGTCGTCGCTACAAAGCGCCAATACTCAAGCAAGACCCAGGTGCTGTAAGTCTGGATGGACCTTTAAGTGAGCGGTCTTTAGTAAAGGTTTATGAATTTTTCAACCCAGCGAAGAGCGTATTTGGAAGTATAAATTGTATATTATTTTTTTGTGCTCCGCCGGGATCCGAATCCACAACCTTGCATTTACGAGTCCAAAGTGTTGCCACTGGACAACGGACCGGTCCAAAAAATTCCAACGACACGCGGTGTACCTGAGCGGTCACCCATTCAAGTAGCATCCGCGCCAAATGAGAACCGGTGCTTTCAACATGGTATCGTCGTTGACAAATGTTTTGTTATTGGCCTTTTCCCTAGCAACCCAGTCGGGTGACGACACAGTATGGTCTATGCGAATTCACGTGAGAACGTCATTCCCGATTTCTGTTTTTGAACTTTATGAAGTTTAGTGACCGACTAAAAACGGCATGCGTTTAATTAACCAATTGATCGTTTTTTGACTTGAAATTTTCACTTGAAATTCATTATGGAATCAAATTGATTAACAAAAAAAGCCTCTATGTTTTACAATCCATAGACATAAAGGTTTACGAACACCCCAAGGATGTTTTTCTATGTTTTAAAGCTTCAATAGAACGAATGTGATCTCCTAAAACTGCCAACATTGGTCTCTGTTTTTAAATCCAGATCATTTGTTTTCATTTCGAAACACTCGGTAATGCAATCAGTACGAATAAGAGTTCGAATGTATACTGAGGTTCTTTTGAGTTCAGAATGTAACAAACGACACCTTTCTGTCAATCAAAATTATACTTTAAAACAATGAACCTAAGGTCTGTATAAGAAAACCGCTGAAAACAATAAATGAATCAATTTTCCAGTGACATTAAAAATCAAGGAAATCAGAAATGCAATGTAGGTACGTTTTATGTATATTTTATACTTTGATATTGTTTGTTTTTATGTTAAATATAAATATTTATATAAATTGCAGCCATTGCAGGCTTTTATTCAATGTTATTCAGAATCGGTCCAAGACAGAAGTATCACTTATTTTGACACCGAAGTACAAGAAGAAAGAAAACAATCTTTCTTGTTACAAAGTGGCATGACCACAAGAGTCACAAAAAAAACTTGTTTTTTTTTTTAAATTTCTTAATCAATCTTAGGGCCGATTTTTCAATGGTCAGATAAACAGTCAGTTAAGGTTTATTCCACAGTTAACAAGATTTTGAATTTTTCAATTGACAGTTAGGCTGTATCGGCCCGTTAAGTTCCCTATCTGACGAATAAACTTAACTGCCCCTTTACTCCGCCGTTAGCGCGCTAACTGTCGAATAAATTGGCATTTCTGTCACAGCGCGCGTCTAATATTTGTAGGTTGTCTTCGTTTTCGTAGTCCTTCATTGTAAAAATATGGATATTTTTTTATTTCATTGACGATGAACTAATATAAGAAGATTATACAGTGGTATTTTTTTAAATTCATGCAGAGTTGTAAGAGAAAGACCTATAATATGTCTGTAGGTATGGGACGATGAGGAATTGCAACGAAGACTTTGTCTGGCCTGAAGAGGGCCCGCCACTAGTTTTATATATCTGTTGCCATTGATTTTTTCGTTTCTTTTTTAATGCTTTCATATTTGAGATTTAACGCCTGAAGCAGCATTAAATAATGAAGCAATTTTGTTAAAAGCTGCTTCCTTTTCTTTTCTTCTTTTCAATTATATCCGTCTTTATTTTCAATTATCGTGCGATAATTCGCCACTAATTCGGTTAACAACCTCACTTCGCTCTTACTAAAATTGGTAGATTAGTATCTTTGACATATTTAAATTAGCTATTAAAGTTAAAAAAACAAGAAAATAGTAACACGGAGCCAAGCCGACAATTTAAGGTTATGTTTTTATTTGGTCAACGCCGTCATAGTTTCAAAGTCCTCTATCTCTTTCTAAAGTAACAAAACGTTCATAAGCGTGTCTCGCTCTCGCAGATGGTGTGAAGCTTGTCTGAGCTAGTCACACAAAATCAGTCAGATAACTATCTAACCGTTATCTGGCGTTTGAAAAATTGAAAAGTTTTATTCGTCCATTAAAACCTCAGATAAATTTAATGGACAGTTAGCTATTTGATTGTTTATCTGACCATTGAAAAATCGGCCCTTAGAGTAGTACATAAAAAATATAAACTAAACTTAAAATGACTCTGAATTACATTGATTATTATTAAATGCAAATGACCAGATAATTTATAATTTGTGCAACTTTATTTATTATTTGTTTTCTTTGACATATAGGTTGGTATGAGTCTGACCACTCATATTTTAAAAAATGGTTCACTTTGCCAATGTCAGACACCGCTGATTCAGGGAAGGTCGGGTTAATTTTCATTTGAGGTTTGTATTTTAATTTTTAAGTACACATGCAGCATTTGTAAGTGCGAACTTACACGTGCCTGTTTGTTGGCATGCATTTGATTTGAATTTTAAATTTTAATATATCTTTGCAACTTAGATTCTAGATTATAGCAGTGGTTGCAAGCTTTTATTCAATATTGTTTAGAATCAGTCTGTAAAAAATGGTTCTCTTTGCCAATGTCACCCCTATTTCAGGAAAGGTCGGCAAGAGTTGCAGGGCTTATTTTCATCTGTTTTTATATTATAGGTCTACATGCGGCTTGTGTTAGCGGGAACTTATATGTACATGTCTGCCTCTGGGAATGCGTTTAATATGAATCTTAAATGATATATATCTTTGCAGCTTAGATTTAGATTAGTCCAAGACAAAAGTATCACTTTTTTTGACTCCGAAGTACATTGAGAGAAATCAAGTCGCTTTGTGACGTGATCACCTCACACATTGTGAAATATCGGTCATCTTAATTTCCTTGTTAATCTTACGGTAGCATGCAAATAAAAAACAGAAGCTTAGTGTACAAATGAGTATGTATAACATTGTTAATAATTAAATGCAAATGACAAAATAATATACGATAAGTGCAACTAGATGTAGGCATTCAACCTTGAACATCAAATTTGTCAGCAACTCGCATTGGACGTGATATTATTGTTGAACTGGTCAGTTTTACGACAATCCAGCGATTGGTCAGATAGACAAAACAACAATCACTCGACTAAGCCAGAAAAAAACTGAACACGGCTTAGATAATTGGTTTCCGTCATACCGCTAACATAAATTTAAAGTTAATTTGTCAAAGGTCGTAGTATTTTTGACTAATACTTTTTTAAGTTCAACATGGTTATTTTATTGATCGAGCCATTTTTTCATTATTGCGAATATTTTATAGGTTTTATTATTGAAAAAATACATTCGTACATATTTTAATGAATGAATATCTCTGGATGAAATGAAAGAAGTATGTATGGACCGAAAAAAATAGCGGCTGATCTGTAATGTAGGCGACTAAGGCCAAGAATAAATTTTCATTTGTATAGATGTTTTGTAGATTTTTTAGTGTTTGTTAGTTTGTATAACTGGATGTTATTAATTGTTTGTATTCCTTGACTTATAGGTTGGTATGAGGCTGACTACCCATACTGTAAAAAATGGTTCACTTTTCCAATGTCACCCCTGTTTCAGGGAAGGTCGGCAAAAGTTGTAGGGCTTATGTTCATTAGAGGTTTGGATTTTATTTGTAAGTACACATTCAGCATTTGTAAGCGCGAACTACACGTGTTTGTTTGTGAGCATGCATATGACAGCTTTAAATGAATATATCCTTGCAACTTAGATTATAGATTATTATATAGTTGTCGTGGCTTTATAAATGCCCCTTTTATTTTTTCTTATACAGAACTATTACGAGCATCTCAAATTCAATGCTTTCTTCCAGATGAGACCGTAGGTTGAACTGACGCTTTTCTTTGAAAATCGTTTTTTTCTATTAAAAAAAACTTTTCAGAAATGTTCACTCAAAGCTTCTGGGAATTCATTTAGTGACAATTCTTTTAAAATCTGGCAAATTCTACATGAAGACTATAAATGTAGGGTTTAGGATAGATTTAAGATAGATTTTTAGGATAAAAGGGTTTTGCGTGTGGCGAGTGGAATCTATTTATTTTTACAGGTAACCACTTTAGTTGAAGTAGGGATTTTCCCAGCTCCGAGGAGGCTGGTACTCATTTCTTGTGAAGGCTGAGTAATCTTTGCCGGTGTTTTATTTCGGGGCTTGAAACAAACACTGAAACGGGAAATCATTTCTGACACCCTCGGTAAGATTCGAACCCGGACTCTTGGTATGGAATGCAAGAACTCTACCAACTGTACCCTTAGTACGAGTTGCAAAACTTGAGTAATGTAAAGTTTACGGCAATTATTAAGGAGTGATTTTCCCAAAAAATCTGCCGTTTTTGTTTGTTTGAACTTGATTTTCTTCATCACTGTAACTCTTTTTCTAAGACCATGAAGTGTAAGAAACAAAAACGGCAGATATTGGGAGCAATCACTCTTTAATACTTTCCGTAAAGTTTACTTTTCTCAAGTTTTGAAACTCGTACTAAGGGTACTGAGCTGTCGACCGGACTATCATTTAATGTTAAATTGTCTTACAAGTTACAACTATTAATTTATTAGACATTTTGTGTACATACTGTCATGATATTTAAAAATGTTGTAAAACGTAGATCAAAGCCTGATATCGGTCAATAAGGAAGTGTTTTTCTGGTAGCTAATGGCATTATGTGAGAACGAGTAGGCAGTATACACAAAGTGAACAAAGCACCTTGAAATAATTGTACCAATATGTGATATCAATAAATACCTAGTAAAGCTATGACGTTGAATAGAGAGCTCTTGAATGAATTAAAAACTGCTAGTGTAACATAGAGATGTATAAACCTTACAACTCCTGCTTCCCTTTCCTGTAATCGGGGTGGCATTGGCAAAAGTAAACCATATTTTACAGCGTGGAAGTCAGCTGTATTGTATACCAACATTTTAGTCGACGAACTTTATGTTCTATTAAAATTTCCATCGACGAATTAACGAATCAGACTAGCAATCACTCTGAGGATGCTGCACACACAAAGCGGTGAAACTATTAGTCCAAGAGACAAATCGCTGCCTTAGTTCTTGTTTACCGTATACGCCATTGATAAAAAATTTACATGAGCAATGTTTGCATGTGTACTGGACCAATGTGTCTTATGAAAACAAGAAATTTATTTCAAAAACATTTAAAAGAACTCTCACATTATCGAGTTTTACGGTTTTTCTTAGCTCAGATTGTGTAGAATTTGATTCTTAAGACAACTGCATGAAAAAGTCATATTTGACAAGATTGGCGTATACGATAAACAAGAACTGGGGGAGCGAAATATAGGTATATGGAGCTAAAAAAAGAGATAATGCTATTTATGGTTGTAAAAATATATTTCGTATGAATGCATGTAAAAAAAAAACATTTTTTTTTCCACTAGCGACAAGTTTTCAAAGTAAAACGCATTTAGCTTTCACTATGTTCCGACAGATGGTATTTTTTTTCATTTGAAAATTATTTCTGCCCTCTCAAATGGCCTTAAAAACATTATATTGTTTTATTTAATAATAAAACTCGTATATATATAATTTTCGTCTTTAGCCAAATGCATTTTATTTCCGCAATTGCCTTTGAGCATACTATATTTTTCGCTCATGCATTCGAAAACAAAATTTGCATGTCCAAATGATAAGTGTTTTGTGTGTGTTTGGCGATTTGCATATTCACAGTCGATGCTTACATAATACCTCGGCAGTTTTTGTAGGTTACTGTGTCACCTTGAAAAGTCAATGTGTCATTAAAACATTAAAAACACATTCACTGTTTTATTTATTTTTTTATTGCTGATATGTCCATATGTGCAGGAGATTGAATTGAAAATAAATATGCTCGTGACTTTAAATAGCGCTAGGAGATTAGAAGGTCAATCAGAAGTGTACTGCAAATATTGGATAGATAGAGTATAATAATAATAAAACATAATATGTACCTACATATTGTTCTTTTTACCGTTCTCGGAAAAATACATGATATAATTTAAGGTCCATCCAACCTTACAGCAAATTGGTCTTGCTTGAGAATTGGCGCTTTCTACAGCGACGACCAAGCTCGCAGAGGGCTCTTGAGGTGTGATACACACAAAAAAAGCGCTCACCAAATAAATCATCTAAATCTAAGCTGCATCATTTGAGATTCATATTAAATGCATTCCCACAAGCAGACACGCACAATTTCGCGCTCACACATGCCGCATGTAGACCTACAATAAAAAAAAACCCAATTCTCAAATGGACATAAGCCCTGCAACTCTTGCCGACCTTCCCTGAAACAGGGGTGACACTGGAAAAGTGAACCACTTTTTACAGTATGGGTGGTCAGCCTCATATCCTAATATTATTATATTATATATTGACCGGTCCGTAGCTCAGTGGTAACACTGCGGACTCTGAATGGAAGGTTGTGGGTTCGATTCCCGGCGGAGCACAAAAAATATACCATTTATATTTTCAAATTTGCTCTTCGCCGGGTTGAAAAATTCATAAAACCTTTACCAATGACCGGTCACCAAAGGTCCATCCAGCCTTACAGCAACTGGGTCTTGCTTGAGAATTGGCGCTTTGTAGCGACGACGATCAAGCTCGTAAAACGGTCGATAGCTCAATTAGTAGAATGCTTGCATTCCATGCCGAGAGCAAGGGTTCGATCTCAAAGGTTTACTCAGCCTTCACAAGAAATGAGAACCAGCCCCCCCGGGAGCTGGGAAACCCCCACTTCAAGTGAGAGTGGTTGGTGTGAGGCCGGCCCCCTGACCTGTAAAAATAAATAGGTCCCGAAGCGCCACATGCGACCCCTTCGGGGATAACGCAGGCAAGAAGTTACACTATATGTGTAGCTTAGTTGCATTTTATAATGTAGTGCCCATTAGATAGCTCAGTTGGTACAGCGCTTGCGTTCCATGCCGAGAGCTCTGGTTCGAATCCCACCGAGAGTGTCAGAAATGATTTCCTGATTCAGTGGTCGTATAAAAGAGAATATGAGAATGAAAGTACAAAAAAGTACGATGAGATGGTTCGGACATCTCGAAAAAATGGATGATGAACGACTAACGAAGAAAGTGTACAAAGGAAATGTCAGAGGAAAGCGCGGAAGGGGAAGGCCGAGGAAAGAATGGTTGGACCAAATAGGTGAGATTACAAAAGAATGGAATCTGCAGGGTGAGAATAAGAGAAGAGTATGTATGAAAAAGGTGATGAATATTGAGGAAATGTAAGTGGTTTGTAAGAACAGAAAAAAGTGGAGGCGCATCTGCGGAGGTACCGGCCAACCCTAGTGGAACGGCGGCAGGATACAGTTACAGTTACAGCATTGCAAAAAGTAGACATTTTTCGCACTGCAAATGATGACGCGTATTCATAGTCAGGTTGTGCAGCAGACAGATAGAATCTAAAGCAGAGCATGCGGAAGTCAAGGCGACAAGGTCTACCACTGGCTGTACTGCCGACTACTGAACAGTCATTTGCATCATGCAGATGCTGCCAAGCACACGTGAGCTGACGCTGCACAACTCTGGTGTCTGGTGATAACATCACATCAGTTGCTGCAATGCCAGCATCACGTTATCCGTCTTCTTTTTCTTTGTGGCGATTTCCCGCGAAGAGCATGAAAAATTGTATGAAAAAGGTTATGACTCTGGATGAAATGAAAGAAGTATGTAACAGTGGCGAAGGGTGCCATACAAGCCGGTTCCCATCGGTTTCCCGTTTAAAATGAGGATGAAATGTTAATAAAGTAGACTGCATGGATTCAATGGGTAAAAAATACGTAATATCTCAAATGTTAATATTTCGTTGCAACTTAGATTTGAATATCACTGCGATACGAGTGACCAACATTAAAGGCCGCTCAGAGTCACTGGTTGACATTGGCCGTCACCATATAAACTGTTACCCGATAATAATATATAATACCTACCACACATGTATTAGATACTCTTTCATATATCTAATAATTCACCGGTAGCATTCACTAGTCACTTCGTATGTTTTGTATAGGTACACTTTAAATAAACAATGTAAATAGGTTGGTATGAAGCCTACCCCTCATGTTGAAAAAAATTGGTTCACTTTTGTTGATGCCACCTCGGCTTCCAGGAAACGTGACAGGAGTTTATTTCAACGACACATTGTGCCTTTTACATATGTACATGCTTTAAAAAAAAGTTGAGTTGAGTTGCAAGGGTTATGCTCATGTGATAATTGTCCTTGCCTCTCAGTTAGGAGACGTTTTTTTCCGTGACCTGTTTTTGTGTGGCCTTCAAAGTAAACGCATGGGAATTTGTCGATTTGTCAATTTGCTTCATTTTTGTCCATTGATGTAATTCCTTTGCCAATAGGGCTGTATGAGGCTGACCACCGATGCTGAAAAAACTTGATTCACTTTTGCCAATACCCCCCCCGGTTCTGTTGATGTGACGTTTGTCCTTGGGTTTTAATTAGAATGGGTTTGATATATTCTTAGGTGGCCTTAAAAGTCAACGCATGGAAATTGGTCGATGTGTCAATTTGCTTAATTTTTTTGTGTATTGATGTAATTCCTTGACTAGTTTGTTGTTTTGAAGCTTCTAGAAGTATGACAGGAAAAACACTGAAAGATAGAGTGAGAAACAAATGGGTTCTGAATGAATGCGGAGTAAAAGAAAGCGTGAAAGTGAAAGTTCAAAGAAGTGTGATGCGATGGTTTGGACATGTTGAAAGGATGAATGAAGACCGACTGACAAAAAGAGTGTATAAAGGGAATGTAATAGGTAAGCGTGGAAGGGGAAGACCTCGGAAACAATGGATTGATCAGATAAATGAGATTACGAATGAATGGAATTTACAGAGTGAAAACAAGAGAAGAGCATGCATGAAAAGAGTGATGAAATTAGATGAGATGAAAGAAGTATGCAAGGACAGAGTCAAGTAGAGGCACATGTGTGGAGGTACCGGCCACCCCTAGAGGAATGGCGGCAGGATACAAGACGAGACAAGACAAGGTGGTTGGCCACTTAGTCAGGAGAGCGCCTCCCGAACAGTCTCAGTAGTAGCATCTCGAATTCTAAGCTTTAAGTCATATGTTAAGACCTGTGGTTAAGACGCTCAGAATCACTTTGCATTTTTGTTTGTAAATTTAAAATCCTCGAGCCCTAAACCCTCACGGCTATAATATTTCAGTGATTTCTGAGCCTCCTTTGCTTTGTGTAAACACTTGGGAAAGTGTAGCTTCACGGGAGGGCCTTCTGCCACTCGCATCTCACATAAATTTTGCATGCGAGTCCTGTGACACATCCCCGGATGGGATGTATATACAGGGCGTGGGTCAGTGGAGGGAAGACTGACCCTGAGAGAAGGTGTAGTTGTTATGAAGCTTACCCCTCATGCTGATAAAACTTGGTTCAGTTTTGTCAACGCCATCCCGGTTCTGTTTATGTGAGGTTTGTCCTTGCCACTCAGTTAGAATGCGTTTGATACATACATACTTAGGTGGCCTTAAAGTCAACCGATGGAAATTGGCCGATGTGTCAATTTGCATGATTTTTGTGTATTGATCTAATAATGCAGCCGTGACGTCATTTGCTTGTGATGTTTGCTTTCACCTTCGAATGCTGTTAGCTCAATGTCAACCACTCGTTATTCACTTCCTTGTACGTCTTATTATAGCCGCACTCACTTATTACATACGTTTATAATCGATAAGCGATAAAATTAATATGGGGACGTACCGAGATAACGCACTTGTCAAGTGACTGATAGAAGATAACAGTACCTTAAGGGCGTTTTGATTAAATATTAGTTTTTGTGGACCTTAGACCGCTCCGTAGTCCAGTGGTAATGTTTTGGACTCGTAAATGGAAGATCGTGGAAGGAAATGTCAGAGGAAAGCGCGGAAGGGGAAGGCCGAGGAAAGAATGGTTAGACCAAATAGGCGATGATGATGATGAGTTGATGATTTCTTTATAGCGCCGTTTCGTGATGTAGTCACTCCAAGGGCGCTGGTGCAAACGATGCCAGAAATTTGCTTGTCTTCAGTGCATTCCGGAACTTTCCATGGTCCTCTAGCTCTCTCACATGATGTGGCAGGTGGTTCCAGGCCAGAGGGCCAGCAACTGCAAATGCACGCTCTCCACATAATGTGTTAACTCTTCTTATAGGTTCTTCAATTTTTGATTTGGCTCCAGTCTCAGCCGAGCGCAGTGTAAGGCTTTTTTTGCCGAGGGTGAGGCGAGATTGTGAAAGAATGGAATCTGCAGAGTGAGAATAAGAGAAGAGTATGCATGAAAAAGGTGATGAATATTGAGGAAATGAAAGTGGTTTGTAAGGACAGAAAAAAGTGGAGGCGCATCTGCGGAGGTACCGGCCACCTCTAGTGGAACGGCGGCAGGGTACAGTGGGTTCGAATCCCGGCAGAGCACAAAAAAAAACCATTTATATTTTCAAATATGCTCTTTGCCGAGTTGAAAAATTCATATACCTTTACCAATGACCGGTCACCAAAGGTCCATCCAGCTTTACAGCAATAGAGTTTGCTTTAGAATTAGCACGAAAACCAAGCTCCGGTTGATAGCTCAGCTGGTAGAATGCTTGCATTCCATGCCGAGAGCAAGGGTTCGATCTCCACCGAGGGTGGCAGAAATGAATTTTCGTTTCGATGTTTATTACTAACTCAAAGTAAACATCGGCAAGGTTTACTCAGCCTTCACAAGAAATGAGAACCAGCCCCCCCAGGAGCTGAGAAATCACCACTTCAATTGAATAGGTTAGCGTAACCCCTATACCTGTACAAATAAATAGATTCCAATCGCTTCGGGGATATCAAGGCATGAAGTTACACTATGTGCGCAGCTCAGTTGCTCTAGGGAAGGTCGGTGTGCCATCACTGATCTAAAACGATAATATCGACTTTACTTGTTAACGAGGCATACCAGATTACTCCAATTACAGTCCCAACCAGTCGCATAGTTATAGTAGGTATGTAATATGTATACGCGTCCTGTAGCCCTAGTAAAAAAAAACTTTCAACTGAATGCACAAAAAAATGTATGGAAATTAAGACAGCGCCTCTAGTGAGTGTTTTAGTTTTAGTATATTTTTTGTAAAGTTTTATACTCGGGGTACTGAATGAGTGCATCGAACCCACAATTTATGTTGAATTGAGTCAACTGTCGGCCGTATAGTACGGAGTGCTTTATCGCCCTTCATAATATTGTAGGTCTGGCTGTTAAGCATTGACCCCGCATGCGACAAGCTCGAATAAACACTAAAAGGGCATGGCCACATCACTACTACATATCGACGGTTAAAAGGTAATAGGGCATAAGCGACAAGAACTTAATTGTTCAGGAGAGCAGTTAAAAGTTTGAGATTGCAAAAAATGGCATAACTTTTTTTATCTTTTATCATATCGTTAAAATCAAAACAGCTCTGAAATTAAAAAAAATAAAGGCATATATTGTCATTCCTATTAATGTGGTTTTACGATTTTTTTTATGTACAAGCGTCTTTACAATAAAAAAGACCAAAATCTTGTCGGTTACACCAAAATCATACTTCAAAAACGCAGTTGTTTGCTTGGGCATAAACAACAAAAAAAACATCGTAGAGCTATGGGAGTTAGCGCATTAGAAAGAGCGGAATATTGTAAGTAGGATATCATTCATAACTCATTTTTGACCAAAACCTTTCCTATTCTTCCTTTTAACCGTCGATATTGGTATTGCGTACTGTAGTGGTTTTATTGTATAAAAAAAGATTTGTGAATAGGAATGCAATTCACCAACCAATTCTGCCTGGCCAGAGTTAGGGTATTCATCTTATTTCTAATAGAATCTAAGTAAAAACTCTAACATAATCTTACATTGGGGATTTAGATTATATGAATTTTCACAAGTAAACGTGTATAAGTTTGCGCTTGCACATGCCGCATGTGAACCTACAAAATAAAACCCAAATCTTAAATGAACATACACCCTGCAACTCGTAAATAACATTATCAATTAATAATTGCTTGACCTATAGGTTGGCATGAGTAATGAGGCTGACCACCCATACTGTAAAAAATGGTTCATTTTCCAAAGGTCCCCCCTGTTTTAGGGAATGCCGGCAAGAGGTGCAGTGTGTATGTTCATTTGAGACTTGGGTTTTATTTTGTAGGTTCGCATGCGGCAACTTTGACGTGACAAATCTATGCAACTTAGATTACAGATTATTTATTATAATTGTCGCATCATAAAAATTGATTGGATCGCATTTGACTGCCTGATCAGCAGTTCACGCGCGGCGTTGTTCGATTGCTCATATTGACTAGACTGCGCATGTACCCTGACATCGATATATTCCATTGCAAAAATAGGAAACAGTTCTAAGATAGGTGCTGTCCGGTCGATAGCTCAGTTGGTAGAGTGCTTGCATTCCATGCCGTGAGCTCGGGTTCGAATCCCACCGAGGGTGCCAGAAATGATTACCCATTTCAGTGTTTATTTCAAACCCCAAAATAAAATTCCGGCAAGGTTTACTCAGCCTTCACAAGAAATGAGCACCAGCTCTTTCGGGAGCTGGGAAACTCCCACTTCAACTGAAGTGGTTGGCGTAGGGCCGGCCCCATTACCTGTAAAAATAAATAGGTTCAAATCGCCATATGCGACCCTTCAGGGATAACGTGGCAAGAAGTTACACTATATGTGTTGCTTAGTTGCGTTGCGTTTTGCGTGCCAAATATGCACCAAAAATTCTTTTGCAAATTAGATACTTTTCGATAATAAAGCTAAGGCGTTAAGCATTACTCTGCGACCTATCTTTTTACTAATTGACCACACTTCTTAGATAATTAAAATAGTAATCTACTTGAAGCAAGGATCGTTTTTCTCAGTCAATACCAATCACTCTTTGTGGTACCTATACACGCAATGCAAGCGAGAGCAAAAAAATGAATGTGGAAAAAAGCAAGAATGCATTTTTGTGCACCCATCGAATTTCATTGTACTAAGTCACAGCACATTGGCGTATCAGATTGTATTAATGGTATCTATAAATTTTGTTTATGGGCAAAAAAATGGTTTGTTTTAACAATAAGTTTATGGCGTGTGTTGATACAAAAAAAACTAACCGCGAATGAGCATAAAACTTTGCCACTCCTCCCAAAAATCTCCTGCTGCTCATCCCTGAAATAGAGTTGATAATGGCAAATACTTACTTACTTTCCGTGTCCGGTTTTGATTTGTGTTCCGGTGATAGAAGGATTGGCCGGCTTGATGCCGTTTCCAGGGGACGCCCGATTACTTTCCGTATTATGAAACTTAATCTGCGTGGAGGCTCCTTCTTTGTCCCCCAATGGCAGATATGAACCAATCTTAACAGTATAGGTCAGCCTAATACCTGGAGAAACCTCATGCTGTAGAAAATGGTTCACTTTGCCAATGCCACCCCTGTTTCAGGGAAGGCTGACAAGAGTTGCAGGGTGTATGTTCATTTGAGATTTGGCTATTAATATTGTAAGTCCACATGCGGCATGTTTAAGCGCGAACTAATAAGTGTATGCCTCCAAAATAAATAGCATTTTGTTCAAATCTATTCTTAAAAATTGTATAAAAATCTAAGATTATCACCAATATGTTTAAATTTAATTCTTATACCTTTCTGCAACTAAAAGATGAATCCACGGCTCTAACATTCTTGAGGGTGGGATCTAATCTAATCTAATTTAAGTTGCAAAGATATGTTACATTGGAGATTCACATTACATGCATTCTCACAACCAGATACGTACAAGTTCGCGCTTGCACATGCCTCATGTGAACCTCCAACATAAACACCAAATCTAAAATGGACATACACCCTGCAACTCTTGCCGTCCTTCCCTGTAACAGGGGAGACATTGGCAAAGTGAACCATTTTTACAGCATGGGTTGTCAGCCGCATACCAACCTATAAGTCAAGGAACATACACAACAAATTACATTTGGTGGGATGCCAAAAAAAAAAAAAAAAGTGTCTGCTTGTGAAAATGCAACTTAGATTAGATTACATTAGATCCCTGTTAACAGTCGACTCATGACTTCTCATACACTTTCACTGACCACAATTACTTAAACAGTTACTTCCTTGATCCAGTACCCTTCGGATCTCTCCAGAACAAACGCATCTCGAATTCGTCTCCCGATTTAGCCCGCTGGCTTGACGGTCTGTCGGCCGCGTCAGGATCGTATGGATCGTCGTCTTCCTACATACACATTCGTCTCTCGGCACGTGGCGCATCCCTACCACTGGAAATAGACAGCTATTCATTACCCAAGCATATACAATCAACTTCAAACTCATCCACAGCGTTAACCGAAGAATTATCTGCAATCTTAGACAGCACTTCCAGTGAGCGTTTACGTTTTTGGTTTGGTTGAGTAAGAACGTATGTACAGTCTAATAGTTAGTACAGCTTGATGTGGAACCTATTGGAAAGGTCGTTGCACTAGATCTGGCGTTCCCTCTTCTCAAATTGGATCTGGGTAATGAAAGCATGGCACAGAATCATAATTATCATCATCTTAGTACTAGTAAAATGTGTTTTTTGATCCTTTGCAGGGTCTTATCCTTCACTTTTATATGTTGGAAGAATTGAGATTACGCATAGTTTTGGGGATGATTTTAATTGTGGATATGTTAAAGCAAATTGAAGAAGGTTCCGGTTTTCATCGCGTAAATTGGGTAAAATTTAAGCGAGTTTGTTCAAAGACAAATGCGCACTAAAAAGGAGCTCCTGCCAACCATTAAGCACAGAAAGCTTATGTACTTCGGTTACATAATGAGAAATGAGAAGAACCGTCTCCTTCATCTTATCATACAGGGTAAGATTGAGGGGAGAAGATCTCAGGGACGCCGAAGGACATCGTGGCTGAAAAACCTGCGATAGTGGTTCGGCAGAAGCACTTAAGTTAAAATAGTAATGATGATCGCCGATCTTCGATAGAAGTGGCACAAAAAAAAGAAGTTCGAAGACAGCTTGTATAAATAAGAACAACGTATGTAAATGGCATAATATAAAGCTGATGTATTTTACTGCCTACATGAAATTATTTTATGAAATCAATTAAATATACAGCGCCTTATTTTACAGATATCTTTTAAGGTCAATTTTTTGTATTTTTTGTGTATTTTTGATGTACTTTTCTCTCTTCTTCTAGTGCTGTCTTAGGTCGGCAACTAGAAGAAGATCACTTGAGGGAATGTCTTCTTATTTGTCGTGGCTTGAAAAGAGTTGAAATAGGTCCTTCACTGTTCTCATCATCCAAGTCCAATGCCTTTCTTTAATGTTGGAAGGAATAAAAATGTTGGGTAAGGTATCCTCCAGAGGCGGTTCGCCATTACAGTTCAATGGGACAGTGCACTGCCTAGATTTTGTAATAATTTTAACAAAATAATTGTATAAACTTTAAAATATAAAAGTATATTGTGTGGCAGATGTTTTGAATGGTCGCTGAAGTTAAAAATCATAATTATATGGAGCGCCTGAGGTTTACGCTAGTACAAAGCCGCCGTACATGATACATAATATTATTGTTTAGTTATACTCCTCGTGCATTTGTCCCAGTGAACGGATTTCAATGAACAATTCCTTTACATTTTCTGAGATCAGTTAGGAACCGTGATATAGAGGGAGAGAGCTGATAAATTATAGGCCTTTTGTGCGTGCGACAAGGAGAACTGCGTGCATTGCCGGCATATAATAATTATTCGTGCGTGTATATTCGAAAACAATGAAATCCTTGTAGGACATTGATTACAAATAATATAAGCCAGTAACTCGAATTTGGTTGACCTCCATTCCGTCATCAGTTGACGTTAAAATAAACAGCTGCTGGTTGTTTTTTCATCGAACGTGAAGATTTTTCCCATTATTTTCTAATTTATCGTGAAACAACTTACAATTTTGTTTTTTACTAATTTCCTGACGATAAATTTTAATAATAAAGTAAACGTGGACATTATAAAAAAAATCATAGTTGAATAGTATTTGAAAAAGAACATTATTTGAAAGCATCGCAAGTGTGTAAAGATGGTGAAAAAGATCAAAGTTAAACAGCATGCACTTTCGCAAACTCAAGTTGAGCTTGTAATGCATTTCAATTTATTAGGCCGAACAGATCTTCGACAAATACTTGATGTTAGTTATAGACAATCAAGTAAAAAGTTCAATGACAAAGTGCGTTCAAACAGATTAATAATTATATCTAGAATAATTGATTGTGTAAAATTTTGTGCTGATTTGGCTTTGATTGAGGCTTTCGCTCAAGCAAAGGAGCGACGGATGGATTTCCATTTCAAATATGTAACTGTAAGTACGAGCTTAAAATACGCTTATTTGTTATGCAACAAAACGGTGTAGGTACTTACTCGTGTATACGTAAATAAAACAATATATTTTGGATGGTTGGTGCATTAACACTGAAAATTCATCTTTATTTAGTTATTAAAAAATCTGTTTTATTTTCACTTGTTATTATTATTTTTTTAAAGGACACAGACCTGATGATGACTACTGTGTAGTCGAAAACGTCTGTGTCCTTTAAAAAAATAATAATAACAAGTGAAAATAAAACAGATTTTTTAATAACTAAATAAAACAATATATATTTACGTATTTCTTGCAATTTCCATTCAAAGCAAAAAAAATACAAGAAAAAATGAACTTGCGGAAATTATGAACTGCCAACATTTTTATTGAGGAGCCGCCTCTGGTATCCTCTTGTCCTGAAAAAGTAAATAATCCCCGAATTCTGAAGAGCCTTCATGGTAAAAGATTTGAGAAGTAACTTCCAGTTTTATTGCTAAAGTGGCATTTGATGAACCAGCAAAATTAATCAATCTTGAAACGTTCTGTTCCTCATGCAGAAGCTCAAAATTATTGCCTTGGATAGTAAGGAATACTGTAACTGTAACTCTGTCGCCATTCCGCTAAGGGTGGCCAGAGGCTCTGCAGAGCTGCAGGAATGGTGAAAAATATGGATGAGCATTGCTGCAAACCAATCCTAGGATTGAAACAGAAAAAGAAGAAGGAATGCATGCATAGAAAGTTACGAAAAGTATGATTAAATATTTTGGCCATTCTAATAATTTTATTGATAGTTTTTATTTAAATTTTAAGACGTTTCCCTGAACATCTTCATTATAAACAGGATTCAGAATGAGTATATTTAAAAAAACATTCATAAAAATATATTAAAAATATTAATGAAATATGGTGTGGGTTGCAAAATGGTATTGTATGCGAGTCGAGACACCAAGAAATTGCATTGTGAATATTGATTGCACTCAAAGCGAGCAAGCGGTCTGCTCAAAATGCACTTGTGACGTATCCACTTGTTTTTTTTACGCCCATAAATTCAAAAAGTGGCAACACTTTATTCACTGTTCCACGAAGTACAACGAAGGACAGTTAAGTAAAAAAAAAAAGTACCCGAGACCTGCGGGATGAAAGGTCGCCTCCAGATTGAAGGGCTGAATAAGGCAGGAGATAAAAGTATTGGGAGAGCAGAGCCAAGTAGGAGGTGTATGTGCAGTGGAACTAACCAGCGAACCTGGCGGCCATTGTGTGAAGTTTGCGGTTCGCGAAATGTCAGAATGCAGTTTTAGGTTAGTTTTGCTGCATGCTTGGATGTCGCTGTTCGTTGCACTCGCTCGTTTGACTAGAAATATTCACTCACGTCTTGGGCTAGGTCGTTGGTGCGCTTCGGTCGTTACAACAGATGCATGTATTAGGAAAACATGTTGACCGACTTGTATTATTTTCAATACTCCCAGCGGATTGATTCTAGAATAATTTGTTATATTTTTGTATTGGAAATAATTATTTATTTAGCATGCGTACTTCTATGCAATATTTATAATAGACTGCAGAAAATAGAAAATGGAATGATTTTCTCAGCGAGTAATTGTCACATTTTCGGTGTAACATCAGTCCTTAGAAATCAATAAAAAAGAAGTTTGTCTAGCAACTCGGCCGTGTGATGTTATCAATTTGGGGCAAGTCCATTTGTAATTAAAAATGTTATGAGAAATCATATACACACTAAAACTTTTCTGGAATATATTTACTGTGAAAAATCTACAATATATGATTATATACCTACCTGTATTTATTAGACCACATCTTCTATTATTTTGCAGGTTTCAAGTTCCTATTCTCAAATACGCTGAGGAAAAATTTCCTAACCTCAACAATTAAAACAATACATTAATAGTAGACAAACTTTTAAAGGTTTTGCATTGTAACCCAAAAACCACTGCCTTTTAAGCTCACTAAAATTCTTCAAGATTTAGTTTGTTCATGTAGCCACTAACGTTTTTAAAATTTCTGAAAATATATTTTTTTATATTGCGCCTCGTTCGGTCCGCCATTTTTACTTGACTATTTAATGTGCGAGCGTTGCACTGCGCAAGAGCAAAACAGCAAATACTGTCGTCTCTTTCTGGTGCATACTGAATGCACTCGAGTGGGAAGGGCTTAGGTGTGTTCTAATCTAATACTTGCTGAAGAAAACTGAAATACCTCTTCGCATTTTATGGAGTTTTCTTACAATTTTACTCCTTTCCGCGGTGGAAGACTGACCAGGGTGTCATGGTAGTCCATTAACCTCGTGGAAACCGGAATTTTCTTCAAGTCGATGCTATAATCGCATGATTAGGCTGATATTTTTTGGATTTATGATGAAAAAAAGGAAGATTCTAATTTCTGTATTATTGAGCCTGAAGATCTTTTACCTTTTTTCCATGTAGGCACATGATGCATTACAAATAGTTCTTAGATGGATCATGCAATTATTATTTACCTACTTTTTATATTTATTCTGTCATTTATTGTATTAGGTAGTAGGTACTTATCAATGGACTCGATTTTTTTTACTAAGCTACTCATAAAGTGTAACTTCTTGCCGCGTTCAGTCCCAGGGGCTGGTACTCATGTCTAGTGAAGGCTGAGTAAACCTTTCGGGTATTTAATGTTGGGTTTGAAATGAACACCGAAACGGGAAATCATTTCTAGGACCCGCTGCGGGATGCGAACTCAAGCTCTCGGCATGGAATGCAAGAATTCTACCAACTGAGCTATCAACCGGAATAGAGGCTCCAAATCAGTTTTTTCTCGACGGAAAAACCTCACCACCATTTACAAAATATGAGTAGCTTTTTCTCTAGCAACACGTCCGTGTGATGTCATAACTTGTTTCTGTGGCGTTTGTGCGTACTATATTTTGATTTAGAATCTTCTAAGTGAAATTAAAATGCTCCTAGCCTGTTCAAAGTATCAATATGTTCTCTCACACTGGCACACTGATAATGAGACTGACCGATAAGGTAGGCCAGTACAAAAACCCGACTACGGTCAACGTCTTTCCACTTGCACTGTATGCATGTGTCACGATACCCTCTAACAATGCTGTTCTCCTGATACTCGGGTTGTGCCCAGCCAGAGTGCATATACCCCGTCCCACTCTTGACTGCAGCAAACTGCATTCCTCCGTCTCATTCCAATCCATGCGGTGACGTGTTTATCGTCATCATGACGGATACCGCCCAGATAAGCCTCTGTCCCTTTTCCTCTTGCACTGCATAAGCGCACGATGCATTGCTTGCATCCCTTTCTTCGTGCGTATCGAAAGTGCAACGCTTGCAATAATGCTCGCCAACGCGTTCGCCATTTTATTATTAGTCTACAAAGCATTTCGCGATGCTCGAGACCTTTTGTGTTGACATGCTCCCTTGGTAGAACTGTGTGCGGGTTTTGCTGTTTTGTGTTTAAATTGTTGCTAAATGAAAATGGCGGTTCGCGAATTTGCTTTTGCCGGCTTTCGAAATTGGGTTAACCCGGTTAACCGTTTTGTCCCATTCTTTCAATCTTTTAAGTTAACCACGGCACATTTATCACGAAATTATCATGAATATTTGTGTGCCAAACTGAAATTATATGCTTTTATTATTTTGTAAACTCCAGGAACGAATTCGTTTGTAAGTTAGTAAAAAAAATAATCATAACCTGTAAGGTACAACATGAAACATGAGAGACATTGCATTTCTTTATTTTAAAGGAGAACTTCCGAAATTCATCATCAATCAGATAGGCTTATAAAACCTTCTTCCGATCTTTGGAACTTAAAAAAATATATAAAGAAGTTAGTCCGACGTTAGTTAGTCTCAGAAGTGCATTCAGAGTGCACTTTACTTGCACCGTTGTAGGTAATCGTCTCCAAGAAATGCACCGGACTACCAGGATAGCATACATTCCAAGAGATTTTCGCAATACGAAGTGCATCGCCCATACACCTACCACCAGTAATAACATGCAACATCGCAAAAGGTACTTATACTATTGGTTTATAAACGCATCGACCCAAGCAAACACGTCACTAGTTGAGGGCGGTAACAATAATATTATAAAAGTTGCATCTTATCATGAAAATACCATTTCAAGTTGAAGATATAAAATGTTGGTTTTCCCTTCTTGGCCCATATATCAGAGCGGGACATCGGGATGTCCGGTTGACCGCCTTGAAGTGTACCTCCTGTTAGAGATGCAGTTTACCTCCTCGGGCTTCTGCGCTCCTGGTAGTCAAGGAGCGCAATGTGCATCGTCGCACGCGGCCTCCGCGCATTCGTCAGAAGCGCACGTGGGTCGGCAGCACAGAATGCAAGCGCTCTACCCCGCGCCGCATCCTTCCGCCAACTCCGCCATCTTGTGACACTGCAACCATCAACACTGGAATAATATAGTTTTGAAGGTTGGTTTGCGGGTATCACTGATGTAAAACGTTTAAATTATTCCTACATCAATTATGTATACTTTACAAGCAAAACTGATATTGTTTATGCATGTGGACTTGTTATAACTAATCTATAATATAAGCTGCAAAGATATGTAAACATTTTAGGCTTATATTAAATTAATGCCCACCGACAGGCACATGTAGGTTCGCGCCTACACATTCTGCATATGTGCATACTAATTTTACTTACTTCGGCTCATAGGCCTTGAAGGTTCAGGGCCTCCCGCACCACAATCCTCCAGGACCCTCTGTCTTGTGCTGCTTCCCTCTATGGTCCCCTCTCTCCCAGAACTTCGGCGTCGGCTTTGACTTTGTCTGCCCACCGCATCCTGGGACGCCCGAGTGGTCTAACACCTGAGGGGGCACCATCCAAGACAGTTATGATCCAGAGTCCTCTGCATGTGTGCATACAAATAAAAAAAAGCTCACATGAACGTGAACCTTGCAATTCTTGCCACGTTTCCCTGAAATCGGGGTGGAATTGGCAAAAGTGAACCAATTTTTACAGCACGGGGGGTCAGCCTCATACCAACCTATCATTTAAGGAGCAGATATGAGAAATAGGAGAGAGCAGAATATGTGAAATACTCGTAAGAATGATGACAGATTTTGTTTTGACGTCACCCCGTCGGGTTGCTAACTAAAAAATATTCTACATTTAGTTCTAAGTAGCCCGTATCATTTTGCTGTGAGGACATTTTGTCCATGGAAGTTGTGTCGTTGTACATTCTGTCTATGAGCATTTTGTCGTGCACCTTGGTAGCGTTTTGCCTTGACTCATAGGTAAATATAGGTACTGTAAAATTTGGTTCACTTTGCCAATGTCATCCTTTAAAAAATGAAGGCAACAGTTCCAAGGTTTATGTTAAGAATGTTTTAAGCACAAGCTTACACGCGTCTGCTTGTGGGCACGCATTTAACATGAATCTTAAATGTTTATGTATTTTTGCAACGTAGCTTTGAAGGCCCTAGTTGCCTAGAACTGTAACGTCACCCCACCGAGTGCGATTTGAAAAGTGCTTTTTGCAGAGCTGTACCCTGAGTACGAGTTTTTTCACTTTACTCGAAGTATTGAATATTCGAGAAAAATGTATGTGAACTTGTAAAGCACCCCTGGCAAAACAAGTTTCGAAACCTTTTTTGCCAGGGGTGCTTTACAAGTTCACATACATTTTTCTCGCATACACAATACATCGAGTAAAGTGAAAAAACTCGTACTCAGGGTCCTGATATCAAATAGTTCACGCTACGTTTCTTCAAACTGAAAAAAAGTGTCCGATGTATTCATAACTGAACTGATCCGATATTTCTGGAATTGTTTCCAAAGTTCAACAAAGGACAACAATTTACGATCACAAACTGCATTCGTAACACAGATTACACAACGAAGCCAATTATTGGCTTGCGTTTTGAATGTCATATTGCATCTGTACCCCAAGTATAAAGTATTAAACTTTCATCGATTGCGTAAACAGTAAATGTATCAAAGATACAACAGCAGCCCTAGTGAGCGATTTAGTTTCCATATATTTTTTCGATTTACGCGATCGTGAGTAGTATATGTAATGTTTTATACTCGGGTTCAACTACATTTTATAATGTACAATTGTGAATCGTCCCCTAGGGTGAACTCGACCGGTTACCATAAGTATTAAAATATTACGATGTCTAAAAATGTATTGAAATTAAAACGTTCAATAGAAATGCTGTTTTAGTTTTCATTTTTTTTTTAATCGCTATAGTTGCGTTGATGTTTAATATATTTAAGCGTTTATGACCTGTACCCGTAGTACGAGTTTTTTCACAATACTCGAAGTATTGAGTTTTCGAAAAAAATGCATGTGAACTTGAAAAGCACCTCTGGCAAAAAAAGTTTCGAAACTTGTTTCGCCAGAGGTGCTTTTCAAGTTCGCATATATTTTTCTCGAATACTCAATACTTCGAGTATTGTGAAAAAACTCGTACTGCTGGCTAGACGCTGTGTGGACTTTATTTGAAGCAAATGCTCGGAATCAAAGCCGGAAATCTAGTATTGAAAAAAAAATATAAACATAATGTGTAGCAACCAGCAAATCGTTTTTTCATCATTTCCATGTCGGTATTCTTTTATTTTCAAAAAACCCTGGATTGACGCCTTTGGTTCCATACGCCTCGATTACAGTACCTATTTCAACCTAAGTTGCAAAGGTATATTAAAAAAACCCAACTAAGCTACACATATATTGTAACTTTTCAAATCATCAAAAAAGTGTGACTAATAATTTACAGTGAAAGAAAATAGCGAATTTCATGTTCGAGCTAAGATTAAATTAGATAAAAGCTCTTTATTATTGAGAAAGTAAGTAGAAAAAAGAATTATTAATTAATTTATTATTTGATTGCTTTTTAATTCTAATGTAATATTTAATGTACAGTAAAACTAACAATTGATTAGGAGCGCGTAAAAGTGAGGAGGAAAATTACGTTTTTATTAATTGTCGCACTCACTCATCGATATAAATAATATACATAGATGGAGCGCGTGAGTGTTTTCCTATACAAACGGTTGTGCCACAAAATTGTAGAAAGAAAGAGAAAGAAACATTAGAAATTTTGTTATGTTTCTGTCTCTTTCTGATCTCCATGACAACGTCAGGGTCCGTACTCAACATGGATTTGTAAGGACTGGATGGGCTGAGAAAGCAATCCTTTGTGAATTAGAAATGCGCTACCCCACTCATCATACAAAAATCCAAATTCAGTCTATCGGTAACCTTCCAACTATTAACAGGTGTGTTTCCTAACTGGAAAGAAAAATCATCAAAATGCCAAGCCACACATTTTCCAAATGCACAAATAATACGAAAAATTGTAATAAAAAGTCTGGAGTAACTTTTCACTCGTAATTACCAGTGAATATTAATATTTAAGTAAATTCGATTGATATTTTATCTGCCGAAGCCTTTAGCCACAAAACAATAGCCCCGCTGTCAAACCGTCGGCCATTTTTAGTGATAGAGATGTGATGATGATAAAATATAGTATCTGATACCGTCACGTGAGAACATTTTTTTTTGTGAAATGTATGTATTTGAAGTGGTCTGTATTTAAAAATTCAAAATTTCAATTTCTACCCTACACTTTTTGTTTCATTTATCCTTTTATATTTCAAGGAAATTGGATTAAAAAGAATATTTTTTTTACTTTGTCTTCTATGGGTATTACTCCTGACATCATTGAAAAAACTTAAAATTAAAAAAATGTAATTGAAATAATTTTCACAAGTAATTATGTAACATTAAGTAAAATATTTACATTTATGGAACAGAAGCATTAAAAAGTATCAGATATTGTCAAAACCTTTGACAACACTAAATTATGTTGTCAACGAAAATAACATCAACAATTCGTTGCTAAGCAATATTACCTGCTTACATAAATTAACGACGGAGTAGGGACGCATAACGTGATAGAAAATGACAACAACAAAAAACGTATGTTGTGCAAGCGAGACAAAACAAGGGACAAAGTCTGGCGAAATTAGATTTCAGTGACTGTATGGAACACAGTGTTTAGAACTAAATCAAATAAATAGCCTCTCCATTTAATAGAACTCCATGGTACTCAAGCCAAAGTGAAGAAAACCTAACAGGTGACAGCTGAGGCTGACGTCTCACAACATACGTTTCCCAAAATGTAAGGAAAAATAGCTCAATACGAATAAATTTTTATTTTTTAAATTTTTTCAGTGCATAATATTTAAGGCTGTGTAAGAACTAAAAAAAACTTTAAAAAAAGACGTATTAGTACCCATATCTTACTTTTATGTAATAGAGCATTATTTGAAAATACGAGTTTATGAATATCAGCAGATTTTTTTCTCCGTTATTTTAAAGGAGCATCTCTGAAAGTTGTCTAAAATGCTTCTTTACATTTTAATATCTAAATATCTTTATTTCTTTTGTATTTATATCTAAATAAACCTTAAAAAATACGATTAATGCGTTCAATATAAGAAAAAAAATCTATCGTCAATAATGGGTATAAGTATGAAGAACTGAGTTTTTTATTTATATTTTGTGGTTTTTTACTGTAGGTATTATTTTGTTTGTAATAATTCGTCACGCACTTATCATGAGTTTTATTTCATTAAATTAACATACGAGTATTTCTTTTATGTGGGGAAATTTGAAAATTTGATAGAACTGTCAGGCTATCTTCGCATGATATTCGTCTTCAATTTACATGTAGGTACCTCGATGTTTCCTTGCCGACGCTTGGTAAACAACTGATTGCAAATGGGGCGTACACTATCATTTAGGGCAACAATGATGTGGATCGGATATATACGCTAATGCTCCATCTATATATTTTATTTAGATCAATGCACTCACTCCAATAAAAGATGACGACACAATATAGATTTTCAATACCATTCAATAATGCTAGAACCAATAAAAATATTTAGAAATCTAAAATGTCTACAGTGCATTTCCTGCTATTCTTGTAACACGTTTTGCTTGAAGCAAATAGGTGGAATAATGTATGTGTCAGGTATGACGATTTTGATGATTAGACAAGTGCTAGTTATATATTTATGATTTGAACAATAAAGAAAGTGAAACTAATGCAGTGAAAACAATATACCAGGTCGACATAATCAATAAGAAGGTATTTTGATTGGAAATTTCCAGTAGTACAATTTATTTATGATAAAAATGTATCAATTGATTCAGTTACCTTTTTAACACATTCATTAGGTGGACATTGTCTTTGTGTGACTCATATTATATGGTTGACTATAAATACCTAGTTGCTGTAAGTCTGGATGAAGCTATGTGACCGACCTTGATTAAGCAATCGATCGTCAAGAGGACTATAAATACCTAGTTGTAATACCTGTAGTTGAAACTCCTTGACTGATAGGTTGGTATGCGGCTGACCACCCATACTGTAAAAAATGGTTCACTTTGCCAATGTCACACCTGCTTCAGGGAAGGTCAGCAAGAGTTGCAGGGCTTATGTTCATTTGAGATTGGGTTTTTTATATTGTAGGTCCACATGCGGCATGTGTAAGCGCAAAATTATGTATGTCTGCTTGTGGGAATGCATTTAATATGAATCTTAAATGATACATATCTTTGCAGCTTAGATTTAGATTTAGTTGTAAGTCTGGATGAAGCTATATGGCCGACCTTGATTAAGCAATTGTCCAATTAGAGATACTTTTTCGACAAGCACAGTCTGTGCCGTTTCATTGTTTTGTTTTTCTACAAACTATGTACGCACGCAAAAAATAAATCTTTCGTGAACGCTTCTTTTTATGTTATCTATCTCTCTCGTTCTTCCTTAGTTGTAATGCATCCATCTCATCTCATTGCGATATCGAAATATCAGGATTTAGTATTGGCAAGATTACTAAATCAAAACCTAATCTTCAGAATCAAGGAAATATCCCCTTCTGACAAAGAGCCTAAGTGCGAGATTGCCATTTTTTTCTGTGAAATTAAACATTCACACGAACAAATATTTATTTTAGCAGTATCTTTATTAAAACTAAGATATAATTTTTTTAAAGTTGATATGAAGTTGGCCAGCCCTATCGTTTTTCTCCATCGGGAAATATGGAGTTTATAATATATAGTTAATAAATAGTTTATATAGTTAATAAATATTGGGATGATTTATTAAGTGTTTTTGTGTGAATCCCTTCTTAAGAGCCCTCTACGAGCTTTATTTTCACTATAGAAAGCGCCAATTCTCAAGCAAGACCAAATTGCTGTAAGATTCAATAGACCTTTGGTGACCCGTCTATATTATTTTTTTAAAACAGCGGAGAGCATTTTTGTGCACCGCTTAGAATCAAACCCACAATCTTCCGATTACTAGCCCGTAGCATTAACCAATAGACCACAGACCGGTAAAGTACCCGCCAAGTACAAAAATTGACTTAGCGCCACCGATACGGTTTAAAAATTGTTCACTTTGCCAACGTCACCCCTGTTTCAGGGAAGATTGGTAAAAGTTGCAGGGCTTACATTAATTTGAGCTTTGTATTTTAGTTTGTAAGCGCGAACTTACACGTGTCTGTTTGTGGGCATGCATTTGTATATTGTCAACGACGGTACCATGTTGAAAGCACCGGTTCTCATCAGATCACCGAAGTTAAGGGTGATTGAGAGGTCAGCGCGCCCAACTTTGATGACCGAAATAACCCATATTTTGAATGGTGAGGTAGTATTTTTTCTCCAGTTTAAATTAACACATAAAATTAGGTATTTTTTTCCATAAAAAACCGATTCAAAATAATTTTATCTACGGAGATACCTTAAATGGAGATTTCCACTGTTCTTATGAATAAATCCTAACTTTTTTTTATTTCAAAACATTCATTTTGATTAGTTTTATTTTATCTACTTGTTAGTTGTTTTTTTTTACTTTTCATTGATTTTTTATGACTATTTAAACAGTACCCAAATTTTGCATACGATATTGTAGCTAAATTCGTCTTTTAATGGTTTATTTTCCTTTTAGGATTTGAAGTGATATTTTTTATGTTTTCAATGCATTGCTTGTTTTATTTTTTCTCCTCTAATTTATAATTTATAATGGAAAAATAAAGATTTTCATACTAAAAATGGTCCAGTCTTTGGCGCCACGGAATCCTGCGGCGGTCTCGCGAACTGAGCTTAAAATTTTAAATCATCTTCGTTTTTGACCAAAAAATTAGGCGACCGAAATTTAGTGTAACGGAGTTCAAGCGTTTACGTTAAAACTGAACCAAACAGGCACAAAAATGCATGAAAACCAAAACGTCAGCTCGAGATGCTGTTTAAGATTCGATACATTTTTCGCATGCGGTCTATTTCCTATAGTTACGAGAATTTAATACTTCGGGTATATCGTACTCGGATATCTTCGTATATTGACGGAAATGCACGAGAGAGAAATGTTGTGTATGTATAATTGTATATACATAAACGCTGTAGTATGGTACGTATATATACAGATATGCCACTAGGTTTGCAAAGCTTCACTATCTGTTGGAAGAAATTGTACGGAGAGCTGCACATGACTTTATAGAAATAGTTAATTTGAATTCCAAAGCGAAATTCATTTATCTGGAAGGAATTCTGCTGGCCAGCCTGTTTTGTTGAAATGATATGATTTTTTGAACCCAGCGTAGAGCAATTTGATTTTTTTTTGTGCTCCACCGGGAATCGAAGTCACAACCATCAGAGTATAGGTCATAAGCGTTAACCACTAGACTGTAGATCGGCCATTGTATGCTCATAGGCATTCAGGCCGTTATTTTAGTCTAGTGATTGACGCTACGGACGAGATTTCAACTGGTGCAAGACAACTCAGTTCCGTCGAAATCTAACATAAATGTCATGAGTACGTGGCTAAGCTACACATAAAGCATAACTTCTAGCCGCGTTATCCTCGAAGGGCTACGCATGTGGCGAAGGAACCTATTTATATTTTTAGAATGATTTATAGGTTAGGGGGCCGGCCTCACGCCAACCACTTCAGTTGAAAGGAAGGTTTACCAGCTCCCGGGACTGGTACTAATTTATTGTGAAGGCTGAGTACACCTCGACGGTATTTTATTTTGGGTTAGAAATAAACACCGAACCGGGAATCATTTCTGACACCCTCGGTGGGATTCGAACCCGAGCTCTCATCATGCAATGCAAGCACTTTATACACCAACTGAGCTATCGACTTGATACAATACGAGTACTTTATAACAGTACTTTCAGAGTGTTTTGAATCGGACATGTAAAACAAAAAGTCACACTATATTAGCATATTCAGTAAGTAGCTCCTTGACTCATAGGTTGGTATGAGGCTGACCACCCGTGCTGTAAAAATCGGTTCCCTTTTGCCAATGCCACACCTTTTCAGGGAACGGCGGCAGGAGTTGCAAGGTTTATGTTCATGTGAGGTTTTGCTTATTTGTATGCACACATGCAGAATGTGTAGGCGCGAACCTACATGTGCCTGTCTGTGGGCATGCATTTAATATGAGCCTTAAATGTTAACATATCTTTGCAGCTTAGATTATAGGTTATAGATAGTTACAATACATCAATGCAATACATCGATTGAGCTAAAACCGCGCATCCGCGACGTGCAATTTATGCAGCATTCATTGATGGCAGCATTTCAAGTCAAAACTTCTAGTGACAACATCTCGTAAGTATCGACAGATCTGCAGTATCTACAATACAAAACAAAAGTAAGTATATTTATCTCATTTCTGATGACTTATGTTGTTATTTTGGCTATTTAGCTATTTTGTTAATTAATAATAATATATAATATTGGGATGATTTAATTGGTGAGCGCTGTTTTTGTGTGTATCACACATTGGTATCACACCTCAAGAGCCCTCTGCGAGCTTGGTCGTCGCTGTAGAAAGCGCCAATTCTCAAGCAAGACCCAGTTGTTGTAAGGTTGGATGGACCTTTCAGTGACCGAAGAGCACATTTGGAAATATAAATGGTATATGTTTTGTGCTCCGCCGGGATTCGAATCCACAACCTTCCATTTACGAGTCCGAAGTGTTGCCACTGGACTACGGACCGGTCCAAGATGCCAACGACACGCGGTGTACCTGAGCGGTAACCCATCTAAGTACTATCCGCGCCCAATGTTGCTTAATTGATTTATTAAAACGGTAGAAGTAGATTTGTTATTCCGAAAATGTCTATGTTTTTATTTATTTATAGTTTATTAGATTTATTATATTATATGAACTTCAAACCAGTGGGGTAAGTATATGCTTAGAATATATTCCATCATTTAGTTTAATTATTGGAAGAAAAGTATTCATTACGCATCCACGGTATATTATTATACTATACAGGCATAATATAATACTTAGATGCGTTGCTCTCGTCGTACCCGAGTAAAGTCCAGTAGCACACACACTTATAGGCTACATACCTACTCAACACATACTCACGCCCTCACAAGTATTCGTAACATTCCCTGTAAGTAATCTGAAACCTTTTTTCATTTTTTAAATAAATAACATTTTGGATATGAAGACGAAAATGAAAGTAAACGAGTACATACTTAATCTTCAATCAGAAAGGTCATATAAAAAAGTAGGTATTAAAGTTCATTCACAGCGGTTTCCAAACTGAAGGGGGGGAGGGGGGGCGCCTCTCATGGGAGGCGCAAGGTATGGCTAGGGGGGGCGCCAAAAATATTAGTATGAAATTTAAAAATAAAACGCGAAAAGGGAGGCGCGAATTTTTTTTTGAGGGAGCTAACTTCAAAAGACGTGAGTACTCCATCCCCGTCGACAGGAATTTTATGGACAAGATGAAGGAGATGAAGGGAGTCACGAAAAAAAGAGCTGTTTTGGGGAGGCATGGTAGCATAAAGTTTGGAAACCATTGTTCTAATATGCAAACTTTTGATTCTTATCTAATATAATGCAAACCAAAATCTCTTAACTCAATGTATTGAGGACTGAAGTATGTAGGTATACAATTAAATGAAACCTATACAATCACCTTGGACCGGTCCGTAGTCCGTAGTGGCAACACTTCGGACTCGTAAATGGAAGGTTGTGGATTCGGATCCCGGCGGAGCACAAAAAATATACCATTTATATTTCGAATGTGCTCTTCGCTGAGTTGAAAAATTCATACACCTTTACCAAAGACCGGTCACTGAAAGGTCCACCCAACCTTACAACAACTGGGTCTGGCTTGAGAATTGGCGCTTTCTACAGCGACGACCAAGCTCGCAGAGGGCTCTTGAGGTGTGATACACACAAAAACAGCTCTCACCAAATAAATCATCCTAATATTATTTTATTATGCAATTAAGTGAAACAATATTCTGGCACAATAATGCGATTTATTGCATTATGTGCATATGTTTAACAAAAAATCATACTATTGATGATGATAAATTTTTCTCCTGTCAAAAAAAATTACGTTTGATATTTAGTTTCTAATGATTTAATTAAAGAATTCTGTTTTCATTCTTATGTTTAATAACAGCATGGTCAAAATCATAGCAAAAAAGAAAGTACGAGTACGAAAGCAGGGGAGGTGGCGTCTTAAAAACCTTGAGATGGCATGGGAAAAGAAACGCCTGCTTTTGTATGTACAAAATTGTATTATTAAATTATTTCAATTTTTTCAAAAATAATTTGTATTCCTCGTTTTATTCTCATACTATTTTGTTTTTAATATTTTTTTAGCCAATCACAAAGGGAAACATATACTGGTGAGGCACTTATAGAAGAAATATCATTTAATGATGATAAATGTATCTCCGATGATGAAATCTTCTATAATGATGCTTTCATTTTGAGACCACCGGTTCTCAAGACATACCAAAATACCAGAATATCCAGAGTCATAATAAAAGAAGAGCTTGTATGAAGAAGGTTATGACTCTGGAGGAAATGAAAGAAGTATGTAAGGATAGAAAGAAATGGCGGTTGATCTGTAATGTTGGCGGCTAGGGTTTGTTTAAGTGAAATTGGTTTTATGTTTTAGTTTTTTTTTATGTCCATGTTTATATTATTATTTATTGATTTAAAAAATGTAATTTGTGATTTATGTTCCTTGACTTATAGGTTGGTATGCGGCTGACCACCCATACTATAAAAAATGGTTCACTTTGCCAATGTCACCCCTGTTTCAGGGAAGGACGGCAAGAGTTGCAGGACTTATGTTCATTTAAGATTGGGTTTTTATAATGTAGGTCCACATGCGGCATGTGTTAGCGTGATATTATACATGTCTGCTTGTGGGAATGCATTTAATATAAATCTTAAATGATTTATTATATATCCTTGCAGCTAGGATTAGATTAGATTAGTCCACATGCAGCATGCTTAAACGTGATTATTATTCGTGCCTGCTTGTGAAAATGCAAATAATGTGAAGCTTGAATGTAATAAATCTTTGCAACTTAGATTAACATTGATACTAAGCGACTCAAAACCTAGAATAAGTAAAACAAATCTCAGTGCTATATTTGTTGGGTATTTTATTTACACTATTACTTAAAAATGTCATGGCTGTAACCTAAATTATCCTGAATTACCGGATAAATAATATTATTCCAAAATCCGTTTCTGTATCCATGTCCTATATTTTAGATCGATAACATCCCTGTCATTCCATTTTTGTGTTTTTATTAATTCGTAGACAAATCAACAAATAAAATGTACACCACACAATCGTATGAAAAAGAATTATTATGCGCTTGATAACCACAATCTATAATCTAAGTTGAAAAGCTATGTTAACATTTAAGATTTATATAAAGTGCATTTCACAAACAGACACTTGTAAGTTCGCACTTACAAATGCTGATGTGTATTTACAAATTGAAACCAAAACCTAAAATTAACATAAGCCCTGCAACTTTTGCTAACTTTCCCTGACACAGGGGTGACATTGGTAGATTCAACCATTTCTTACAGTATGGGTGGTCAGCCTTATACTAACTTATAATTCAAGATAGAAAATGAGACCTAAATATAATGAAAATATTTTTTATGGCCAAATTTGTTTTAATACACTGGTTCTCTACCACTGAGACCTACACTTCAATAATTTATAAAAAATGGTGAGGAACAGCGGAACGCACTGGTAAATTAAAATATTATGTGCTCTGCACACAAATCCGTGTTTGTATTCAAGATGCAATAAATTGTTATAGTTTGTTTACAACACTATAATTATGTGTGCTGAATCTTTTATCTGAATATACAGTAAACACAACCATGGCGTTGTACAATAATTATATAAAAAGTAAAACGCTCTCAAGGAGCGTTGTGTTACTTTCTATACAGTTTTGTGAAAAATGAAATGTGTAACAAATAATAAATTAATTTATTTCGAAATAAAGTAAATACTTTTATTTAAAAAATGTACAACTTATTGCTTTTAATGAAAGTCAGGATTTTTTTGATATATTATAAAAAAGAAACACAAAATGGCTAAGAAAAGTTTCTAAGCCCTACCGGTGAATTCTAAAAGCGTTTACCTAACCATAGCGTTTATCCAAAAGTTTATAAAAACTAAATCGCTGGGGAGTAACGCCATCTAATCATGATGAGTCAAAGTTATTTGACATAAAATTACGATTTTAGTTTCATAAAACAATTAAAGAGGTTCTTTAGTCCCGATATTAATAATCTTCTTAAGCTCTCGTATAACCTTAAGCAACATTCGGCGCGGATGCTACTTGGATTGGTGACCGCTAGGTACACCGCATGTTGTTGGCATTTCTTGGACCGGTCCGTAGTCCAGTGGCAACACTTCGGACTCGTAAATGGAAGGTTGTGGATTCGAATCCCAGCGGAGCACAAAATATACCATTTATATTCCAAATGTGCTCTTCGCTGCGTTGAAAAATTCATAAACCTTTACCAAAGACCGGTCACTGAAAGGTCCATCCAACCTTACAACAACTGGGTCTTGCTTGAAAATTGGCGCTTTCAACAGCGACTACCAAGCTCACAGAGGGCTCTTGAGGTGTGGTACACACAAAAACAGCGCTCACCAAGTAAATCATCCTAATATTATTATTTATTATGAGTTTTGATTGATAATATATGTTTGCAACGTAGATTATAAATTATAATCTCTACAACTTTCCATACAAAATTTGGAATACCCACTTAACGTCCACTTGGGGTAGGAACATTTCCTAGATTTAACTAAGCTACACATATAGTGTAACTTCTTGCCGCGTTATCCCCGAAGGGGTCGCATGTGGCGAGTTGAACCTATTTATTTTTACAGGTAAGGGGGCCGGCCTTACACCAACCACTTCAGTCGAAGTGGGGGTTTCCCAGCTCCCGAAGGGGCTGGTACTCGTTTCTTGTGAAGGCTGAGTAAACCTTGCCGGTATTTTTATTATGGGGTTTGAAATAAACACCGAAATAGGAAATCATTTCTGACACCCTCCTCGGTGGGATTCGAACCCGAGCTCACGGGGTAGAATGCAAGCACTCTACCAACTGAGCTATCGACCGGTCAACGACCTGGATAGTGTGCATTTTCTAGTTTTGTGGGCTCAGTACAAAAGGCGTCACAGTTTCGAGTTTCCGTGTTCGCTCGTGAAACTCCGCCTCCCTTCGTTGTTCCCTTCCCCCCTCCACTTTCTTCCGCACACCGCCCTTCTGCAAGTTGCAACCTTGACACATAGCCGGTCGTTGCACTTGCACTTTATAAATAAAACACGGTGCATCGTCAATGGGAGGGGGCGGCGGTTGGGAGGGTGAGAGGGGAGGGGGCACTTGCCGACTCATTGCAGTGTCGCCCCAAGTCTCCATAAACATTCTTCATTAGAAATTTCAACCAAAAATAAAATAAGTACCCAATAAAAAAAGGTATTAGGATGATTTATTTGGTGAGCTCTGTTTTTGTGTGTATCACACCTCGAGAGCCCTCTGCGAGTTTGATTGTCACTGTAGAAAGCGCTAATTTTCATGCAAGACCCAGTTGCTTGAAAAGGCGCTACGCATATATTATAGCTCAGTTGGTAGAGTGCTTGCATTCCATGCCGTGAGCTCGGGATCGAATCCCACCGAGGGTGTCAGAAATGATTTCCCGTTTCGGTATTTATTTCAAACCTCAAAATAAAATACCGGCAAGGTTTACTCAGCCTTTACAATAAATGAGTACCAGCCCCCTCGAGAGCTCGGAAACCCCCACTTCAACTGAAGCGGTTGGCGTAAGATCGGCCCCTTTATCTGTAAAAATAAATAGGTGCGACCCCTTCGGGGATAACACGGCAAGAAGTTACTCTATATGTGTAGCTTAGTTGCGTTGCACTGCATTTAGCGTAGCTGTCAATTGCACACATTCCACAATGATTCCGATTATCGGGAATCAATTTTTATTTACTATAGATGACGTCACATAGCTGAGGGTTTTTTTTATGTGCCGAGCTCATTGTACATTGTTCATTGTATATATGGCACACATTAACATTCAAATATAAAGTGAGTCGTTTAGAATCAATCACAACAATCTAGTATTTTTTCGAAAATCATACTGTAAAAAATGGTTCACTTTGCTAACGTCACTCCTGTTCCAGGGAAGGTCGGCAAAAGTTGTAGGGCTTATGTTAATTTAAGGTTTGGATTTTATTTGTAAGTACACATTCAGCATTTGTAAGCGCGAACTACACGTGTTGTTCGTTGGAATGCATTTGATATGAGCTTTAAATGTTAATACATCTTTGCGACTTAGATTATAGATTAAATTATACAACAATGATTTTCTTCCAATATCCTAACTTTTCCAAGCTAAGCAGCTTGGAAAAAGAAATACACAAAGATTTTCTTTTGGTTTAATCCTTTGGTTTTTTCCATCAAAAAAAAAACTATCTACAATGTTCATTTCATTTGTTTTCACGGTCTGTTCAAGTGACGTAGATGGTCTATATTGTTAGGCTTCCATAACCACGCCTCTGAAATGCAAAAGTATGGACTTTATATACGGAACGTTATTGTCATTGCAGCTGGGCTCAAATGATTTTAATTTAATGCAGTTTTCTGCATTATGCATTTAAAAAGAACTATGTGCATCAGCCTTGTATGAGGCTTGCTTATGTAATCTAAGTTGCGCATTTAAAGTAAAGTATTCTTGTACCTTTGAAAAAAATTATTATTAAAAAATTAAAAATTAGCTTATTTTTGCCAATATCACTCCTGTTTCAGGGAATCTATAATCTAAGTTGCAAAGATATATTACATTTAAGATTCATATTAAATCCATTCCCATAAGCAGTCTCGTATAAGTTCGCGCTTACACATGCTGCATGTGGACTTACAACATAAAAAAAACCCAATCTCAAGTGATAAGCCTACAATTCTTACCGACCTTCCCTGAAACAGGTGTGACATTGGTCAAGTTTTGGTCAATATTTCTGAGTATGTATTATTTTACATCAAAATCAAAATTCATTGTAATTTCTCACTTTCAAATCAAACACTTGGTTGCATAAACGTAAATCAGCTGATGTACATCATCTTTTCTGTTTAAATTCCATCATATTATTACCCACTTCCGAGAAAAATTTAACCGAGTTCCTTACCAAAGTTAAACAATCAATATTTTTTAGTGTTGATCTTTTAACACAGTGAAAGTTCATTTTTAATTATTTAAAAATTCAAATGGGTAAAACATAGTTTTGATTCACTTATTTATTTCATTTTTGTGCTCGAACATTTTCGCCTAATGATTCATCTTCAGGAGCAGAATCTTCTGCACTGCTTCTGAAAATTCTGCTCCTGAAGATGCCTGTAACTGTAACTGTAACTCTGTCGCCATTCCGCTAGGGGTGGCCAGAGCCTCTGCAGAGTTGCCTCCATTTTTTCCTATCCTTACATACCTCTTTCAATTCATTCATATCCATCACCTTTTTCATGCTTTTTCTTCTTTTACGCTCACTTTGTATATCCCATTCTTTCACAATCTCCTCAATCTGATCACTCCATACTTTTCTCGGTCGTCCCTTCCCTCTTTTTCCTTTCACACTTTCTTTGTATACATACTTTGTCAGTCTATCATCATTCATTCTTTCCACATGCCCAAACCATCTCATCACATTCTTTTTACGCGAAAATGTTTCTGATTCTCATTACGCGAAAATGTTAGAGTACAAAAAATAAATAAATTAGTGAATTCAAACTATGTTTTACCCATTTGAATTTTTAAATAATTAAATTTCAGTTGAAAGTGGGTGCAACAGTGAATTGCAAGTATTTTGTGTAAATAATTAAACCACATCTTAAAAATGAATTTCACGAAAGCGAACTCCCGCAGTTTGATTTATATGATCCTGTAGGAATAATTGATTTGAATAACTGCGATAGATTTATGTGAGCTGTTCCCGTATATAATTGCCTGGCCACAGACCTTCACCACTGCACTCGCTTTCTTGTATAAAATTGCACTCAGTCAACTGCAGCATAAAGTGTAGGGCCCACATGCATTCATTTTGCACTTACTTGACTTGGCACAGTAACTTGTACATGATATTTTTATTTTAAATTAAAAAAAAAAAAAACTTATTTTGAGTTAACAAGGCCTAAGCGCTATCGGACTTTTTTCGTCCATCTTCAGAGGCTAACTGAGGTTAAAAACAAAAGGGTTTTTACTTTTTTTTTTAAGAAATCTTGTGCGGGAGACTCCCTAGATTTCAGAGACTCTAGGGTTCTATGACACCTGTTGTAGTGCCGCAGAGGTGTTTACGAGCTTGGTCGTCGCTACAAACTCAAGCCAATACTCAAGCAAGACCCAGTTGCTGTAAGGCAGGATAGACCTTTAGTGACCGGTCTTTGGTAAAGGTTTTATGAGTTTTTCAACCCAGCGAAGAGCATATTTGAAAATATAAAATGGTATTTTTTTTGCGCTCCGCCGGGATTCGAACTCACAACCTTCCATTTACGAGTCTGAAGTGTTGCCGGTCGATAGCTCAGTTGGTAGAATGCTTGCAGACAGCAAGGGTTCTATCACCACCGAGGGTGTCTTCGGAAGATTTCCCGTTTCGGTAAGGTGTACTCAGCCTTCACAATAAATGAGAACCAGCTCCCCCTCCCGGGAGCTGGAAAATCCCCACTGAAAGTGGTTGGTGTGAGGCCGGCTTCCTTACCCATAAAAATCAATAAATCTCGAATCGACTCCTTCGGGGATAACGCAGATGATGATGATGATGAGTTGATGATTTCTTTACAGCGCCGTTTCGTGATGTAGTCACTCCAAGGGCGCTTAAAGAGCAGGCAGGCAAGAAGTGACACAATATGTGTGGCTTATTTGCGTTTTCTTTTTACATCAGGATTATGTTTTCTCCTCGGTAACCATTATATGGATCGGTAAGCGCGTGTTCATACGAGTACCATTAACTGGCACAATGAGCGCGGCCCTGCACAAATATCATGCTCGTGTGACGTGACGGCGAGACGACGACTCAAGGTTCCTGTGCATGCCGGTTTTTGCTCTAAAAATACCACGAAACTCCATACATAATGCTCCCATTGCCTCCTGTATTACACGCTCCGTACATTGAATCAAGAATAATATCAGTAAGAATATGACTCTGGAGGAAATGAAAGAAGTGTGTAAGGACAGAAAGAAATGGCGGTTAATCTGTGATGTTGGCGGCTAGGGTTTTTTAAATTAAAATTTGTTTTCTGTTAGTTTTTTATGTCCATGCATGTTATAATTTGTTGATTTTAAAAATGGATTTTTTTTGTATATTCCTTGACTTATAGGTGGGTATGCGGCTGACCACGCATGCTTTAGAAAATGGTTCACTTTGCCAATGTCACCCCTGTTTCAGGGAAGGTTAGCAGGAGTTTCAGGGTGTATGTACATTTGAGATTCGGGTTTTTATATTGTAGGACTACATGCGGCATGTTTAAGCGCGAACTTAAACATGTCTGTTCTGTGAAAATGCATAATGCATAATATGAATCTCTAATATTACTTATGTTTTGCAACTTAGATTTGATTAGATTGTGAAGAACTTAACATACCTACCAATGACACAGTTGTATTTTTGTCTATGGTGTTTTGCTACAAACTTTATGTCAATGTTTGAAAGCTGCTTCCTACTTTCTTCTCTCTTTAACTTGACAATAGCAATATGTCTGTTTGCTCTCATCCATTCTAATTTCTGTAATCGTTGAAATAGAAGCATGATCGGGGAAAAAACGGAGTGATAGGGTGAGGGATGATTTTGTAAAAGAAGAATGTGGTGCAAGGCAAAGTGTGAAAGTGAAGATTGAAAGAAGTTTGTTAAGATGGTTTGGGCATATGGAGAAAATGAATGAGGAAAGACTGACGAAGAAAGTATATGTTGGTAGAATAGATGGATGTCGTGGTAGAGAACGACCGAGAATGGTATGGATGGACCAAATATTTGAATTAGCGAATGAATGGAATATCCAGAGTCATATTAAAAGGAGAGCTTGTATGAAGAAAGTAATGACTCTAGGAACCAACCTATAAGTCAAGGAAACTAGTACGAAGACACTCTAAAGAGTCAGTTACTTTTAATACATTTTTTGGATTTACGCAATCGAGGTGAGATTTATGCAATGTCTTATACTCGGTGTACAGAAACTCAATCACAATGATAAAATCGTTGTCTTCTATTTTGGTTTCTGCTCATGTAATAACGGTTATTTTTATTTTGGCTAAGTTCAAATACATTTAAAATGATCATGGTCAAAACACTGCGAGGTCAACAACTCTTTTCTCTGATGTAATATTTTTGTCGCCAAATTATTTTTGAAAATAAATAACTCTGATAAAGATAAGTCTCATTATAAATAAATTAATCTTTATTTTAAACCATAATTGACAACAAACTTGCGAAATTCATCCAGTGGGATGAACGTCGAATTAAAAAATAATGACCTCTGGGTATATGATCTTTATTTATTTTATTAACGGACATGATTGTCCATTTACATAATTTATGACAAAGTAATTTACTATACGCAAACGCAAACGCAACTAAGCTCCACATATAGTGTAACTTCTTGCCGCATTATCCCCGAGGGGGTCGCATGTGGCGAGTTGAACCTATTTATTTTTACAGGTAAGGGGGCCGGCCTTACGCCAACCACTTCAGATGAAGTGAGGATTTCCCAGCTCCCGAGAGACTAGAGAGCTGGTACTCATTTATTGTGAAGGCTGAGTAGACCTTGCCGGTATTTTTATTTTGGGGTTTTGAAATAAACACCGAAACGGGAAATCATTTCTGACACCCTTGCCTCGGTGGGATTCGAACCCGAGCTCACGGCATGGAATGCAAGCACTCTACCAACTGAGCTATCGACCGGACTATGATTAAAATAAAAAATAAAAATTCAAGAGTAAGTACATACGAGTAGGTATTAAATAAAATAGCACACTCAATTAAAATACCTATAGTTTCCTTAACAAAACAAAGCTCTACGGAATTCAGACAGACTTACACCACAGATATCTAAATAAGATGAAGAGTTTACCAGACGAGACATTCTGTTCTAATCTAATCTAAGTTGCAAAGATATGTTACATTGGAGATTCACATTGATGATGACGATGATGATGATGAGTTGATGATTTCTTTATAGCGCCGTTTCGTGATGTAGTCACTCCAAGGGCGCTGGTGCAAACGATGCCAGAAATTTGCTTGGCTTCAGTGCATTCCGGAACTTTCCATGGTCCTCTAGCTCTCTCACATGATGTGGCAGGCGGTTCCAGGCCAGAGGGCCAGCAACTGCAAATGCACGCTCTCCAAATATTGTTCTCTTCTTATAGGTTCTTCAATCCTTGATTTGACTCTAGTCTCAGCCGAGCGTAGTGTTAGGCTTTTTTTGCCGAGGGTGACTGGTTTGATTAAATCAGCGAGATATTTGGGTGTTTTTCCAAATAAAGCTTTGTGGACCATCGTGCACACTTTGAACTCGATGCGCTCCGGTATACGGAGCCAGTGAAGCTTCTGGAGAAGAGGAGTAATGTGTGTAAATTTGTGTGTGTAATGAACCTACAACATAAAAACCAAATCTCAAATGGACATACACCCTGCAACTCTTGCCGTCCTTCCCTGAAACAGGGGTGACATTGGCAAAGTGAACCATTTTTTACAGTATGGGTGGTCAGTCTCATACCAACCTATAAGTCAAGGAAAGTTCATTGGAGAAAAGTCACCTGAATTAGAAGGTTGAAAATTGAGGGAAAGCAATTGATTGGGTTCTGAATCTACGATTTAGAATATTTAATTTGATACTTTGTAAAAGATGAGGTGAATCGAAAATACTGTACCCTTAGTACGAGTTGCAAAACTTGAGAAAAGTAAAGTTTCCGGAAAATATTAAAGAGTGATTTCTCCCAAAATCTGCCGTTTTTGTTTCTTACACATTATGGTCTTAGCAAAAGAGTTACAGTGATGAAGAAAATCAAGTTCAAACAAAGAAAAACGGCAGATTTTGGGGGAAATCACTCTTTAATAATTGCCGTAAACTTTAAATTACTCAAGTTTTGCAACTCGTACTAAGGGTACTGAGAAGCCCTGGAAGGTACACAGTTTGTAGTTGCTTGTGTCTGGCTGGTTGGTTGGTTGGCACGTTGCTGGTACTGAACACTTGTCGGTCGAGTTCAAGGTTAAGGCCACGCCTGAGATGTGGTTTCTGCAACAGGTTTAGCTCACCGGCACTTCAGATTCTAATGCCCGCCAACAACGAGTGCAATAAATAATTCCCTAAGCGAGGAGAGTAATGGCTGCCTCACCAAGTGCTGGATAAGTTACGAGAGTTAATACTCGCAGAGATGCGGGAGGACCGGCGCAAAGAGGTTCTCGGAATCGACACTTAGGCCCGGTATTTTGAAGTAGAGTAAAGTTAACTAAAATGTGATTTTAGTTAAATCATCATAATATGTATTTCACTCACCGAATTTCGCCAGTAAGGCCCGGTATTTTGAAGTATCGTAAAGTTAACTAAAATGCAATTTTAGTTAAATAATCATAATATTTCACTCACCGAATTTCGGCAGTAAATATTTAGTAACTTTAACTTACGATTTTCAAGATGACAGCAGCTGTTTTTTTTAAATGTGAGGATACATCAAAATTGTTGCAAACTGAACATTTTTTCATTTCAACAGTATGGACCCAAAGTAATATATCAAATATTACGTAACCTTTGCTTAGGTACCTATTAAAGTTACAAAACCCTAAATGATTTCACAATTCCGCACAGCTCGCGTGTACTAAAAATTCGGCAATAAATCATTCGGTGTTACGTTTCTTGCGATCTTGATCTTGAACCCGGTGTTTCACCCTTTTGACCTTGAGAGCCCGCTAATGGCCCAAAAATCGCGATACCATCTGGCCGGCCTTGACCCTGTACCCCAAACATGAAGTTAAATTCAACCATACAATAAATACACCAAAATTTAGACGCTCACTAGAGGCGATGTTTGATTTTTTGTACAGTTTTTGATGAACGCTTTGGTTGGGTTTATATTTTAAATTTTATTCTTGGTAAATATGGGGCCATTGGGCCGTATATATTGGGCCACGCGATTACATCAGAGCCCGCATTTTTTTTTTAATATTGTGGGTTGTGGTAGATTATGCGGAAAGTTTCATACAAACTTCCTGTATATATATACAAAAAAAATACGTATGACTCAAACAACGACTATACCATGTTGAAAGCATCGGCTCTTATTAGATCACCGAAGTTAAGCAACATTAGGCGCGGATCAGTGGCGTGACTATCATACAAGCTAAAAAGCTAAGCATGCGTACCCTCAGAAATGCAAATAATGAATATTTTTGAGTAGATTACAGACATTTAAAGTCATTCGTCTTTTTAAATTTCCCCCCATCAAAAGTCGTGCTGCTGCCATCTGTGTGTGGCAGTAGGTTATTATTATTAGGCATTGATGAAGTTAACTCTGTTACGCAACATTGTTATTGAGAAATGTTTCCCTGTCTTTGTTTAACGTATGAAAAAAGCTTGATCTCTGTAAGCTTGTATGAACATAGTCGGTTAAGCTCTTTTGTCATTATAAATGAACACAATATTATTACAGATTGTGCTTGGGAGTACACATGATAATAATATCACCATATGCTTAGCTTTTCGTCCATTAAATTTTACGATTCCAGACTGGAGCCATTTACAGTTGTATGAATGACCGATTGTATTTTGAATAAACTGTCGCGTCAGGTGCGTTTTATTCGAATATCAAAATAATTGACTTATTCCTTGTTTGCGATCGAATCCACCTTTTTTGATAGTTTATAAAATTAATTCCGGTGAAAATATTGTTGTGCCTTGTGAGGATCTTAAGTGTGTGAAGGTTTTATTGTTTCAATCCAAAATCTAAGTCTGAAGAAATTAAGAAGCACTGGGGAAAAGAAACATCGGGGTAAGATTTATTATTTGTAATTTAGTGCAACCTTAATTATCCAGCATGCGTACGGCAGAAACTGTAGGCACGCCACTGGCGCGGATGCTACTTGGATTGGTGACTAGGTACACCGCGTGTTGTTGGCATTTCTTGGACGGGTCCGCAGTCCAGTGGCAGCACTTCGGACTCGTAAATGTAAGGCTGTGGATTCGAATTCCGGCGGAGCGCGAAAAAATACCATTTATATTTCAAAATGTGCTCTTCGCTGGGTTGAAAAATTCATAAACCTTTAAGCAGCCTTTAAAAGCAGCTTTTGAGCCTTCGTTTTATATACTGTAAAAAAATATGTTTTTTTATTTTTATTTCAGTGTATTACATTTCAGATATCCGACATGAGATCTACAATATGAAATTCCAGTACGTTTTCATTTTGATTTTCAAAGACCTCTCGCACCCATTTCAGTCTATCGATTTGAAGTTCTTTTTTTGGACTAGTCTAAGTACCTGTACGTCTGTACTATATAGATCGTTTTACAGCTGTAGCAAAATGTTGGCAATAATAAAAGTGTACTGAAAACGAAAACTTTTCTAAATTTAAAAGTTGAGATTTCTAGACTTCAGTATGATCTTAATTTTCGGACATTTTCAAAACCTGTATTTGAGAGTGGTTTATACCTTGGTTCCTTGACTTATAGGCTGGTATGCGGCTCACCACCCATACTGTGAAAAAATGGTTCACTTTGCCAATGTCACCCCTGTCTCAGGGAAGGACGGCAAGAGTTGCAGGGCTTATGTTCATTTGAGATGAGTTCTTATAATGTAGGTCCACATGCGGCATGTGTTAGCGCGAAATTATACATGTCTGCTTGTGGGAATGCACTTAATATAAATCTTAACTGATATATATCCTTGCAGCTTAGATTAGGTTAGATTATACCCCAAATCTCCCATTTTGGTTTCTTACACTTTATGGTCTTAGCAAAAGAGTGACAGGAATGAAAAAAATCAGGCGTGTTAATCTAATCTAATCTAATCTAATCTAATCTAATCTAATCTAATCTAATCTAATCTAATCTAATCTAATCTAATCTAATCTAATCTAATCTAATCTAATCTAATCTAATCTAATCCAAGCTGCAAAGATATATATCATTTGAGATTCATATTAAATGCATTCCCACAAGCAGACACCCATAATTTTGCGCTTACACATGCCGCCTGTGGACCTACAATATAAAAAAACCCAATCTCAAATGAACATAAGCCCTGCAACTCTTGCCAACCTTCCCTGAAACAGGGGTGACATTGGCAAAGTGAACCAATTTTTTACAGTATGGGTGGTCAGCCACATAACAACCTATAAGTCAAGGAACATACATGACAAATTACATTTTTAAAATCAATAAATTATAATATATACATGGACATAAAAAACTAAATCATAAAAACCAATTTTACTTTAACAAACCCTAGCCGCCAACATCACAGATCAACCGCCATTTCTTTCTATCCTTACATACTTCTTTCATTTCCTCCAGAGTCATAACCTTCTTCATACAAGCTCTTCTTTTATTATGACTCTGGATATTCCATTCATTCGCAATTTCGGATATTTGGTCCATCCATACCTTTCTCGGTCTTCCTCTACCACGACATCCATCTATTCTACCAACATATACTTTCTTCGTCAGTCTTTCCTCATTCATTCTCTCCATATGCCCAAACCATCTTAACAAACTTCTTTTAATCTTCACTTTCACACTTTCTCTTGCACCACATTCTTCTCTTACAAAATCATTCCTCACCCTGTGTTAATCAATTTTTTTTAATCTAAATTATAAAGGTCGAAACAGATATATAACTTAAAAATTGTCCAAAATCTCTAAATCTAAGCTGCAAAGATATGTATCATTTGAGATTCATATTAAATGCATTCCCACAAGCAGACACGCATAATTTTGCGCTTACACATGCCGCGTGTGGACCTACAATATAAAAAAAACCCAATCTCAAATGAACATAAGCCCTCAGAACAAACAGAAACAGGGGTGACATTGGCAAAGTGAACCATTTTTTACAGTATACCAAATTAAAAAAAAAAAACACGTTTTTCCTCATTTTAGTCGTTTTTTTTCGTGTGTTCTTTACTTTGGAAATATTTTTTTTTTTTTATTACAGAACTATTAATTGTTTAATGCAGTATTGGGTCAACTACAACAGATTTTTGTCTAAGCAAGTATATATTTTTTTTTTTTACATTTGATGACCCGGATTCCATATCGTCTGATAACGTCTAGCCATGACCATGCACGACACTAAATTCACCCGTCATCCAGGACGGCATCCGGCCTGTTTAAATACTAATTTACTGATTTCCTGTATTCAATTCTAAATAGGGAAACCAAACAAGCGATGCAGCCGAAGGGTTACTGAACCTTACATGATGATAATACTCATTGAACCTTATGTATGAGAAAAATATAAACCACATGTTACATGAATGGTTCTTTTAAAAAAAATGCACTAATTACTATAGTGGTCATACTGAGAACATTTGTTTATAATTCTTTCTTTACTCTTGCTACTGTTAGGATTATTGCATATTTTGTACATATTTTGCATAGGTCCGGTCGATAGCTCAGTTTGTAGAGTGCTTGCATTCCATGCCGTGAGCTTTGGTTCGAATCCCACCGAGGGTGTCAGAAATGATTTCCCATTTAGGTGTTTATTTCAAACCCTGGAATAAAATACCGGCAAGGTTTACTCAGCCACAAGAAATGAGTGCCAGCCCCCTCGGGAGCTGGGAAACCCCCACTTCAACTGAAGTGGTTGGCGTAAGGCCGGCCCCCTTACCTGCAAAAATAAATAGGTTCAACTCGCCACATGCGAACCCTTCGGGGATAACGCGGCAAGAAGTTACATTATATGTGTAGCTTAGTTGCGAGTTGCTTATTTTAAAAATTGAAAAACTGTGATTGGCCTAAAAATGTTGTAGGTACACCTTTATCATTTTTGTTTAATTATATATGCTGTTGTTTTTCGTACAATATAAAAAAAGAGAAGGTCAGAAATATGGTTTTGGTCTCTTCTTAGATGTCAATGCTTCTTAGCCATTAATTTTGATCCAAACTGTCCTTTACCGTGCGTTATTTTCAGTGCATTGTTTAAATTTTTAAACTCTAAATCGCATTGCTTAAATCCGTTATTTTTATTTGAGTGAAGCTTATCAGGTAGAAATATCTGAGTCGTATAGAATAATACTCGACAATGTAGGGCTTTTTTGTTGTTGAAAATACTTACGATAAATATTATGAGTGGTCGCAGAAGTTGTGATTTTCTGTGTTTTAGTGTATTTATTTCATTTAAAAAAAATCCTGCATTGACGCCTTTGCATCTCCTTTAACAACATACCCCGTATTAGTTATGTAAGATAAGACAGCACTGCATTTACAGAAGTGGCATTTCATCACAGCAGTCGAGACACAGCTTCCTTAGTTCCGTGCAGCCCTTGTCTACGGATCCAGTGGCAGAGAGATTGCGAATGTAGAAAGAGGAATGCCCTGAGAGCTTTGTGCAGCTTGCAGAGAGCCTACCTCCAGGAAAGAACCTCGAGTGGCCCGTGTGGAAATCTATGAACAGATTGAGGACTCTACACAGTACACTATGTGAGTGTGGAGCTCAGCAAACTATGGAGCACCTGCGGTGTTGTCCCTCCTGTCCGACAAGCTGCTCCATGGATGATCTCTTTGCGGGAAACCAAAGAGCTGTAGACATTGCTCGTTACTGGGCCAATACGGTGTGAAGCTGACACGAAGAAGAAGAAGTTATGTATGATAACACAACACCTTATCTGTCAATCGATAAAAGTTATATCATTTGATATTATATACTTAAAATTAACTATTATTCTACTACAAAATTAAAGGACGAATGCAGTTCACAAATTCGTTCATCATTTTTATAGTTATTTAATTTATTAAACTAAACATTAGATATATAAAACAATTCTCACTTCAGAATCACCTAATCTAATCTAAGTTGCAAATACATGTAGCACTGGGAATTCCCATTATATGCATTCTCACAAGCGGCCACATACAAGTTCGCGCTTGCACATGCCGCATGTGAACCTACAAAATAAAAAAATATCTGAAATCCTGTAATGTTATATTCTTATCATTTTAGGAATTTGAACCCACGACACTTCTTTCTTATCTTCTTGCTTACTAAGAATACATCTGCTCTTTTTCCTTGCAATGTCCAAATACCGACATCAGAACACATCATGGTTCACTTTGCCAATGTCACCCCTGCTTCAGGGAAGGTCGGCAAGAGTTGCAGGGCTTATGTTCATTTGAGATTGGGGTTTTTATATTGTAGGTCCACATGCAGCATGTGTAAGCGCGAAATTATGCATGTCTGCTTGTGGGAATGCATTTAATATGAATCTCAAATGATGCATATCTTTGCAGCTTAGATTTAGATTTAGATTTTTAGAACTCTGAATGGATAATAATCGAAGTTTTTGTTTTACTTTGATAAATAAAAATTCTACAATTTTCTTTCATAGTTCTTTTACGGCAGAAGTCATGGATTATGTTATTTTTTTTTTGCAAGACCCAAACCTATAATCTTCCAATTGATAGTGCGTGCGTTTAACCACTGAACTACCGAGTGCTTCCATAATTTAAATAACTAGGGGCTCCGCCCCTGGCTGCTACGCAGCCCAACCCCTTAACATTTTGGCAAAGGGAACTTTGCAGCATGACTTCTCCGCGTTAAAATTCGTATAATTATTAGAAATGGATAAAAAAATAATATACTTGTTTTCAAAATTTGCGAATACTACCATTTAAAAGAATCTTTTGCACATTCCTATCATTTAATTTATTCTCATTTGACCATATAGGTGAGATTTCAAAAGAATGGAACCTTCAGAGTGCGAATAAGAGAACAGTATGTATGAAGAAAGTGATGAATGTTGAAGAGATGAAAAAGGTATGCAAGGACCGAGAAAAGTGGAGACGCATCTGCGGAGGTACCGGCCACCCCTAGTGGAACGGCGGCAGGATACAGTAACAGCTCATTACTATGGTCACTCACGAACCGGGGAAATCTCGCCCCGTAAAAAGTTAAATATTGCCAGAATGAAATTTGACGGTACACGGTACGATATTTACACCCACCTTGATGTAACGACGTGAAGACTGGACGTTGAATGAAAGTGAAATTAGAAAAGTCCATATTATTGAAATGGACTATGTTTGAAGAGAAGAGTATGTATGAAAAATATGATGAATATTAAAGAGATAAAAGAATAATGCAGGTCTGCTTGTGGGAATGCATTTAATATGAATTTTAAATGATACATAATATCTTTGTAACTTAGATTTAGACATGTGGCATCTGCAAGCGTGTCTGCTTGTGAGAGTGCATAGGTTTAATGTGAATCCCCAATGTAACATATCTTTGCAACTTAGAATAGATTAGATTTGGTTTTTGAATTTTTGATTTTTCATAGTTTTTTTTAAAGATATTATTTTACAGAATAATTGTTAGTTTAATTCATTATATCTTGTGTTCTATATTTGAATTAATAAATATTTGCTTCAAAATAGGATAGCGCTTCTATGTTATGAAAACTAAGTAACTTTTCCCAGTACTTTATATATGTTGTTAATTTCTTCCCATCTTCATGTCTCCCGGTAGCTCAGCGCGCTGGGCGTTCGGTTGCTGAGCCGATTAGATTTTGGAAGACGCAGGTTCGAATCCCGCTTTTTTGGGTGCTTTGCTTTTTTATTTTTTCAGTTGTAAAAGTTGGTATGCGGCTGATCACCCATGCTGTAAAAAATGGTTCACTTTGCCAATGTCAGCCCTGTTTTAGAGAAGGACGGCAAGAGTTGCAAAGTGTAGGTATGTCCATTTGACATTTGGGTTTTTAAATTGTAGGTTCACATGCGGCATGTGTGAGCGCGAAATTATGCATGGCTGCGTGTGGGAATCAAATGATACATACATCGGCATGTGCAAGTGCGAGAGTGCATATAATGTGAATCCCCAATGTTACATACCTTGGCAACTTAGATTAAAGTTGGGTTTTTGAATTTTTGGTTTGTATTTTGATTTTTCATATTTTTCATTTATTAATAAATATTTGCTTTAAAATAGGATAGCGCCTCTATGTTACAAAAATGGTATGGTAACTTTTCGCAGTTGCTTATATATTGTTAACCTGTCGCTGACGTCATGTCTCACAGTAGCTCACTCGCGTAGGCGCATCTTTTTTCGTCCGTTTAGATTTTGATAGACGTAGGTTCGAATCCCGATCTGATCGGGTGCTTTGCTTTTTATTTTTTCAGTTGTAAAAGTTGGTATGCGGTTACTTACTTTATTTTGATTTTTAATTGTTTTTTTTTAAGATTATTGTAAGTATTGTTTTACAAAATAATGGTAAAATGTATTTTTTTAAATTTAATAAATTTTTGCTTGAAAATAGGATAGCGCCCCTATATTATAAAAATATTAGGTTCGAGTCCATGCTTAATTTTATAGTTTATATAAATAAAAAATTCTCACTCTCGCAGGGAAGCGACGTGGCCTAGTTGGTCAAGACGCTATGCCTTGCGGCGTGTCCGCGCTCAGGTCCCTGGTTCGAATCCCGGTCGGTCGTTTTGGTTATTTGAAAATCGAAATTCCAAGCGATTGACGACGGCGAAGGGCATTATATATATAGATAACTTTAACCGCGAACATTCAAGATTTACTGGCCGCCATTTCTTATGATTTATCCCGACGAGTTTTTCTCCTTAGCGCTTAGTCTACGACGGTGGTATTCACATACAGCAAAGCCATGGCTCGTCCTCTGCTTAAAGTGAATTCAACATGCAAAAAAATTACGATCCGTTGAGGGGTAAATTTTCTGTGATAATCACAGCTAGAGTCCAAAGCTTCTAATCTAATCTAATCTAAGTTGCAAAGGTATGTTACATTGGAGAGCCACATTATATGCATTCTCACAACCAGACACGTACAAGTTCGCGCTTGCACATGCCTCATGTGAACCTACAAAATAAAAAACAAATCTCAAATGGACATACACTCTGCAACTCTTGCCGTCCTTCCCTGTAACAGGGGTGACATTGGCAAAGTGAACCATTTTTACAGCATGGGTGGTCAGCCGCATACCAACCTATAAGTCAAGGAACATACGCGACATATTACGACAAATTAACAAAACTAAACAGAAAACAAATTCCAATACAACAAACCCTAGCCGCCATCATTACAGATCAACCGTCATTTCAAAGCTTGTCCTTGGGAAAAGCTCTCCGCAAAATGACTCATTTGTAATTTTATTTTATGCAACTAAAATTATTTATGTGAATTTTTAACGTACGCGTGTGTGGAGTTAACAAGTCTGTAGGTGTATTTTTAGTTGTAAATTATTTAAATGTGGTACATAAATAGTAATGAGAAATCGATTTTTACAACTGGCTCTGACACCAACGCAAAGCCTGGCGTTTCAGAGGTTAATTTTTCATGGTCAGTTTTTACGAAAACTAAGAAAGTTTGCTGCTGAAAAAAAGTCATTTTTAGACTTGAAAAGAAAAATAAATTTTAATAAATCAATTTTTATAAATTTACCCTTGCTGGATTTATTTTAATACTTACTTTTACTTAACTTTCTTCGGCTCATAAGCCTTGAAGGCTCAGGGCCTCCCGCACCACAATCCTCCAGGACTCTCTGTCTTGTGCTGCTTCCCTCCATGGTCCCCTCACTCCCAGAACTTCGGCGTCGGCTTCAACGTTGTCTGCCCACCGCATCCTGGGACGTCCAAGTGGTCTAACACCTGAGGGGGCACCATCCAAGACTGTTCAGATGATCCTGGAGTCCTCTGCACGTGCTACATGTCCGGCCCACTGGAGTCTTCTTGATTTCATTATTTTAATGGAGCTTAATAAATTAGTTTGGAGAAAATAGAGTAGAGGAGAATCCTGGGTTCAGCCAAGGATCACCTAGAGCTGTCATGTTCGTGATGATGGTGATGAATCTACAAACCTATTATTTTCTAAATTAATTTTTATAAAAAAAAACTTTATTTACAACAAAAAAAAAGTACATGCGCCTGTTTGTGGGCATGCATTAATTCTTTGCAACAAAGATTACAGATAGATCATATCCGACGTACTCAAACGGGGCTATTCTTAGACATTTTAATCGTCGGTTGAGGCCACGCTTTGACAAACTATTGATGCATTTTTATGAAGACCTGTCAATCCAAGATGGCCGCAAGTGAACCGCTGATTTGTCTTCATACAAATATTACAAACTTCGGTAGGTAAGAATGACCGTGCTGATGAAACTTCCAGCGCAGGCACCATTAGTTTGTCAAAGCGTGGGCTCAACCGACGACTAAAATGTCTAAGAAAAGCCCCGTAAGAGGTTTCTAGCTCAAAAAAAGAATATAATGACTATTTCTTAATTACAATACATTGCAACTCCTGTTTTTTAACACCCCCTGAAAAAAGCATATCCTTTTTTCCGTACGTACATAACAGTGAGCTTTATGTTATACGAATAGGTTTATTTTCAAGATAAGACAATCGTTACAAAAATAAAACTTGACAATTTCAAGATAACGGGATATCTTATTTTATTTCGACTTTAAAATGATTTATCACTGACCTTGTTTACACACTGGAATTATCGTTAGAAATATATTATCTCGAATATCCTGTAAATGAGTCGTAGCATGGATCATAAATCAGTCGAGGGTGAAAGTTTTTTTTATCTTCTGGAAAAGAAACAAGGGAGATACATTATTTCTGAATAAACGATCTCGCTATCAATAATTTATCGGCCATTACCCAGTCTTACACTTATTGAATCTTGCGTAAACAATTGCGTTGATTTGCGACGGTTAAACCCGCAGAGGGCTCTTGAGGTGTGATTAAGCAAAAACAGTGTTCACCAAATAAGTAAGTAAGTTGAATATATATTTAGGGTAATTTTCAGGTAAAAATAGTATTATTTTATCTCTATAATCTTTGATCTAAGTTGCAAAGAAAAAATAATATGCAATGCATGCCAACAAGCCGACACGTGTAAGTTCACGCCCACACATTTTGCATGTAGGTAGACTTCAAAAATAAAAATTGAAATCTCAAAATAAACATAAATCATCAATTCTTTCCACCCTTCCTTGAAACACGGAAGCATCTATCTATAATCTAAGCTGCAAAGATATGTTAACATTTTAAGGCTCATATTAAATGCATGCCCACAGACAGGCACATCTAGATTCGCACCTACACATTCTGCATGTGTGCATACGAATAAACAAAACCTCACATGAACATAAACCTTTGCAACTCCTGCCGCCTTTCCCTGAAACCGGGATGGCATTGGCACGACAGAAGCAAGAACTCAAGCAACACCTCTGCGGCACCCTTCCAGCGTGACATAGACCCCCAAGACTTTCAAGAATTGGGGAGCCTCCAGCACAGGATTCCTTAAAAAAAAAGAGAACCGATTTTTACCGCACGGGGAGTCAGCCTCATACCAACCTGATTGAAGAAAACTCATGTTTGAAAAATCCTAGACTACCGTTTTTGGTTCTTAACGATTTGTTTTATGTACATACATGTGAGACTCGAACTTTAATCTGAGCTGTAATGATTTATTAACATTTAAGATTCATAATATTTGCATGCCCACACTTAGACACGTATAAGTTCGCGTTTACACATGACGTATTACATTAACCATGAAGCGTTATTATAATATTCTCAAAGCTCTCTTGCAAACTCAGACGTTGCGTTTATTCAATAAGTACACGAAGAATTTCATACACAACGCATTCATTATAATATCGCTTGCAAAGGGAGCATTGCTCTTAAATATCTGAACCGCGTGCCAAAATCTGTTTTTTTTTTTAATTTAAATTTTAATGAATACATCAATATATTCCTTAACTTATATGTTGGTATGATGCTGACCACCCATGCTGTAGAAATGGTCCACTTTGCCCCCTGTTTCAGGGAAGGTCGGCTAGAGTTGCAGGGCTTATGTTCGCACTATAACATTTCTTTCAAAGGGAGCATTGCTCTGAAATATAGCGTGCCAAAATGTGTTTTTTTTTTAAATTAAAATTTTGATGAATAGGTACATCAATAAATCTGTCGAATATGTTGATAAACTATAAAGACTTACTAGGTACTTCACTGCGCTAACACACTCAGCTGGTCCGTAGTCTAGTGGTTTACACTTTTGACTCGTAAATGGAAGGTTGTGGGCTTGAATCCCGGCGGAGCACAAAAAATATTTTAAATATGCTCTTTGCTGGGTGAAAAATACATATTTTGACCGGTCGGTAGTCCAGTGGTAACACTTCGGACTCTGAATGGAAGGTTGTGGGTTCGAATTCCGGCAGAGCACAAATAATCTACCAATCAGATTTTTAAATATGGTCTCCGATGGGTGAAAAATTCATATACCTTTACCAAAGACCGGTCACCCAAGGTCCATCCAGCCTTGCAGAAACTGGGTCTTGCTTGAGAATCGGCGCTTTCTACAGCGACGACCGAGCTCGCAGAAGGCTCTTGAGGTGTGCACACGTACAAAAACAGCGCTGACCAAATAAATCATCCTTATATTATTATTTAGCGCCCTTGGAGTGACATGGATCACAAAAAGGCGCTAAACCAAGTCATCAAATCATAATCATCACAAAACAGATAATACGTAACGCAACGCAACTAAGCTACACATATAAAGTAACTTCCGCGTTATCCCCGAAGGGTTTCACATGTGGCGAGTGGCATCTATTTATTTTTACAGGTAAGGGGATCGATCTTACGCCAACCACTTCAGTTGAAGTGGGGGTTTCCCAGCTCCCTAGGGGGCTGGTACTCATTTCTTGTGAAGGCTGAGTAAACCTTGATAACCTAAAATAAATTAGTTAAATGTATGGAATAAAATGTAAGAACTTAAATGAGCAGCTGAAATTCAAAGCCTTAGCCTCACAACTTTTCAAAATAAATCATCGTTATTGAGTAAAGGGCCGATGGTTTACCATCGCTCAACTCGTAGGACGTCAACTGCAGTGCCACTGACCTCCTACCGGCGCCCTCCCCCCCTCTCCCACCAAACCACATTTGTAGAGCGCCGTCTCTTTCCAACGACATACAAACTTCTCACCGTCTCGCTCGCACCACTAGCGACTGCCATCCCTCAAGTGTAAAACATTACGTCTAAACTCAACCACAGCGTTTAACAAAAAATATGAACAACCTAAAACGGTCACTGGAGGCGCTGTGTTACTTTACATACACTTTTAGTAGAACATTATTTTGTACATGGTGCTCCTGACCTCAAAATTGTAATCGTCGAAAATAAAGATAAATTGTACATTTGTGACGCACGCATTTAACTGTTGGGTGTGGGCATTGAGTTAAAATGTTGGTGGAGAGGAAATTAGCTTAGGGGCTGTCCATATATTACGTCATTCACATCGAGGGGGGGGGGAGTCTGGTCTGCGGATGATGGTAAATGATGTACGAGTACCAAAAGTGACATCGTTCTTGTAAATACGAATTTCTACAAAATATACAAAATATTATGTAAGTAATATAACATTATTAATTATTAAGCTCATCCATTATTACAGCAAGAGAGGGGGGGGGGGGGTCATTCATCAGGATTGTAAGGGGGGTGGGGGTCGAAAATCAGCCAAAATCGATGACGTAATTTATGGACGGCCCCTTACAGCATTGATACATACTATGCGGCTCATCTGTCAACCAGACCCGACATCCACAGAGCTGCCAAACATCAAATAATACGTAATATTCATGTGAAGTCCTATGTTTTCTTGCTTTCTCCACCTTTTGTTTAGACACTCAATAATTACATATGACATGGTATGGATGGACCAAATTTTCGAAATAGCGAGTGAATGGGATATCCAGAGTCATAATAAAAGGAGAGCTTGTATGAAAAAGGTTATGACTCTGGATGAAATGAAAGAAGTATGCAAGGACAGGAAGAAGTGGCGGCTAATCTGCAATGCTGATTTTTAATGTTGGTTTATTAGTTTGCTACATTTTTTGCATAATAAATTTTTGACTTTTTTTGTATAGATTTATTTTTAAGGTTTTGTTGTTTTTTTTGTAAACTTAAATGTCATTTATTACTCGTATTCCTTGACTTATAGGTTGGTATGAGGCTGACCACCCATACTGTAAAAAATGGTTCACTTTGCCAATGTCACCCCTGTTTCAGGGAATGTCGGCAGGAGTTGCAGGGCTTTTGTTCATTTGAGTTTGGATTTTATTTGTAAGTACACAATCAGCATTTGTAAGCGCGAACTACACGTGTTTGTTTGTGGGCATACTTCTGAGAGCTTTAAATGAATATATCCTTGCAACTTAGATTATAGATTATAGACATTGTGTTTTATAATAATACCATTGTTCTTTTTAAATTAAAAAAATCACCGAAGGATGCGCAGGATTCGCGCGCAGACAAGACATTGTAGTAATGCTAAAAATACATAAAAATTCTGATGACTATACGTTTTGCCTGATAACAGTGTGGTTATACTTCGAGTATTATTTTTCTCTTTATAACTAACGTAGATGTGTGTTGAGGTAGGCTGAAACAGATATATAGTGTCTATAATCTATAATCTAAGTTGCAAGGATATATTCATTCAATGCTCTCAGATGTATGCCCACAAACAAACACGTGTAGTTCGCGCTTACAAATGCTGATTGTGTACTTACAAATAAAATCCAAACCTCAAATGAACATAAGCCCTGCAACTCTTGCCGACATTCCCTGAAACAGGGGTGACATTGGCAAAGTGAACCATTGTTTACAGTATGGGTGGTCAGCCGCATACCAACTTATAAGATAAGGAATAATAGAAGTCTACTTGCCTCAAAATATTTTCGACTACCCTGTATTATAGCTCAATGGGTGTGAGTAATCTATATGAGCCTTCTTAATATTTTTAACGATGTCAAAGACATGAATAGTTAGATCCCTTTATTTTTAAACACCCACATTCTATTTATTCATCTTTTATTGTTTTTTATTACAGAACATATTCTTAATTATGTCATACAGAGTTGGGTGTTTATTTTTTGTCCCACATGTCCTTCCTTGACTTATAGGTTGGTATGAGACTGACCCCCCATACTGTAAAAAATGGTTCACTTTGCCAATGTCACCTCTGTGTCAGGGAAGGTAGGCAAAAGTTGTAGGATTTATGTTCATTTGAGGTTTGAATTTTATTTGTAATTACACATTCAGCATTTGTTAGCGCGAACTACACGTGTTTGTTTGTGGGCACGCATTTGAGAGCTTGAAATGTTAATATATCCTTGCAACTTAGATTATAGATTATTATAATACAAATGTTTTTGATCTCTCGATCATCTTCAGGTCCAATTAAGCATTTATAGTAAATGCATGCCCTCAAGCAGACACATGTAAGTTTGCGATTAAAAATACCACACGAGCACTTACAAAATAAAAACGTAAATCTTAAAATTAACATAAGTATTGCAACTTTTGCCCACCTTCCCTGACACATGGGTGACATTGGCAAGGTGCACCATTATTTATAGTGTACGTGGTCAGCCTCATACTAAGAAATAATTGAATAATTCGGAATTTAACATACATATTATATTGGGAAGCATGTTGGTTCATGTATATACATTGTAAGTTTATTTAAGGTCCATACAAAATGTGTTTACAATGTTTCAGATCAGTTGAAAAAAAAACCACTCGTCCAGAGCCCAATATGTCCCTTTTCATTTAAAATAAAGTCTGCCAGACTGCAGACTCTATTGTCCTCGGTCAGCTGATTTCAATATTGCAAAAACCTGATTAAAAAATTGCATAATATTTGCACAGATAAAATTCCTACGTTTATTTTACATGGTATTTTTGTTACTAAGGGCCTGTTGCACCGAACTCCAATCAGACAAAAATCAAAATTAAGTGTGTAAAATGACTCTGAATGAAATGAAAGAAGTATGTAAGGACCGAAAGGAATGGCGGTTGATTTGCAACAATGGCGGCTAGGGCATTAATTCTAAGTGTAATATTAAGCTTAATTTTAATTTTACTTTATTTTAATTTTAATTTGTAATGTGTCTCATTATGAATTTCTGTAAATCATTTATATTTTTTTTGTGCTCCTTGACTGATAGGTTGGTACGAGGCTGACCACCCGTGCTGTAAAAATCGGTTCAATTTTGCCAATGCCACCCCGGTTCAGGGAACGGCGGCAGGAGTTGCAAGGTTTATGTCCATGTGAGGTTTTCTTTATTTGTATGCACACATGCAGAATGTGTAGGCGCGAACCTACGCCTGTCTGTAGGCATGCATTTCATATGAGCCTTAAATGCTTACATATCCTTGCAGCTTAGATTATAGATTATAGAAGTGTGATTTCTCCCATCAAATAAAAAAATTGGTTACAAAAACGTAAAACAGCTTATATACATCATTTTCCTGTTTAAATTCCATCATATTATTACCCACTTCCGAGAAATATTTAACTGAGGTCCTCAGCAGAATTAAGCATTCAAATTTGATGTGTCAATCAAATATTTATTGGCAGTTGGTGCAACAGGCCCTTACTGTTTATTTATTCTACAATTGAAGATTCCTTGACTGATAGGTTGGTATGCGAGTGACCACCCATACTGTAAAAAATGGTTCACTTTGCCAATGTCACCCCTGCTTCAGAGAAGGTCGGCAAGAGTTGCAGGGCTTATGTTCATTTGAGATTGGGTTTTTTATATTGTAGGTCCACATGCGGCATGTGTAAGCGCGAAATTGTGCATGTCTGCTTGTGGGAATGCATTTAATATGAATCTCAAATGATACATATCTTTGCAGCTTAGATTTAGATTTAGATTTAGAAACTATATTTTATTTATTTGGCAATGCTTTGCACCTGATGATGTGAAGTTTGTTTATGGAACCGGTTATACATAGATAAACTGTACTCATCCTGTAACTATTCACAATTTCTAAAGAACATTTTATGGTTTAAAGAAATAATCTAATATAAGATTGTCAGCAATGTAAACTCTAGAAGAAATCACGATGAAAATATTAAAAGGAAAAAATAACAAAACCACAAAAAGTTTTTGGGTTAGTTTAACTAGAATAAATGTATAATAAATCAAGTAATAATAAATAAACTTGGATTTTATTTTTGACCTTGGCTTTGGACACCTCTACCAGGAAGATAATAGCGTTGGCATAGCAGAAACAATAATTTTACATCCTTTAAAATTTTTGTTTTATTTTAAAGTATTTTCAAGCTATATATAAGTTGGTATGCGGCTGACCACCCATGCTATAAAAATGGTTCACTTTGCCAATGTCACCTCTGTTTCAGGGAAGGACGGCAAGAGTTGCAGGGTGTATGTCTATTTGAGATTTGGTTTTTAGGTTGTAGGTTCACATGCGGCATGTGCAAGCGTGAACGTGTACTTGTCTGCTTGTGAAAATGCATGTAATGTAACATATCTTTGCAACTTAGATAAGATTAGATTAGATGACTTTGGCAACTTAAAACTAATCTTTTGACTGTATTCTCTTTCTATACACAACAAATGTAAATACGTACATTTTGTGTAAACTTCCATTTACATAATGTGACATTCTATGTAAACTGTCGGAGCATCGATCCGTGTGTGTATGCTATTGTCTGGCATGCCTGTAACCCAGTGATTCCCAAACTATGGTACGCGTACCACCAGTGGTACGCGACGCTTCTTAAGGTTGTACGCAAGCAGCCATGGCCATGGGAAATACATAGTAAATAATTAGATAAAACGTTTTTCAATTTCGCGCTTAAAATTAAGTACAACTAAGCCAAATATTTCCTTTCTTGTCTCGAACATGCAGCACCATTTTTCGCACTAAGTCCTAAGAGTATTGTATTTGTTTTCTATAATTAATAAATAAACATAATGTTGTCAAAAACAGTTGTTGCAGTTTATATTACTTTACCATTTTCAACGATTTTTTAACTGTTGAACTTCAGTGGTACGCCACTGATTTATAATTTCGTGAGGGGGTACGCGAAATCAAAAGTTTGAGAACCACTGCTGTAACCCATTTACATCGGATGCATTTCCATCATAATATGCGATCGATGGAAATTTGACATTCCAAAAATTGCAATTTACATACTTGCTTTTCACTTTTATAATAACAATCAGATAGCTTACAACAAATGATTTAAATCTTTTTCCATTGTTATACTATTTTGACATTAATTTTACTCCAGTCATTGCAAAGGGACGCCGGAGGACATCTAAATCTAAATCTAAGCTGCAAAGATATGTATCATTTGAGATTCATATTAAATGCATTCCCACAAGCAGACATGCATAATTTGGCGCTTACACATGCTGCATGTGAACCTACAATATAAAAACCCCAATCTCAAATGAACATAAGCCCTGCAGCTCTTGCCGACCTTCCCTGAAGCAGGGGTGACATTGGCAAAGTGAACCATTTTTTACAGTATGAGTGGTCAGCCGCATACCAACCTATCAGTCAAGGAGTACATCGTGGCTAAAAAACCTGCGATAATGGTTCAACAAAAACACCTTGTCCTTATTTCGAGCCGCAGCATCCACGGGGAAAATAGCCATGATTATCGCCGATCTTCAATAGAACTGGCACCATAAGATAAAGAAGATTTGCAAGATTGCAACTGCCACTAATGTTGACCTGCCTTTGAAGTGACATTGGAAAAGTTAACCATTTTTTACAGTATCGGGGATCAGCTTCATACCATCCTATAAACAAGGAACTAGGATAATAAAGTGCATTTATATGATTTTATGTAAAACAAACAATATATGAAAAAAACTACATGACTGAAAATGTCCAAATAGGTGATATTGCAAAAGAATGGAACCTGCAGAGTGAGAATAAGAGAGGAGTATGTATGAAGAAAGTGATGAATGTTGAAAAGATGAACGAGGTATGCAAGGACAGAAAAAAGTGGAGACGCATCTGCGAAGGTACCGGCCAGTGGAACGGCGGAACAGTCGCAATACTGCCAATATAACCCTTATTTTAGGAAAAAAATCGGCAACAACTGCAGAATTTTTCCGAAACAAATTTTCTGAATAACCCTATACGTCACAGATAGAGGTATCTAGTGCAATAAAAATTGCAGAACGATATTTGGTTCGCAACCCGGCGGAGTGACTTCACAGATTTCCTCCAGCTTTTCCATCATGTCATTCTAATTTTCTTTTTAACATCAATTCATCCTCTCTTTATCCTGGCAACTACAACCAAATTAGATTTAAAGTCATTTAATTTAAAAAATATTATGTAGTTTGTAAAAATAATTATTTTTCATGTTTTTTTTAATCTCCCTGTAACATTGCACCAGACTATTGACGCTAATACCAACCCTTGCAGTCAATACTCCTTCTTGCGTCTCTCTCTAACGCACGTCCAGACATAGCGGCGCGGGGTGATTCACCGTCCCTTTCTCACATTACACCCGGTTCAGCGAATATTACATTGATAAAATACAATTTTTTTGTTTTCAAAAGTAAAATTATGAATAAAATATAAAAACCGCAATACAAGTTTTGTGAAATAATGGAAGCGTCACTCAAACCGGTATAATTTAATGCAATGTGACAAGTGTCAACGACGATACCATGTTGAAAGCACCGGTTCTCATCAGATCACCGAAGTTAAGCAACGTTGGGCGCGGATGCTACCTGGATGGGTGACCGCTCAGTTACACCGCGTGTTGTTGGCATTTCTTGGACCGGCCCATAGTTCAGTGGTAGCACTTTGGACTCTTAATGGAAGGTTGAGGGTTCGAATCCCGGCGGAGCACAAAAAAATACCATTTAAATTTTCAAATTTTCTCTTCGCTGCGCTGGGTTGAAAAATTCATACACCTTAACCAATTACCGGTCAACAAAGGTCTATCCAACGTTACAACAACTGGGTCTTGCTTGAGAATTGGCGCTTTCTACAGCGACGACCAAGCTCGTAAAAAGGTCGATAGCTCAATTGGTAGAATGCTTGCGTTCCATGCCGAGAGCAAGGGTTCGATCCCATGTGTTGGTGATCCCAGGTGATCAAATGTGTTGGTAACCCTGTAAATAACCCTGGTAGAAATTGTGAGTTGTAGTAATGACTTAATTTGCAACATTACTTTCAATTCATCTATAATCTAAGTTGCAAAGATATATTAACATTTAAAGCTCATATCAAATGCATGCCCACAAACAAACACGTGTAGTTCGCGCTTACAAATGCTGAATGTGTACTTACAAATGAAATCCAAACCTCAAATGAACATAAACCCTACAACTTTTGCCGACCTTCCCTGACACAGGGGTGATATTAGGCAAGTGAACCACTTTTTACAGTATGGGTGGTCAGACTCATATTGTAATAGTAACTGTTACTCTGTCGCCATTCCGCTAGGGGTGGCCAGAGCCTCTGCAGTGTTGCCTCCATTTTTTCCTATCCTGACATACCTCTTTTAATTCATTTATATCCATTACCTTTTTCATGCATTTTCTTCTTTTTCGCTCACTTTGTATCAGTGACGGCTCGTCGATTTTTCATCGAGCAGTGCATTTTTATACTAGCCGTCATTGATTAGATAGGACTTGACACAAACGGTATTTTATGCGGAACAAATTTGTAAGTATTGGATCGTGGCATTATTACTGGGGGTGCAATGCACCGATGCACCTTACCTGCAGCCGTCACTGCTTTGTATATCCCATTCTTTCACAACCTCCTTTATCTGATCACTCTATAATTTTCTCGGTCGTCTTTACACTTTCTTTGTATATAAACTTTGATCATTCATTCTTTCCACATGCCCAAACCATCTCATCCCATTCTTTTGTCATACCAACCTATAAGTCAATAAAATCTTATGAAATAAAATGCAATTTCTTCTCAATGTAGGTACTACCCGGTTGTCTATGGAATACTCGTACTCACCCTTAATTTTTCCTTCCTGTTAAATGTAAATAATTAACTTAAACAAATGTTCACTTGCTACGATTCTAATCACATTATAGCCACCATGTTGATTCTTTGACGCCCTTTCATCCCTCGCTTCCTCTACAGTGGGGGGAGTGGTGTGAGGCTGTCTACCAGGGTAGACAACGTGACGAATTGGTGCATGCTGCATGCTCATGTTCACTCAAGAACCGATGAAAACCCCCACCTGCACCTCAAGTATAAAGCATCACGTTTAAACGTAACTTTATCAAAATAAAAAAAAGAGAAAACGTGCTTAGGGGCTGTCCATAAATTACGTCATCGATTTTGGCGTATTTTCGACCCCCCCCCCTTACAATCATCCTATTGTCATAACTGTCAATCATCCTATCGTTCCTTGACTTATAGGTTGTTATGCGGCTGACCACCCATACTGTAAAAAAATTGGTTCACTTTGCCAATGTCACCCCTGTTTCAGGGAAGGACGGCAAGAGTTGCAAGGCTTATGTTCATTTGAGATTGGGTTTTTATATTGTAGGTCCACATGCGGCATGTGTTAGCGCGAAATTATACATATCTGCTTGTGGGAATGCATTTAATATAAATCTTAAATGATATATATCTTTGCAGCTTAGATTAGATTAGATTAGATTAGACATACCCCTGCAACTCTTGCCGTCCTTCCCTGAGACAGGGGTGACATTGGCAAAGTGAACCATTTTTACAGCATGGGTGGTCAGCCGCATACCGACCTACAAGTCAAGGAACATACACGACAAATTACATTTTTTTTAAATCAACAAATGTATAGACATCAAAACTAAAAACAACACAAATTCCAATTTAATAAACCCTAGCCGCCAACATTACAAATAAAACGCCATTTCTTTCTGTCCTTACATACTTCTTTCATTTCCTCCAGAGTCATAACCTTTCTCATACAAGCTCTTCTTTATTTAAAACTCTGGATATTCCATTCATTCGCAATTTCGGATATTTGGTCCATCCATACCTTTCTCGGTCCTCCTCTACCACGACATCCATCTATTCTTGCAACGTATACTTTCTTCGTCTGTCTTTCCTTATTCATTCGCTTCATATGCCCAAACCATCTTAACAAACTTCTTTTAAACTTCACTTTCACACTTTCTCTTGCACCACATTCTTCTCTTACAAAATCATTCCTCACCCTGTCACTCCGTTTTTTCCCAATCATACTTCTTAGAAAGTCCATTTCAACAGTATGGACCTTACTAATTTCACTTTCATTCACCGTCCAGGCCTCACTTCCATACATCAAGATGGGTAAAAGTATGGGTAAGTCAAGGAACACATTCGTATCAATATACAGGAAAAATGTGCTGTTTTAGCCTCCACATATTTTTCAGGTAAATGTTAAGCTTGTAAGCAGTATGCTTGTATAGGAAATCCACCCTTCTTTATCCCCCTTCAAGTCGTCTGGTTTTATGATTTCCTACGACGCGACGTACATAATCCTTTGCTAGATTTTGAATGGCGTGAATTTTCCTTCATACGATATTACTGTAAGTGCTTCACGTTTACACTTTAGCTGAGTGGTAAAACGTAAATGAGTGGTTAGCAAAAGGGGAAGGTTTCAAACATTGACTTATAATATCTGTGGACAACAAAATTATTTTAACGAAAATAGACATAATTGTGTCTCAACACTGTCTCAACTTACTCACAAAAATGGTCATTAGTTAGAAAGAGAACAAAGTACGTCACAGTTGCATTTCCATGTGAACAAAAAACTCGGGAAAACGAAAAAAAATCTTGAATGTGAGTACCATTGTAAATAATGGCTGCCGATTAGACCGGAAATAGTTAGAGTTGACAGATAAAACGCGTTATAAATATTGTGATCGCCAAAATTGGTGTCAATATTTCAAATTTTCAAGGTGTATATTCATATTTTAATTTTATCACTCATTTCATTAAAACTATTGTGATATTTAATGCGTCATATTTGTAATTGTTGCCGCCACATTGGGGGCACCGCTGCAACGTTTGACAGGAGAGGAACACAAGTGGGAACAAGTATGTATCAATTTAGTATGTTAGTTTCCGCTCCCCTATGTTATAACTCGATGGTTTCAAATCATACAGGTATATTTATTTAAAGTACATTTTAATTTTCAACACTTCCTTTAATAAATGGTGGTAAGTTTAGGTAGGTAGTCCGGTTGATAGCTCATTTGGTAGAGTGCTTGCATTGCATGCCGCGAGCCTGGGTTCGAATCCCAAAGAGTGTTAGAAATGATTTCCCGTTCCGTTGTTTATTTCAAACCTCAAATTAAATATCGGGAAGTTTTACTCACCCTTCACAAGAAATTAGTACCAGCCCCCACGGGAGTTGGGAAACCCCCAACTCAACTGAAGTGGTTGGCGTGAGGTTGGCCCCCTTACCTGTAAAAATAAATAGGTTCCACTCGACACATGCGAAATCCTTCGGGGATAACGTGGCAAGAAGTTAAACTATATGTGTAGCTTAGTTGAGGTTACGTTGCGTTTAGCTTAAATGAAAATTATCTCAACAGTTATGAATTAAATTTCCACAGAAAACCAGAGGGCCTAAAATTTAATACAACATGGTTGCCGTCGATTGTAGTTATAGACCAATGTACTTTTACACCTAATATGAAAAATGAAAGAACAATAAATAGACGCCAATAGTTCAATTCTAGTAGGAAGGTTGCAGAGCTTTGAAGATTTTACTCACAGTGGTAACCTCTCACCTTCCTTGACTTACAGGTTGGTTGGCTTCACATATAGTGTAACTTCTTTCCTGCGTTATCCCCGAAGGGGTCACATGTGGCGATTCGGGACCTATTTATTTTTACGGGTAAGGGGGCCAGGCTCACACCAACCACTTTCGGTTGAAGTGGGGGTTTCCCAGCTCCCGGAGGGGCTGGTTCTCATTTCATGTAAAGGCTGAGTAAACCTTGAGATCGAACCCTTGCTCTCGGCATGGAATGCAAGCATTCTACCAATTGAGCTATCGACCTTTTTACGAGCTTGGTCGTCGTCGCTACAAAGCGCCAATTCTCAAGCAAGACCCAATTGCTGTAAGGCTGGATGGACCTTTGTTGACCGGTCATTGGTAAAGGTTTATGAATTTTTCAACCCAGCGAAGAGCAAATTTGAAAATATTAATGGTATATTTTTTGTGCTCCGCCGGGATTCGAACCCACAACCTTCCCATTCAGAGTCCGAAGTGTTACCATTGAACTACGGACCGGTCTCTCTCGGATCGGAAATTTGCCAAAAGATCGACACACATATCAAATCATTTCACGAGACATAAAAAATGACTTGCATACATAATTGATTGACCCACTACTCATTGGGGTTAAGGAATGAAGAATGACTTGCGTTGAATTAGTGCATGGACCGCCGACCAACAAAGGACACCGAAAGTTGCAACTTATGATGAAAGAGGTAGAAGAAGAAGTTGATTATTTTCGGGTGCTTTTAAATCTAGTTTTGACAATGTATTTGATGGAAAAGTGACAAGGGGCTGTCCATATATTACGTCATTCGCATTCAGGGGGGGGTAAGTCTGGTTTGCGGATGATGGCAAATGATGTACGAGTACCAAAGGTGACGTCGTTCTTGTAAATACCAATTTCTACAAAATATACAAAATATTATGTAAGTAATATAACATTATTAATTATTAAGCTCATCCATTATTACAGCAAGAGGGGGGGGGGGAGGGTCATTAGATAATGACTATAGGATGATTGTAAGGGGGGAGGGGGGTCGAAAATCGGCCAAAATCGATGACGTAATTTATGGACGGCCCCCAAATGCATCTACAGAATAAATCAAAACAGATTTTTCAATGTGAATATTTAAAAATTTGCATTGTTTCCCCTGCCTTCATTCCATGGTCCTTGACTAATAGGTTGGTGTGGTAACGCAACGCAACGAAACTACACATATAGTGTAACTTTTTGCCACGTTATCCCCGAATGGGTCGCATGTGGCCAGTTGAACCTATTTATTTTTACTGGTAAGAGGGCCGGCCTTACGCCAACCACTTTTTATTTTTTTTCTTCAAATAGATTTGTGAAGAAGAATGCAATTCACCAACCTATTCTGCCTGGCCAGAAACAGGTATTAATATCATCAATTAATAATTCATTATTGTTTGTATTAATGAACTATTCATTAATAATTACCCAATAGCATCTGTTGATTGTTGAACCAGGGTCAAAGTTATGGTCAAGTGACCCAAGCGGGGATCGAACCAACGTTATTCTATTCCAAACTTGCTAGAAAGATCGGCCATAACACCGACAACCGACAACCACTTCAGTTAATACTTAATAATAACTTCCCGAGAGGCTGGTACTCATTTCTTGTGAAGGCTGAGTAAACCATGCCAGTATTTTATTTTGGGGTTTGAAATAAACACCGAAACGGGAAATCATTTCTGAATTCTGACACCCTCTGTGGGATTCGAATCCGAGCTCACGGCATGGAATGCAAGCACTCTACCAACTGAGCTATCGACCGAACCATGGTAACCATGCTTTAAATAATAATTCTTTTTTACCGATATCACCCCTGTTTCAAGGAAACTCGGCATAAGTCACAGGGTTTATGTTCATTTGAAGCGTGAACTTGAAAAAAAGAAAACATATTCCGTTTCCGGTTATTTCTAAGAACGAAGAAAATTTCATTGCATAATTTAATGGATTTTATATATATAAATGTTTATCCAGATTTATATGTTAGAAGTGAAGGTTCCAGAGGGCTTTATTCGCTGCTAATTTCTGAGAAATCTTTTCGGGAAATTGTATGGCCATCATCCACGCTACCCAGAATCCACCGGTGTACCTCTTCCCGGAAAATTCTATGTATTTTATAAACGTTAATGTAGATAAGTTTATCGATATAATCTTGGAAGGAATGGAACAAATAGTTTCTATGAGTTTTTACCGAGAAAACTTTCCGAACATTCCATATAATAATTAATTTTGAAATTTAACAAGGCTTCTTCAAAATAAGAAGAAATCGATATTTTCTAATAATCAAGTAATTTGAAGAAAACTTATGTCTTCTTACATTTTTCTTCTTCTTCCATCATGGAAATTTTCACCTTTGATACTGCTGCACAAAAGAGAGATCATGTGCTTTTGTCAAACCACTATCTCACGTTCTTGGATCAGGATTTTCTGCTGAGCCCGTCGTACTTAATTTTTAGAAGCCTATATATACGTTTCCCATTATGCTCCTGAAATGAAACTTTAAAGTAAATAAAAAAAAAAACAACAATTAAAATTCCATTCCGTTCTATACTTAAAAAAAAAAAGTATTTGTATATTTATCAAACAATAATTCGTGTGTGATTCTTTAATATACTGGTGAGGTTGAACATAACGGACTGGTGCGTTCGCGATAATGGTTTATATAGCCTTTTAAACTTATTTTTTTTCGTCAATCAGTTACAACTTTTGAGAATGCTTGAAAAATTGAGGAAGCTTTTTCTAATACCTTGTTTTCGATTGGAGAAAAATTCTGTAAAAACAAATTTTAAATTAATCCAAAATAAGAGTACCTAAATAAAAACTAACACACAAATAATCCAAAAGACATAAGGATTGAAAATTAGCATTATAATAGTTAAATACGAGTATAATTTTAAAATTATTTTGTAAAAATATTTGTAACAATTCTGCTCCTGAAGATGCCTCATTAGGCGAAAATGTTTGAGCAAACAAAAAAAAAGAAATTAATAAGTTAATTAAAACTCTGTTTATTCAATTGAATTTTTAAATAATTATAATAGTGATTTTATTTATATAAGTACCTACTGCACGGGAATTCATCACGTAGCTTTAAGGGCGTCGAACTCTGGTCCCTTGAACTCAAAAGCGGAGCAATGCCCCACTTAGCTGTAGGGCGTACCACTGCACTATTGAACTTTCCCCGTCTGAAAATCCAGAAAAATAGTTTAATTACTTATACAGATCAAGTCTAATTTTAATCTTAATCTCAATCTTTCACTGTTAACAGATCAACACTAAAAAATATTTTAATCTCAATCCATTAGATTAGGTTCAATATATAATGGACCTTAAAAAATATTGTTGTACATACAAAAAAACTCACTCCCTTTATCTATGATTCACAAAATAATATCCAGATGACGTTTTGGGATTTTCTCGGCATCCAGGATTTTCATGTGACTCATAAAAAGTTCCGGTTCGTCCAATGACACTTAGCCTCCGGTCAAAGTCGGGTTCGTGACCTGTAAAACACCAGACAAAAACCTGAAAATTACATTTATTCCCCTTAAAACACGTGTTTAAAAACATGACTGTGAATTTTTTGGTTGGTGCTATTTTTGAAGCTTTAATTTCAGACTCGAACCCCTTCTCACGTTGTACACAAAAAAAAAACACAAATATTACAAAACAACATTTTTATACCGTGTAAAAAATAACGTACTTATTTAAAAAAAATCTATACATAGATTTCTGTGGCCTAAAATAAATTGTTGTAAATTGAGATTTTAATTATTTCTGAAATCAGGTGAGCGATATTTTTCTTCTGAAATTATTGAATTGTTCCTTGACTGTAACGTAAAAATGTAAAAAGTAAATATTTTTTTACGTTACAGGTGGTCAACCTCACATAGATTTATAAAGTCAAGAAACAATTCAATAATTTCACAAGAAAAACATCACTCATCTTATTTCAGCATTAACTAAAAACTTTGGCAATGTCACCCATGTTTCAGTGAAGAATTTAAAAATGTGTTTTTGATTTGTTTCTTAACATATGTAAGCGTAAACCTACTCGTGTCTGGTTGTAGGCATGCATTAATTATGTATCGTAAATGTTACTGCAATTATTTGTAAACATTTTTGTATGAAATACATTAATCCCTATTTTTTTTACTTTTCATTGACAGCAAAAAAATAACTTTACGTGTCTACTTGTGGGAATGCATTTAATATAAATCTCAAATGACACATATTTGTGCAACTTATATTTAGATTTTAGAATAAATATAAATAAATGGAAGCACAGGAAATTATTTCCTCATCATTTGAATACATTATCTAATTTTAAAAATAATCCTAGATTGCTGCTTTTGGTTTTATACAACTTGTATATTCTACATAAGATTATATGTAAGTACTAAGGGACAAGAACACGGTAGTAGATATAATAAAACAGTATTCCAAGTATAAACTTTACATTAAAACTCATCATAGCGTTTTATACAAAAATATGTGGTAACTGAAACAGTGCCTCTACTGAGAGTTATTGTTTTTATACATTTTTGGTAAAACGCTAGGGTTGGAGTTTGTAACAAGGAAGGGTCATACGAAGGGTACGGTCGGTAAGGGTACAGCGACGGTCCTTCACCTGTCTGGGGCTGAAACGATGCACGCAAAACCAGGAAAATGTCTGCAGACAACGCTACAAACACGTATAAACAAATCGTTTCAGGCATTACGCAATTGCAAGCTTGCAACAGTTGTTTGCAGAGTTTTACGTATCGGATATCAACGTAATAGACACTCTCTAATATATTCTAGTCTAAGCTACAAAGATACATTTACATCTAAGATTCATATAAAGTGTAAGTCCACGAGTAAACATGCTGGACTACAAACAAATTAAACCTAATCTAATCTAATCTAAGTTGCAAAGATATGTTACATTGGAGATTCACATTACATGCATTCTCACAACCAGACACGTACAAGTTCGCGCTTGCACATGCCTCATGTGAACCTACAACAAAAAAACCAAATCTACAATGGACATACACCCTGCAACTCTTGCCGTCCTTCCCTGAGACAGGGGTAACATTGGCAAAGTGAACCATTTTTACAGCATGGGTGGTCAGCCGCATACCAACCTATAAGTCAAGGAACAACACCACAAATCTAAAATGAAAATACACCCTGAAAGTCTAGCCAACCTGCCATGAAATAAGTGAGATGATTGGTCAGCCTCATATCAACCAATAAGTCAATGAACATAACAAAAATAGGTTGAAGAGGATTTAAAAAAATATATTTTGTGACAAAGCTGTCGAAGTTATCAGCTTAGATGCTGTATTTGAACCGATTTACTTTGTTGTGTATGTTCCTTGACTTATAGGTTGGTATGCGGCTGACCACCCATGCTGTAGAAAGTGCTTCACTTTTCCAATGTCACCCCTGTTTCAGGGAAGGTCTGCAGGAGCTGCAGTATGTTCATTTGAGATTCGGGTTTTTATATTGTAGGACTACATGCTGTATGTTTAGGCGCGAACTGAAACATGTATGTTTTGTGAAAATGCATGTAATGTGAATCTCTAATGTTACTTATATTTTGCAACTTAGATTAGACTAGATGCTGCAGCTCTAATAGTGGAATTGGTGCTTTTGTTAAACAATTGTTTTCAGATTCCCCAGACGTGTCCTTAAACATCAGCTTTTTCCATGTAAATGATATTTTGATTAAATGCACTAAAAAAAAATACTTGTATTTGAAAAGAAACAATTCTTAAAAGGATTTTGGTACCTTCAAAACATGTTTGAAAGTATAGAGAATTGTTGAGAACTATTTTACATAGTGTGTTTTTCGGATACATGTTTAACATAAAACTTATTACCTATAGTCCTTTGTACGCAAAAATATGGAATATATACAAAAATAATACAATATTCATTATGTGCTTTGAAAGGAAATTTCATACATAGTCATAGTATGGCAGGATGTTTTTGTTGTTGTTAGTAACATCATTAATATTGGCCCGACCTTGACTAAAGGAAAAAGGGAATGTGAGTATAGTACAATGGATATCGATTAAACATGCATCCCTTTTATTTTCAGGGGGTTGTGGGAGTGGGAGAAGGATGCAATACAATTTTACCTTCCACCTCCTATGAGTCATGCCACCCTGATACAAAATAAAACATTTTGTTTCATGACATTCATGGTATGCGGCTGACTACCCATGCTGTAGAAAATCGGCCAGAGTTGCAGGGTGTATGTTCATTTGACACACAGAGTCTACAGTCGGCATGTTTAAGCGCGAACTTATACGTGTCTACTTGTGAAAATGCATAAAATGTGAATCCTTATTGCTGCATATCTTTGCTACTTAGATCAGATTAGACATTCATGGTATTTAAGAAATATATTCAATTGTTTACGTAAAATAATGTATATTGCGAATGATTGAGAGGAAAATGTGTAAGAAAGAGTGATTGATAAGAGGAGATTGAAAGAGGTATGACAAGATAGAATAAGTGAAGTTAATTATTTTGAATTAATATTCGGAGATCTTTAAGTATGTGTGTATGAAGTCAGAATGAGAATACAAAAAAAATAAAATGATCGTAAAAACATCGTGAAAAAGAAGCATCTTGTCTAATAAAAGACAGAAATTCAATCAATATTATTACATCAAAATTCAATCAAAATTCCTTCAATATTGGTCCCATTTGTAGTCTGACATCTGGTGACAGCGGTGATAACCTTGTTGCTAATTAGCGGAGACACCAACCACGAGGACTGTGATGCTCATTCCAATGATAGATTTTGGCAATACATTTGAGTTAATATATTTCTGTACCTTTGAGCATAAACAACGGAAGTCCACTTTTTTGCGTTTTTGAGTAAATGATGCAGAAATTATTATAATTAGCTGTTCTATAAGTGGTAAAATAATTGGAGACCTCGGACTCATAGTTACTGAGATATCAAGTGTAATAAATATGGGATGCACATAAAAGTGCGAGCATAAACCACGGAAGTTCCACATATGTTGTTCACATTACTTCACATTAAATAAATATCGATTAAATAAGATAAACAGTTTTTACAGATCAAAAATATCTCGTCTAGTTTAGAAGTTATGATGGTTTAAAAAAGTGCACATCTTCACTAAAACTCGTCTCCTGCACATTTTACTAAATGTGACTGCCGTTGTTTATACTCTAAGGTACAGATTTGTAATGTCATTTGTGTTTTTTGCTCTCTCTCTGTAACGCTGAGTTTTGTATAGAACATGCGTTCTAGTGATTTATATTTTAAATTATTTTACAATTCATCCTTTTGTTGATCAAAATGTCCTTGTTTTCTTTTTATAAGAGTCACCTTCACCCGTTTATTTCAGGAAAATTCTTATCAATCCCTTATGATATTTTTAATGTAAATTTGTTATACTAATTTTACATATATGATTTTTATTTTTTGTTACAGGTAAGTGACATCAAAACACTCATACGATGTTCTGCTTTTGGCGCCAATTAAACAAACAAGAGTAAGTCTTTATTTTTACTTCAAATATAATCCTAGATTTAAATCTCAACAACGTTCTGCATGTTTAAACGGATTTGTAAAATGTCGTGTTAAAACCGTCTAATTGTATTATCGTCCAATCAAGTCGAAAAACTGTGTTTCCTTGTCGCACCAGTACCCTTAGCACGAGTTGCAAAACTTGAGACAAGTAAAGTTTACGGAAATTATTAAAGAGTGATTTCCCCCAAAATCTGCCGTTTTTGTTTTTGTTTGAACTTGATTTTCTTCATCACTGTAACTCTTTTGCTAAGACCATAAAGTGTAAGAAACAAAAACGGCAGATTTTGGGAGAAATCACTCTTTAATATTTTGCGTAAACTTTACTTGTGTTTTGCAACTCGTACTAAGGGTACAGAAAGCAAACAAAAGTCTCAGCTAAACGCTTAAGCTTTTTTTTAACCATGGCCATGTTAAAAAACCAGTGTTGACTGTTTACATTTTAGATTAGCAAGAGCTTTATTGCTTACTCAAGACACGAACAAAGACTAATTAAGTTACGTTTATTATTATTCTCCCGGTCTTTTGGATCAATTGATTAAGTTTTTGTAAAAGATTTTACCATATCACGCTCGATTTTTGTAATTTCTTTGGGTCTAATCTATCTTATCTAATCTAAGTTGCAAAGATATGTAACATTGAGGATTCACATTACATGCATTCTCTCAAGCAGACACGTACAAGTTCGCTCTTGAGCATTTCGCATGTGAACCTACAACATAAAAACCAAATCTCAAATGGACATACACCCTGCAACTCCTGCCGACCTTCCCTGAAACAGGGGTGACATTGGCAAAGTGAACCATTTTCTACAGCATGGGGGGTCAGCCGCATACCAACCTATAAGTATACTCGTATAATAAAATTAACGTTTTCTATAATCCATCTATAATCTAAGTTGCAAAGATACGTTGACACCTAAGGCTCATATCTAATGTATGCCCACAAGCAGGCACATGCAAGTTCGCGCTGACACATTTTGCATGTCCGCTCAGTTGGTGGAGTACTTGCAATCCATGCCAAGAGCTCCGGTTCGAATCCCACAGTGATTGTCAAAAATGTCTATTTCAAATTCAAAATAAAATACCGGAAAGGCTTACTCAACCCTTACAAGAAATGAGTAACAGTCCCCTCGGGAGCTGGAAAACCCTGAATACAGCTCATTGTTGTTTGTTCCTTAAAGCCACAAAGCAGCTTTTTTTTAGATTAAAGTATTAGGTACTTTTGAGGGCAACGACCCCATTCAAGGGCAATTCCCAGTTATCTGGTTTTCCTCTTGGTCGGGAAACTGCAGACAGGAAGTGGAGGCTATACCGGAAGTGTAGAGTGTTGGTGTGCGTGCGCAACCGGAAGCTCTGTAAGGGGAGGCCAGTGGACTGTTGTCATTAGTATAAAGCACTTGTCGTGGAAAAGCTGGCATGCAAGGAAAATGCAGGTAGTCATGGGGGACCGAAATGTGTATGGAAGGCTTTATTGCGGGGCTATAAATACAGGTAAATTTCTTGGTATGCATTAGGTACAGTTATTATATACGTTTAAACGATACCGTAGAGCTTGTTTGTTTTATGTTCATCAGCTCCTTGACTGATAGGTTGGTATGAGTCTGACCCCCCGTGCTGTAAAAATCGGTTCACTTTTGCCAATGCCACCCCGATTTCAGGGAAAGGCGACAGGAGTTGCAGGGTTTATGTTCATGTGAGGTTTTGTTTATTTGTATGCACGCATGCAGAATGTGTAGGCGCGAACCTACATGTGGGCATACATTTAACATGAGCCTTAAATGTTAATATTTTTCTTTGCTGCTTAGATTATAGATTTTCTCCAGATTATTCCTTGACTTATAGGTTGGTGTGAGGCTTTAGACGTAGGTATTTGGATGGTTGTACCTACTAGTGTTAGCTCGAAGCTTCTCATTAAGAAGATTTTGTCATGGTCTGGTGTATGCCAGAGTAGCCCTTATTCACCTATAAATACAGGTCGCAGTGCTTTGAAGGATGATTAGTACCTTAGCCGTATTTAGTACCTGGTACGTAGTCCAGTGGTAAGTGGCAACAATTTGGACTCGTAAATGGAAGTTTGTGGATTCGAATCCCGGCAAAGCACAAAAAATATACCATTTATATTTCCAAATGTGCTCTTCGCTGTGTTGAAAAATTCATAAACCTTTACCAAAGACCGGTCAGTGAAAGGTCCATCCAACCTTACAAAAACTGGGTCTTGCTTGAGAATTGGGGCTTTCTACAGCGACCACCAAGCTCGCAGAGGGCTCTTGAAGTGTGATACACACAAAAACAGCGCTCACCAAATAAATCATCCTAATATCATTTATTATTATTAGCCGTTGAGCGAGATAGTACAAAAGTTGAGCATTGACCCAAATGTGAGTGAATGTTGAAATAAATTGTTGAAGTAGAATTTACTCGAAGATTTATTAAATTGAATCCAAGTAAAGATTATGACTCTGGAGGAAATGAAAGAAGTATGTAAGGACAGAAATAAATGGCGGTTGATCTGCAATGTTGGCGGCTAGGGTTTATTAAATTGGATTTTTTTTTCTGTTTTAGTTTTGATGTCCATAGATATTATTACTTATTGATTTATAAAATATAATTTGTCGTGTATGTTCCTTGACTTATAAGTTGGTATGCGGCTGACCACCCATGCTGTAAAAATTGTTCATTTTGCCAATGTCACCCCTGTTACAGGGAAGGACGGCAAGAGTTGCAGGGTGTATGTATGTCCAATCGAGATTTGGTTTTTATGTTGCAGGTTCACATGAGGCAAGTGCAAGCGCAAACTTGTACGTGTCTGCTTGTGGGAATGCATGTAATGTGAATCTCCAATGTTTTTTTTTTTTTTTTTTTTTTTTTTTTTTAAGAAAATCCTGTGCGGGAGACTCCCTAGATTCTGAAGACTCTAGGGGTCTATGACACTTGTTGTAGTGCCGCAGAGGTGTACGAGCTTGGTCGTCGCTACAAAGCGCCAATACTCAAGCAAGACCCAGTTGCTGTAAGGCTGGATGGACCCTTGGTGACCGGTCATTGGTAAAGGCTTATGAATTCTTCAACCCAGCGAAGAGCACATTCGAAATATTAATGGTATTTTTGTGTGCTCCGCCGGGATCCGAATCCACAACCTTCCATTTACGAGTCCGAAGTGTTGCCACAACGGACTACGGACCGGTCCGAGATGCCAACGACACGCGGTGTACCTGAGCGGTCACCCATCCAAGTACTGACCACGCCCAATGTTGCTTAACTTCGGTGATCTATGGGAACCGGTGCTTTCAACATGGCTAATGTCGTTGACAACGCCATGTAACATATCTTTGCAACTTAGATTAGATAAATTGTGACGATATTATACAGGTGTGAGAAAAGTTATACATACGTTTACGTGTGAGAATACGTAAAGGTTTCTGTGTGCATGTGAAAGCGGATAATGATACAAAAGACCTGCACATAAATTCATGGTTGCGTTGGTAAGTTAGTTGAATATTGTGTTTCATGTGTTGTGTACAATGCAATACGAGGGGGCGGGTTTTCCCCGGGTTGGTTTTAACCTGTAAATTAGTGGGGAGGAAATACTGTAGGATGCATTTTAATAAAAAATCAATAGGCCACTTTCAGTTTTAAATACGAGCTGGAAAAAGGTGTGAGACAGGGCTGCATAATGAGTCCACAGTTGTTCAATGGACCATTGGATAAAAGAAGCGAATATGACGATGGAATAGACGGTGAAGAACGACGTTGACCGGTCTGTAGTCCAGTGGTTTAGCGCTTTAGACTCGTAATCGGAAGGGCGTGGGTTCGAATCACAGAGGAGCACAAAAAATATATATCATTTATATTTTCAAATATGCTCTTCACTAGGTTGAAAAATTCATGAATCTTTACCAATGACCGGTCACCAAAGGTCCATCCAGCCTTACAGCAACTGGGTTTTGTTTGAGAATTGGCTCTTTCTAAAGCGACGACCAAGCTCGCAGGGGGCTCGTTAGGTGTGATTCACACAAAAACAGCACTCGCTAAATAAAAGTTGTGAAATGGATTTCCATCGTTTCCATCTACTTTACTTTACTTTCTTCGGCTCATAAGCCTTGAAGGCTCAGGGCCTCCCGCACCACAATCCTCCAGGACTCTCTGTCTTGTGCTGCTTCCCTCCATGGTCCCCTCACTCCCAGAACTTCGGCGTCGGCTTCAACGTTGTCTGCCCACCGCATCCTGGGACGTCCGAGTGGTAATCAATCCATCATTCCATCATATCCATCTGTAAAAAAATCGTAGATCTCCGTTTTTGGTTCAATACGATTACATTGTCAAGATTTGACTGATTAGCTACAAGTTTAAAATGACAAAATATAGTAAAGTATATAAAAAGCGCGATAAAAAGCTTACTTTATAAATTTGAAAATATTTTTTAAGAAAATTGAGTGCTGCAATTATAATCTTAACTGACGGCAAAATAGCTAAGTATTTCAGAATTCTTAGAAACTTAGACTTACCCACTAGAGGTGAAGGTGTACTTGATGTTATTGTAAGTGAAAATAGAGTCAGACTTTAAAAGTTTCCTGGAAAACAGAGTTATTATTTCAGTTCTACGTCGTCACGTCTGCACGCTGCACTGTCGAGTACAACCCTAAATCAGTGGGTGTCAACCAGTGGTCCGCGAGACACTGATGATCCGAAAAACACTAAGAGCCTCGATAGTGGTCATCGGTGGGTCATGTTCTGCGTAATGCAAGTATAAACGGCACAAACTGCGTAAAGCAAACATTTATTGGATTGATTTAACCAAAAATCACGCTTGACCCTCTCAGACTACATGCATGTTGAAAATACACAGATAAAAAAAAAAATACAGTAGGTTTATATATGTACATATTTGGTTGATTTCTTTTAAAAGCGCCGTTTTCACTAAAGTATAGTCTCAAGGACCCATTTTTTTTTTTTTTTAAAGAAATCCTGTGCGGGAGACTCCCTAGATTCTAAAGACTCTAGGGGTCTATGACACTTGTTGTAGTGCCGCAGAGGTGTACGAGCTTGGTCGTCGCTACAAAGCGCCATTACTCAAGCAAGACCCAGTTGCTGTAAGGCTGGATGGACCTTTGGTGACCGGTCATTGGTAAAGGTTTATGAATTTTTCAACCCAGCAAAGAGCACATTCGAAATATAAATGGAATATTTTTGTGCTCCGCCGGGATCCGAATCCACAACCTTCCATTTTACGAGTCCGAAGTGTTGCCACTACGGACTACGGACCGGTCCAAGATGCCAACGGCACGCGGTGTGCCTGAGCGGTTACCCATCCAAGCACTGACCGCGCCCAATGTTGCTTAACTTCGGTGATCTATGGGAACCGGTGCTTTCAACATGGCTAACGTCGGTTGACCATTATTCCGGGTGTGACTTTTCTAATACGCGTGTCTTCAGCTTCCTCCCGAAGCTTGCCCTGTTCTACATTACATGAGGTACATGACACTTATAAGGTTTTTTATTTATTTTCTAGGTGGTATTGTTGTTTACAGAATTATATTCCTATTTTGCCGGCCTATTTCTCTACCGCAATAGCGCCTGCCAACTGTCAAACGGCTACCGTTTTATTTTTGAAAATTCTTCAATTATGAAGATAGAGGTGAAGAGATTCATGATGCTATGGTTTTCTCTGGTAAGTGGACATGTGACATGTGTAAGCGGGGAACTTATTTTTTAAAATAAAATAAGAATTACAAACGCATCCCAGATGAACATAGACGCCACTCTTGCCTCCTGAACTTTTTTTTTTTTTTTTAACCATTTTCTACAGCATGGGTGGTCAGCTGCAAACCAACCTATAAGTCAAGAAACATACACCGAGAAATTACATTTTTTAAAATAGACAAATAATAATACATATGCACATCAAAAAACCTAGCCCTAGCTCAACAAATGTCCAAAATCCATAGGTTAAGCATCACTGCAAGCCTCTAAGTATAAGTTTATACCTACAATACTGTCTGGCTCTAGGCGTGTCCCAGTGCAGTAACCTTCAGGTGGGCGGGGGAGGGAAGCCGCCCACTTGGGCTGGGGGAACGCAGTCACTCTCACTAACCCACTGCCTGTCTGGAGGGGCGCGGGGGCGGTGAGCGGCGGCATTCCGCCCCCCTCGACGTGCCGCCCAAACAACCGCGCCTAGTTTCCTGCTTGCATTGAACCCTGGGCGGTATGATGCAGTGTTTTCATGTACTAATGATGAGTTTTCATTGTAAAAGATCGATTAATGTCAAAACCAAAACAGAAAACAAAATTCTAATTTTAAAACTCCCTAGCCGCCAACATTACAGATCAACCGCCATTTCTTTATGTCCTTACATACTTATTTCATTTCCTCCAGAGTCATAACCTTCTTCATGCAAGCTCTCCTTATATTATGACTCTGGATATTCCATTTATTATACATACATAGGTACAATACTGTTGAAAAATCTATTCACCAGTATTTTTTTGAGACAATAATCCTATTTCCACAAGATTCCTTAGTTAATTAAGATTGTAAAACATTTGCGTATATTTTTAGTAAATTCATCAGCTATAAAGACAGTTTTATGCTCTCACTTCATTATTTTTTAATACCAATCGTTAACTGACTGATAGCATAAATAAGCAGAGTAAGTTTTCCATTTGATTTGATCGTTATAATTTAAGACCAATCGAATGCGGGAAATATCGCTGAGTATATTCTTTTGTAAACTATGGAATATGATAAAAAAAAGCTAGCAACATTAATCTTCCGATTTACTGATTTACTGTTGAAAATAAAAATGCATTTTTTGACCATGAAATTCTGTAACTTGCATAATATATTTCATGATTATCATATGTACTACATATTATACTCGTACACGAATATTTCAAATGAAAATTATGCTAACGAATATTTCGTAGATTCTCTCAATATTTTGATTATTATTCCTTGACTTATAGGTTGGTATGAGGCTGACCACCCATACTGTAAAAAATGGTTCACTTTGCCAATGTCACCCCTGTCTCAGGGAAGGTCGGCAAAAGTTGTAGGGCTTAAATGTTAATTCGAGATGTGGATTTTATTTGTAAGTACACATTCAGCATTTGTCAGCGCGAAAAGCACATGTTTGTTTGTGGGTATGCATTTGATATGTGCTTTAAATGTCAATATATCTTTGCAACTTTGTTTATAAATAGATGGTACACATTAAAAAATTGTTTTCCTTGTGGTATAATTATTGTTGTGCGTCTAATCGACCCATACCAGGGTACTATACATTATGCACGAGTCTCACCCTATCCCTCTCTCGCTCACCCCTCGTACACTCCCTGGGGGTGGGAGAGGGATGCAGATACGTCCAGACGGGTTGCACCGGCGCCGACAGCTGCCGCCAGACAGTTCCCGCACCTACATACAACATTTGTATAGAAATTCTCGTACTACGCTTACTACGAATCGTAGACTGTCAAACTTTGAATGTGGAAGGTTTTTCACACCTAATGGTTTCTAGAACCTTCCATGTGTAGAATATATAAGGCGACAATTGCTTGAAGGACAAAAAATCAGTAACAATATGGATATGATAAAGAATGCATATTAACGGTTAAAAAGAAATAAGCGACTTTTTGGTCAAAAATGAGTTATGAATGCTATCCTACTTAAAAATTTCCGCTCTTTCTGTGACTGTTATTCTGTCGCCATTCCGCTAGGAGTGGCCAGAGCCTCTGCATAGCTGCCTCCATTTCTTCCTATCCTTAGATACCTCTTTCAATTCATTCATATCCATCCCCTTTTTTATGCATTTTGTTCTTTTACGCTCGCTTTGTATATCCCATTCTTTCACAATCTCTGCAATCAATCACTCCATAGATACTCGTAATACTCTTGATAATGACCTGAGTATTGAAAGTCGAAAGTGCTTGAGGTAGAAAATATTATTGTGAAAATCACTCCATACTTTTCTCGGTCGTCCCTTACATCTTTTTCCTTTCACACTTCCTCTGTATATATATTTTGTCAGTCTATCATTATGCATTCTTTTCAAATCACAAAATTCTTTAATTCAAATGTAATTCCAGAACCCTAAAACGCTGCACCCTTTTACAATTTCATCAGAGTATTCAGGTGTGTATGTTTTTTTTTTTCAAATTTTGATGTTCCCGTGTTGCATTTAAAATTTTCACTTCAAAGACAAAAAAAGCTGCGTCGGCGTTTCAACCAACAGAGAACAAAAGAGTGACAGTATATAATAGTAGTCTGTCTAGCACAGACCGTATAAGACGAGTACTGAATCGTTAGTATAAAACATAAAGCTTATACTCAACTGTATCGTTTCACAAAAAAATATACGTTAAACTAAAACAGCATGTATATTGAATGTTTAACAAAAATATATATTTCGGAGGAAGTTGTCTGAAGCGCTGAAGTTTGCTAAATTCCTTACACTAAGGATATCAATCCAAGTCGGAGCTTACTAGCGCTCGCGAAAGAGCTCCATAGATAAAAGAAAAATCACAGTACAACTTAATTTTGGACACAAATCGCTATCTCGTCGCGTTAAGGTCGTAAGGAATCTAGCCGAATAGCGCTTCAGGATACAGTTTCAATAGACTGATAATTATTATTGAGTGAGAACTATTCGTTATTAAAACTGAACAAATTTCAAAACTTAATTTAAATTTAAATCGGATATTTAACGAACCGTTTAAAGAGAACTTACATCATTCTCGTCAAAGTCATTCATCCTATAATTAGTGTTAGGAATAGGTAGATAAAAAGTTGTATGAAGTCTCGTTTTGTTTGGTACTATAAAATTGAGATTTGGCACTAAGTTAGGGCAATCAATTTTTTTCTTTTTTAAAAAAAAAAAAATAGATTTGTGGAAAGGAATGCAATCCACCAACCTATTTTGCCTGGCCAGTTGTCTTCATGCGAAAGCAGAAGCTTGTGTGCATGCAACGGCATCTGTTGAACCAGGGTCGAAGTTATCGTCGCGGGATTCGAACCAGCGTTATCCAGTTCCAAATAACCTGTCTTGATCCCCGCGGCCATAACACCGACAATCGCATTGTTTATTCAATTAATTTTTGCCTTAATAATAATTATCAATCTATTTCATCCACTATTGACACTTCATCTTGACTACTTCCTTAGACTTATACTCGTATATCTTTGGCAAAACGCTATGGTTTAGTTAGACGTATGTTTTATACTTCGGAGTTTACTTATATCGGTCGTACCAGACCGGGTCGGCAGTTTTGTAGGCTTTCCTTCCACCCCTTTCCAGTACATACGCTTGGATGCACTGCAGACATACACAAGGGTAGTAAAAACTACCACTGAGACGGTCAGACGGATTGTATGCTTGTGTAGTGTGTGTGCAGAGAAAATGTCTGTAGAGTGATTGTGAGCGCAGACTTTCATTCTTACTGCAATGCTTCATTTTGCGATTTTTTGTTGTGAAAAATTGTTTCATCTTTTTTTTGCTGTTAAAATTGTCTATTCCTTTTTCTTAATATTATTACAGTTTTTGTATGTTATCCTATCAACCGATTACTTTCAGTCTTATACAATTTAACAATAACTCTAGCTAGGGGGGCCTAAGGACTTTGCAGATCTTTAAAAAAAAATCCAAAGATCTTTTTTTTCCTTTGCATGACTAAAATGTCTTCTTCTTTTTTCTAGTCAGTTTTGTAGGTTCCGTTTTTTGGTGTAGACTTCACACTTCTGTCTTGAGAATAGTACATCTTCTATCTCATCGTTTTATTTATTGTATTATTAAGACATCCGAGGTTAAGTTTCTAAACGAAGGCGAAGCTGGACTTTAAACTGGAATGCCAAAATCGTGCGTAGCACAAGAAGGCAAGTTGCTATACGTCTATGGTTTATGGTAAAATTTAAACAACCCAATTTACTTGTCAATTTGTTTAATTTTTGAACGAAACGTCGCAATAATGTCCTTCAAATGTTCGTCAAATAGTTTTAAAGATAACTTTAAAATATACATAATAATTTAACATAGTTTTTTCTTCTTTGTAGGCCCATTTACTGCTTCACCAATCGTCCACCTTAATGGCAACATCTCTATTCTATACATAGGAGTATTGCCATCATTTCTATTCCAATTTTTCTTCAATATTATATTGACAAACATGCTTTAGCTAATGTAATCGACTACTTCTTCTTCTTCTGTTTGTGTCACTTCCAACGAAGATCGGCGATCATCATAGCTATTTTGATTTAAGATGCTGCGGCTCGAAACAGGGACTTGGTGCTTCTGCCCAACCACTGTCGCAGGTTCTTCAGCCACGATGTCCTTCGGCGTCCCTGAGATCTTCTCCCCTCAATCTTACCCTGAATGATAAGATGAAGGAGACGGTACTTCTCATTTATCATAATGTGACCGAAGTACATAAGCTTTCTCTGTTTAATGGTAGGCAGGAGCTTTTTTGTAGTGCGCATTCGACTACAATCTCATTTAAATGACTGAGAAACAGCAATGCTTCAAAAATTCGCAGATACATTGAATCGCTGCAAAATACTGGCTGGGCTTAAAGCACAGCGTGGCCCATTAGACACAAGGGCGGCAGGAGTGATTGCGCCTCATGAAAGTAAATTGGATGCAAGTTATTTGTGTCACCCCCTGTACGCGCGCCCTAGTAACTAACTACGCCTGCGACAAGTCTAGTTCAAGCACGTGCTAGCTTCCTGGTACTCGCAGTGCCTGGCCATAGTGCTAGACGCAAGTTGAATCTCAAATAAAATTTAGATCAAAATATTCTTGAAGTCGAAAATGGATAATGGGAAGAGGAAATGAGGTAGTGTGATGAATCTCTATTGTAATACCAAAGTTGCAAAGATAGATTAACATTTAAGATTTACATTAAATGCATCCATAAGCCACAAGGTCCGGATTAAGGCGGCAGCCAAAATGTCTTTTAAATAATACTGAAAAATAATGTATAGAATGTTTTTTCTCACTTTTTACTGAAAAGACTACGTTTCGTACAGACAAAGACATCGATAGCTAAGAAATAAAAGTTGCTCACGGCGAATCTTTAAAGGCCCTAAACGACCTGAAAGGAGCCCCAAATATTTTTAAAAAAGTCTCCAGAAACAAAAGTTTATAGTATAATCTAAGAAAAAAACGTAAGATAAGAAAGGTAGAGAACGTAAGCTGTTTTATGTGAATCAAACCTCACAATCCCACACAAATTTTGTGTTGACAGTAACATTGAATATGCAACTTCTTACCTACATATTACTGTTTTTTACTTTTATTTAGCCACTCAATAAATATTTTCCGAAAGTGTATTTTATAGGGAGGGATCTTGGTGTAAATGACCATATCTGTTTTCTAGTTTAAATAATTTCTAACGGGGCTATTCTTACACATTTTAGTCGCACGTTGAGCCCACGCTTTGACAAATTAATGATGCATTATTTGTATAAAGACCTGTCAATCTAAGATGGCCGCAAGCGAACAGCTGATTAGTTTTCATTCAAATATTATAAAATTCGGTAGGTAAGAATGACCGTGGTGATGAGACTTCCAGCTCAGTCATCAATTGTTTGTCAATGCGTGGGCTCAACGGACGACCACAATGTCTAAGAATAGCACTGTAGGCCTTCGAATTTTGCGTAACTGCATCTAATCACACAGCCACGCACTGCAGTTCTCTGACAACATATATACCTCCTCTGCATTGAGCGCTCCGCGTCTCAAGTGCCCGGCCAGACAGCTTTGCGCCCCTCGCGACTCTGCCATATATAATTACTCGCTGTCAAGTCTGCCCGGCGACTAGGGAATGCCTCCCATACAAATGTGGAACACCCTTCTGCTCTCATTGACGCCTGATACACGGCTGAGCGCGACGCTGGGTTTTTACCTGGATTGTAAACCGGTCTAGCGCTTTTTGATGTGATGAAGTGCATGCAATTTTCGAGAAAGTCTATAATCTATAATCTAAGTTGCAAAGATATATAACATTTATGATTTATATTACATGTATTCTCACAAGCAGACACGTATATTCATGCCGTATCTGAACCTACAAGATAAACTCCAATCTCAAATGAACAAAAGCCCTCTTGCCGACCTTTCCTGAAAAAGGGGTTTGACATTGGCAAAGTGAACCATTTTCTACAGCATGGGTGGTCAGCTGCATATCAACCTATAAGTCAAGGAAAATACACAACAAATTACATTTTTAAAATCAACAAATAATAATAATGATGGACATCGAAATACAACATAATACAAAATTCTAATTTCAAAACTCCAGTTCTAGCCGCCAACATTACAGATCAACCGCCATTATTTTCTGTCCTTACATACTTCTTACACCCTTAGCTGTGAAAAAGAAATCCAAATTACAAAATGGTGTAGCAAAACATGCGTTTTTTTTTTATCTTCATGAGCCGTGAACTAACCACGTTAATTAATATATGAGTTGTATAGATGTAAAGACGAACATGAAAGATTTTCTTACAAAAAATAAGCGTTTCTTTTTTATTATTTCATTTCCTGAATCCTTGCAATTTCCATACATTATTCAACTGCAATTTTCTTTAACTTGATCCCATCAATTGCCAAAAAAAACCTACATACTCACTGGTAGTCATAAATGTTTGCTTGCTAAAATGTATTTTTATATTTTCAATTTTACACATATTTAAACTGAAATTCACAGTACATGTTCGGACCGAATACATTTTATTTCAAGTCGATACGGAAATAGAGCAACACGTCCAATGTACATACATATGTATTTGGGTATATTGTACCCTAGACAGTTAGCCTGGAGCGAAATATCCAGACAGGTATGTGCAGGTACATAACGTACCGGGTACAGAAATAATGGACCAAGAGGGCGGATTACTCTCAAGGGAATTGGATCAAAAGCTTATTTAGGGGAGGGGAAAATGCCAGCGGTGAAAACACAGAGAATGGCGGTGAAACAGTTAACGTATTATTTTATTATTACAAAATTTATAAACTGTTTCGTGTATCGAAAAAAATAATGCAGTAATCCTCTACGCATACTACTTAGTAACTTTTCACACTTAAAATATGTTCGTAAACAAATTTGAAAATTAATAGAACAAAAAATAAATATAAAATCAGTGTTTTCTTCGTGAGTTGAATTTCATGTCTCAAGCGCTTTCGACGTATTAACACGTAATTTTAAAAGAAAAAAATGTCCTTAATAATGATTATAATATATAATAAGTAGATAATAATATAAATAAAGTAGAAAATTATAGCAATATCTGTGGGCAAGGCAAATGGACCTTTCTGGTAGAACAAGTAAACTTATATAAAAGACGAATTTCGCGTGAGAGATAGAATCAGATGGTATCAAGATGCAGACATGCGAGAGTCACCACAATTGTAAAATAAATAATCCTTAAAAAAAAATGTATAACTTTATTATTGCTAGTTAAAGATGTTCCTGACTTATAGGTTTGTATGTGGCTGACCACCCATGCTGTAGAAAATGGTTCACTTTTCCAATGTCACCCCTGTTTCAGCGAAGGACGGCAAGAATTGCAGGGAGTATGAATGTCTATTTGTGATTCGGGTTTTTATATTGTAAGTCCACATGCGGCATGTGCAAGCGCGAATTTATACGTGTCTGCTTGTGAAAATGCATACAATGTGAATCCCCAAAGTTACATATCTTTGCAACTTAGATTAGATAACAATATTTATAAATAAAATGGTATAATTAAAATGTCTATTTACATCATTTGGTTCTTGTTTAAATGTGAGACCATTTTAAGAACAAGTCGATGCGGAAAGAAGGCTCGGCCGTCGCGCTTCATCCCTTGTCGCGAGGGTCGGTCTGTTACCATGGCAACCGCCGCCTGGTGAGTGGGGGGGGGGGTGCATCGCCCCACATACTGCGCCACCCACAACGCGTAGCCGGTTGAACTGAACTATAATATTATTAGGGGTTGCTTGTCGTAGCAATCGTGTATGTGTGGGAATGCCATATAGTGATATTCCTATAATAATATATGTATAATCTAAGCTGCAAAGACATGTTAACATTTAAGGCGCATTATGAATGCATGCCCACAGACAGACCCATGCAGGTTCGCGCCTACACATTCTGCATGTCTGCATACAAATAAAATTAAACTCACATGAACATAAACCTAGCAACACCTGCCGCCTTTCACCGAAACCGGGGTGGCATTGGCAAAAGTGAACTGATTTTTATAGCACGGGGGGTCAGCGTCATACCAACATATCAGTCAAGGAGCACAAAAAATTATAAATGATTTAAAAAAAAACTTAAGCGGACAACTAAGAAATCAAATTTTAAATTAGAAGTAAAGTTTAACTTTAAATTAAATGCCCTAGCCGCCAGCATTGCAAATCAACCGCCATTCCTTTCGGCCCTTACATACTTCTTTCATTTCATTCAGATATATTTAAAAAAAAAAATTGAATGCGATTAATCACAATAAGAATTAGACCAAAAAAAATGTAGGAAGTAGATTTTTTCACAGCTGTATTTTTATTAAAAGTTTAAAGAGATTTTGTATTCATGTAGTAAAAAAACCTTTTTGAAATTAATAAATTAAATATGAAAGAAAAACATAGTTCGTTAGACCGGTTCGTAGTTCAGTGGTAACACTTCGGACTCTGAATGGAAGGTTGTGGGTTCGAATCCCAGCGGAGCACAAAAAATATACCATTTATATTTTCAAATTTGCTCTTCGCTGGTATGAAAAATTCATAAACCTTTACCAATGACCGGTCACCAAAGGTCCATCCAGCCTTACAGCAGCTGGGTCTTGCTTGAGAATTGGCGCTTTGAAGTGACGACGACTAAGCTCGTAAGAAGGTCGATAGCTCAATTGGTAGAATGTTTGCATTCCATACCGAGAGCAAGGGTTCGATCTCAAGGCTTACTCAGCCTTCACAAGAAATGAGAACCAGCACTCCCGGGAGCTGGGAAACCCCCACTTCAACTGCAAGTGGTTGGTGTGAGGCAGGCATCCTTACCCGTAAAAATAAATAGGTCCCGAATCGTCACATGCCTCTTCGGCGATAACGCAGACAAAAGTTACACTATATGTGTAGCTTAGTTGCGTTGCGTTGTCTTGATAATGACGAGGTAACAAAGTGAAAAGCGCTCGAGATAGTAAAACTCAATTAACAAAAAACTTTCTTCATTTTATTGAGTTAGGTAAGCCTTTTATAAATATAAATATTATAGATAAAAGATTAGATTAATTTCTGAATACTGAGAATTCAATTGAAAATATGCATTTCGTAGAACATAAGCGTTCAAAATACCTCGGGAGCAAGTCAGCCTCTACTTCAAGTTGGTGTAAGACTTACTTTGTGAAAAAGTTAAATAATATGTGCAGCTTATTTGCGTTTGTTCATAACTAGTACGGTTTGAAGTGCATAACCCACATAATGTTCTGACTTTGATAATTATTTTATGCATATGGTTTCTAGTCTCACATCATCCACTTTTCAAAAGTATCAGGGCAGTAGGAAGTATAAGAGATTAAATTACCCCAAAAAGTTCAGTGAACTCTACCAGTGCTATTCAAGAACGATTGTGGATTAAACTATCACTTCTTTTTTTGAATATTACTCTCGAATTTATTGAAAAAAAAAATATTTACAAATCTAAGTGTTACCACAATTATCTGGTACGCAAATAAATTTTATCAGATTTTTTGTTTCTCAATGAATTTCAGAATAAAACTAATTCGTTAAGTTATAGTTTTGTCTACTAACGACTCTGAATAGCACAAAATTTGATGCACTGTCAACACTGCATGCACCACATATACTGGTACCACGATTTTAAATTATGTATTGTTTAAAACAATATTTTGTGTACAATCTATAGTGTAACATCTGAATGAACGTTCATTGAAAATCTACAAAAACAAGGTCGAATTATTTTTATAATAGAATTTTGTATTATGCTGTCGTTTTGATGTCCATACATACTATTATTTATTATTTATGTTCCTTGACTTATAGGTTGGTATGTGGCTGACCACCCATGCTGTATAAAATGGTTCACTTTGCTAATGCCACCCCTGTTTCGGGGAAGTTCGGCAAGATTTCCAGGGTGTATGTTCATTTGAGATTTAGGTTTTTATATTGCAGGTCCACATGCGGCATGTGTTACCGCGACTTTATACGTGTCTGTTTGTAAAAATGTATATAATGTGAATCGTTAATTTTACATATCTTTGCAACTTAGATTAGATTAGATTAGATTAAATTTGTTTGGAACTAACTAGAAGAAGAAAAATTAACTCCAAGTTATAATATCGTGTATTTGACTTTGGGGATATTAATGGATTCGTACCCTCCTGATGAAAGGTATCCCTTGATCCTTTTTTACCCTTCAGGTTCCGAAGAGGGTTCAACAGGGTTCTGCATGCACCGTATGTATGTATGTATGGATGCAAGCCGACGAAATTTTGGGGTCGCTCCGAGCAGATCGATAAGATTCGGCTGCATGTGATAAGGAAATGAACTTTCTACTTGGGGGTGGCCAGCATGCGGGGGGGCAACATTCCCCTGCCTTTTCCCTATTTATATCCGGTATATAATGCACCTAAATTAGAATTTATTGCGAGGGCGTCCCGGCTCTATCAGAGTGTTGGTAATTTTAGTGCGTGAGCTTGCACGTACTCTATGCAGTGTTGAGAACTTTTATTTTTGTAATATTTAAAGGTTTCAGCACTAAAAATATTGGGCGTTTACATGTTAAGAAAAATAAATTAAATTAAATATAATCATGTTGGTATGAGGCTGTCCATTTTTACTATAAAAATCGGTTCACTTTGCCAATGTCAAAGGCCGGTAAAAGTTGTAGAGTTTATGTTCATTTGAGGATTGGATTTTAATTTGTAAGTACACATTCAGAATGTGTAGGCGCGACCTACATGTGCCTGTCTGTGGGAATGCATTTAATATGAGCCTTAAATGTAAACATATCTATGTAGCTTTGATTATAGATAGATAGACGTTGATATTCGGTTAATTCGAGGTTTGGATTTTAATTTGTAGGTACACATGCATCATTTGTAATGGTGAACTTACACGTGTCTGTTTGTGTGCATGAATTAAATATGAATTTATTTTTTCAATATATCTTTCCATTTAGATTATGGATATTTTATAATTCTTTTACTGTCCAAATTTGCCTCTGTTTTATTATAAAATTCAAGAAATTACATAAAAACTACAGAACATAGTATACCTAGTTAGATTTTTAGAATATCACCTTCGTTCTTAATTGGAAAGCTATATTTACCTGAATTTAAACGAAAGCTAGAAACACAGATACAAATTAATAAATAAATAGTATCGGTAATGAAATCAAGAAGACTCCAGTGGGCCGGACATGTAGCATGTGCAGAGGACTCCAGGATCATCAGAACAATCTTGGATGGTGCCCCCGAAGTTATGGGAGTGAGGGGACTATGGTTATGAGTTAGATCAGTTTATTTTGGATCATTTATTTTTAATTCCCAGGACGCGTTGTTTATTTTTAAGTTAATATATTTGTCAAGTTCATTTTCACATTTTCACGTTTTCCTCAGCGCTGAAAACACGTGGTTTTCTTTTTTATGCATCAAAAGAAAACTGAAATCTCACAAATGTGTCTTTTTGTATTTTTAGTTAATTAATACCAGAAAATTTTAATGTTTTTATTTGCATCTCTTTTTTTACTTCATACGTAATATCAGATTTTCCACAGAAATCTCAATTTTTCATGGCAATTTTATTAAAAAATTAATGATGATTTTATAAATTTATTACAATTTTACATTTAGTTTGATATGCAGCTGACTAAAAAGTTACAGTTCTCATGTTCATTTGAGATTTGAGGTTTTTTACACATGTCCACACTTGCAGCATCAGCGATCTTCTCAGCAGGGTGTATGTTCTTTTGAGAGTTGTGTTTTTATATTGTAAGTCCGCATGCGGCATGTTTAAGCGCGAACTTATACGTGCCTGCTTGTGAAAATGCATATAATGTGAATCCCCAATGTTACATATCTTTGCAACTAAGATTAGATTGGAGAAATAATTTTAGCTTTACTTTACTTTACTTTCTTCGGCTCATAAGCCTTGAAGGCTCAGGGCCTCCCGCACCACAATCCTCCAGGACTCTCTGTCTTCTGCTGCTTCCCTCCATGGTCCCCTCACTCCCAGAACTTCGGCGTCGGCTTTGACGTTGTCTGCCCACCGCATCCTGGGACGTCCAAGTGGTCTAACACATGAGGGGGCACCATCCAAGACAGTTCTGATGATCCTGGAGTCCTCTGCACGTGCTACATGTCCGGCCCACTGGAGTCTTCTTGATTTCATTACCGACACTATTTATTTATTAATTTAATCAATCGAAGGAAGGTCGGCAAGAGTTACAGGGCTTATTTTCATTTAAGATTGGATTTTTATATTGTAGGTCCACATGCGGTATGTGTGAGCGCGAAATTATGCGTGTCTGCTTGTGGGAATGCATTTTATATGAATCTCAAATGATACATATCTTTTCAACTTAGATTAGAGTAATTAATCGAGCGTTTAAACAAAAATGTTGATAAATTCTCCACGTTTATATTTTTAGGCACTCAATATGTATTAAGGTGAAAAGTCACGCTACGTTTCTACCCTATTATATAATATTAAGGGTGGAATGCACCTTGCCGTAGAGTAGAGCGCAGCTTTTGCCGGCCCGGGTATCGATCCCATCCCTCCCGCGCCGCAAGCGGAGCCGTGAACCTCTGCAAGGCTAGCTTTGGCGGTCACGGACTACCCCGTATACATATAAGCCATGCAAGCACACCCTGCAATGCACGCGAGACGAGAACAACCACCCCTTCTATAATTACTGTGGTACATCGTCAACTAGGCCTACAACCCTTGGTTTAGTCACGGTATTTGTATGAAAGCTAAGTTGGAAAATGTAAGATTGTGCTTTTGTCAGCCCAAAAATCAGCTCAATAGGCTTTAATCGCTGCAGAACGCCGCATCTAGACTCATATGCTGCTGTCAACAAGGTTATAGTGCCCAATAGAGCAAACACATCAAACTTTGCAGACAGAAGCTTTGCGGTGGCCGGGCCGGTGGCCTGGAACAATTTACCCATCAGTGTTCGCGCGAACCAGCCTACCACCACCTTCAGAAAGGAACTGAAGACACTACTTTTCTCGAGAAGCCATGGCGCCCTTGAGATGGTCCTGGACCATTAAATGGCGCCACAGGAAAGAAATCATCCATCATCATCATCATCATCATCATATATGGGGCCGCAAAGTCCTGCTACATCACTCCTCGTCTTCAAGCTCTGCATTGGCTGAAAATCCCCAAGGATCACTTTTAAAGTCAGCTTGCTCACCTTCAAAGCACTGCGTGGGAGTGCTCCGGCGTACCTGATGGACCTGGTGTCTCCAGCTACTACAACCTCGCGCGGACAAACACTGAGGTCAGCTGCATCAAGAAGCAGCTGCCTGGACATCCCTGCAAGAAGGCCCCGCACTGTTTTTGGAGATAGGGCATTCAAGGCAGCCGCTCCAAGACTTGAAATGCTATTCCCGCCTCACTGAGGGAACTGGATTAAAGAGGCCATTTAAAAGAGGTCTTAAGACTCACTTCTTCGTCCAATCATACGGACAAGCGCCTTTGTAGTGACACACTGTCATAAAAGGCGCTATACAAATTTTGTCTTATCTATCTATCTTTGTGATGCCCAGTATTATCAACGTTAGCATAGCGACTTTATACTGAATTGGTGGTGATGAGACTTCTAGTCCAGCTTTATCTCAACTGCTTTTGAAGGCCATAGAAGATTCGATTAGCCTACATTATCATTTCTGAGGAATTTTAAAAATGTAATTTTTTGTGCATGTTCCTTGACTTATAGGTTGGTATGCGGCTGACCACCCATGCTGTAGAAAATGGTTCACTTTGCCAATGTCACCCCTATTTCAGGGAAGGTCGGCAAGAGTTGCAGGGCTTATGTTCATTTGAGATATGGTTTTTATGTTGTTACCCCACATGCGGCAGCTTTGAATGTTAATATATCCTTGCAACTTAGACTATCGAAAACAATTCTATTAAAACACTGTAGTACCTGATGATGATCGTGAGTGATCGAAAACGTTTGCGTAAATAAATAAATTGACTGAAAATAAAACAGTCTTTTGTTAGAATTGTTTTAGTTCTTTAAAATTTAGTAAAGATTAATATCCCATAATACAACACCAACGTATCACCTGATCAACCATGTCTTAAAAAAAAGGCACTTATACTAGCCGAGCTTTTATATCTTCAGTTCGTAACCTTCTCCCCTTACGATCAAGGGTATAGGACGAATGAAGGTCACACATATACATCTTTTATGGTACACAGATGCAGGGCACGAACATTGCTCCCTTGTAGATGATAAAGTACAATAATAGAAAGGTGAGGGCGTAGAATAAGGGCGGATTGTTGCGCCGGAGGGATGATGTCTTGTACTACGATATAATAATATCTTATATGTTTTACGAAGGGGATGTTTTTGTTATGTTTTTGGTAATACTGTTGCTTTGTTTATTGTAATATTTCGAGTACTCAGCCCTTATATTATCTATATGCTAGGGTATTTCCTACTCCTATTTTATGCTTTTTGTTATTTTTTCATATTAAAATGTAATTTATTATTAGTATTCCTTGACTTATAGGTTGGTATGAGGCTGACCACCAATACTGTAAAAAACGGTTCACTTTGCCAATGTCACCCCTGTGTCAGGGAAGGTCGGCAAAAGTTGTAGGGCTTATGTTCATTTGAGTACACATTCAGCATTTGTAAGCGCGAACTACACGTGTTGTGGGCATGTATTTGATATGAGCTTTAAATGTTAATATATCTTTACAACTTAGATTATAGATTATTATAATCAAGAAACCAACATACACTTTTAAGAGTCTGCATTATTTTGAGAAAATATGCAATACTTTCAATGCATATTTTAGTACCTAAGATAAAACAGATGCTGTAAATAAATAAGAAAAAATACTTCCCATTTAGAACCTCTCTTCTGTTAAGGGTGCCCGCCCCTTCATCCCACAATTTCACCAAAAGATAAAATGAGAAAACTTCAACGTTCGACGCGTCTTTCATATCTGCAATATTCTACTTAGGCAGGTTTTTCGGAAATATTTTTTTTCATCCCCCAACACGCAGAAGGGTGCAGTTTTACAAGCCTTAAATATTTTTTTTACATAACCATTGCGTTTACCAAAAAAATGTATTAAAAATAAAACAGTGCCTCTAGTGAGCGTTACATTTTTGGTAAAACATTATGGTTGAGTTTGAACGTAAAGTTTAAGTACAGATATGAGAACAACCCCTGTAAAAATAAAAAATAACATTCCTCTGCTTGGGGGGGGGGGGGGGGGTTGAAAATAATTGATTGCATTATTTTCCACCACACCCCATTGCAGATGAAAGCGCAAGAGAAAACGCCCCCTTAAAAAAAACAATAAATTTTAAACACATCCTACCTCCCTTAATCTGCTTTGAAAAGCATATTTTGATGTTGAAATTTTGCTTAATTTTACTTAAAAGTTCACATGAAATAATTTACTTTACTTATGGCCTGTTGCACCAACCTCCAATCAATATGATTGACACATCAAATTTGACTGCTTAATTCTGGTAAGGACCTCGGTTAAATATTTCTAGGAAGTGGGTTATAATATGATGGAATTTGAACTGGAAAAATGATGATGAAAAATGAAAAATGATGATATTAATACCTGTTTCTGGCCAGGCAGAATAGGTTGGTGAATTGCATTCCTCTTCACAAATCTATTTTTTAAAAATTAAAAAAAAAAAAAAAAAAAAAAAAAAAATGTGTCTTTTTGTATTTTTAGTTAATTAATACCAGAAAATTTTAATGTAATTCTTAGAATCTCTTTTTTTACTTCATACGTAATTTCAGATTTTCCAAAGAAATATCAATTTTTCATGGCAATTTTCAAGGCAACAAATGATGTAATCTATCTATAATTGCCCACAAACAAACACGTGTAGTCCGCGCTTACAAATTCTGAATGTGTACCTACTTACAAATAAAATCCAAACCTCAAATGAACATAAGCCCTACAACTTTTGCCGACCTTCCCTGACACAGGGGTGACATTGGCAAAGTGAACCATTTTTTACAGTATGGGTGGTCAGCCTCATACCAACCTATAAATACAATACAATAAATATAAATATGAATACGTCTATTGCATTAAGTATGTAGGTAAGTATATATTTGTAATAGTATAAGTATGGAGGTTTTGACAGTGGGCGTGACTTTCCCCTAAATAGAAACGTCTAGAAAATCCCTAAGGGGACACATATACATTTTCATCATTAAACTACGTACATATAACACATTATTGTATTTTATTACTTTCATGCATATATTATTTAAATATGTCAAATAAACATTCAAAGAAAATTACTTTATTTTCAAAACCTAATATTTTCGGACCTAAGCTACACATATTGTAACTTTTTGCCTGCGTTATCCTCAAAGTGGTCGCATGTGGCGATTCTGTATCTATTTATTTTTACGGGTAAGGGAGCCGGTCTCACGCCAACCTATTCACTTGAAGTGGGAGTTCCCCAGCTCCCGAAGGAGCTGGTTCTCATTATAAGAATGCTTGCATTCCATGCCGAGAGCAAGGGTTCAATCCCCGCCGAGGGTGTCAGAAATGATTTCCCGTTTCAATCTATAATCTAAGTTGCAAGGACATATTCATTTAAAGCTCTCAGATGTATGCCCACAAACCAACACGTGTAGTTCAATGATTTATTATTATATGATTATTTTCAATGATTATTTCAAATCCAAAATAAATACCGGCAAGGTTTACTCAGCCTTCTGCCCAAAACAATATTCATTTCGTCAGATAAGAGCCAAATATTTTTTACAAAAATCTGATAAAATGCTATCTAGTATTAAACAAATTACATATTATACTATACATAATTAGTTTTATTCAAAAGAAAATATTCTAATACAAATTCGCTATCAAGGGTTGATTCATTCCTCTGATATAGCATGCAGTTGGTAGTATTTTATTTAATATGAATAGGTTGGCAGTATTGAGTTATTGCATCGGTGCAAAACGCATGCGCACTGAATTCTCTCCCATACTCCTGACATTGAATCAATGCCGAGTCCTTGAAAACAGACGTGGGCCGCAAGGATGCAAGAGTACATAGTAATAATGATGATGGAATAGTCCATGTTGAGCTTCGTTTTTCAAGGACATTCAATAAAAAAATTGTAAATTTTAACATAGAAGGCGATGACCAATTTAAATTACAATTTAGTGTCAAAATTTGTATTCAAGTTTAATTTTTCAGATCAAAAGAAGTATAAATTTCATTTACAATAAACCTTGTTTGTTTAAGGAGTATTCTTTCAAAAGTGTGTTTTTATTGTAAAAATGTGTCAGTATGCTGGCCACCCATACTACTGTAAAAAATGGTTCACTTTACCAATGTCACCCCTGTTTCACAGAAGGTCGGATAAAGTTGTTATGTTAATTTGAGGTTTGGATTTTGAAAGTTCACTTGCAGCATTTGTGAGCGCGTACTAACACGTGTCTTTTTATGGGCATGCATTTAATATGAATTTTGAATATTAATTAAATAAATAAAGTTTTAAAATCAAGCATCTAGATCCGGCCGTGAAAGCCTAAAAACATTAATAAAGTTTTAGTTCACTTTTATGTATTTTTATTTTTGTCTAGCACTTTCGCCTACAAGGCATCATATATAAAAGTGAATTAAAGCTTTGTTAATTTAATTAATATACAATGGACTTTCACTGTGTAAACCACCAAACCCTTAAAAATATGAATTTTGAATATTAATATTTATTTGCAACTAATATTAAAGAAGAAATATAAAGGCAACAACTGAAATAAATTGAAAATGCCTAAAATCAAACTCACTGAAATGTACAGAAAATTATAAGTTTTTTATATTCTTGCATTTATCATCCCTTAAAAGTGTTAAATAAGACAATATTAAAAGCCATAAATAATAATGAAATATTGAATTTCAGCAATTAAAAACCCAAAAAATTTCCACAAATTTTATTTCATTCCGCTGTAGACAGGGGAGCATTGCCAAAATTCAGTTTTGTAGGTCACTCACACTGAGCTCTTTTAGGGGGTGAGAGGGGGAGGCTGGATCGTATCCAGGCAAAAAGGGGGCGTCCCCTCCCCCCGCACCTCCCCCCGCCCACGCCCCCTGTCTGCAAATGCACCCCCGGCACAAAACTCACCCCAACGTTTTCCGTGTAGGAGAATGCAAGCCTAAAAATACTACGACGCTGTTTTTGGGGATTATTTTTTTATGTAAATTAGGTACTTTTGATGTGAAGAAACGTATAGGAAATGTTTATATTATATTTTTAATGATAAGTGTCAAACAACTTTGAATGAATGGGATAAATATGATTGAATTTGAAGGGAGAAAGTGTGAGATATGAATGAATAGAATGAGGTTTAGAAAAGTGGATGCGGAATGGTGACAAAGAATAAGTGGAAGGAAATTTATCATTACTCTTTAAACAAATAATGATAATTAATTATATAATCTATAAATCTAAGTTGCTAATATATATCGACATTGAAACTCAATGCACGTCCTCAGACAGAAACACATACTGCATGTGCACTTACAAAAAAAACAAACCACACATGAAAATAAACCCTTCCCTGAAACCTGGGTGAGGGTGACATTCGTGAAAGTTAAGAATTTTTCACAGGATAGGTGGTCATCCTCATACCAACCTATGAGTCAAGAATTTTCTTGAATGGAATTCCAAATCATTTTTAAGGGATGCATTTACTAACAATGATGTAGTGTAACTATGAAATCGGTTTTGAGTATTTACAATAATTTACTACGAATTTCGTAATATTTTTCATTTATTTACAACATCGTATTAAATTTTTATTTTCCTCTAAATATATTTGTTATCCCTCAAAGATGAAGAAACGTCGTTTTAAGAATAAATTTATATACGTATAGAAGGTATAATGCTATATAATGGGTGTATGCGAGTATATAAGTTTGATCCGCTTATAGTCTAGCTAAGCTTTATACCAAAAAATGAGGGGAGACTTTCTCGAAGATTTCAGACGTCAGTAATATAAATGTTACATAGTATGCAATACATATATAATAGAATGATGATATTGATATGGTTTACTTGTATTCAAAGAAATATATTCTAGACGTGCACAGTATGCTTCTTATAAATTACTTAATGAATAATGAATTCTTACTAGATTTAATATTTATGGACTACGACTATTATTTTACGATTAAGCTAAGTATTAAATATTATTTTTTCTGTTTCTTTGACTTGTAAAAATCGTGAATATTAGATCTTGATGAATTACAGTGGGAAGCCGTCTATCTACTTAGATATTTACTTGGAAACGTGCTTGATGAAATAAAAAGCGTTTTTTTTTACTTATTTTCTCAATTTTCATTTGAAAGCTTAGTCAACCTATGAAAAAACCTAAATGTAGTTGAATTTAATATTTTTTCAACAACCATGCATATTTGGTTGGTAAAATCTATGATGAGTATTTAAAAATACGATCGAAATCTACAAAGCTGTTGTGAATTGAACTTTGGCATAGTGAATATATATTTCGTAAGTTAATTATATTTTTAATGATTTGTGTGTATAATCTGTGAAAATTCATTATTATTCTCTAAAAAATAAATACAATAACTTTTGTCTGTTATAATTATAGAATTATTGTTGTCCCGTAGAACACATTTTTATCAAAGATTTCAAGAAATTTATTTTACGAAAATTTATTGCTTTCTTGTCATGTTTTATTCTTAAATTTACAAATATTTTCCTTTCCCTATCCATTCTGTTAAAATAAAAAAGCCTCCGACACACACACACACACCTATTTCAAAATATGCGTTCACCAATACAACCGAAGTTTCTACATTAGTGTTACACATAATATACAAGTGTCTATGTGTGGGTGAATTTCAAGACGCCGCATGCACCCCAAAATACACAGTCCTGCACCCCCGAAAGCCGAACATTGCCGAAGCCCGAGCCGAAGGAGGGTGGGGGGCTTCGTGTGGGTGTAAATACAGTTAGGGGAAGTAAGGTAGCAGGGCTCTGGGTTTAGAAAGGGACGAAGACGCGGTAAGACGCCTAAAAGTATCGAGGTCAGGGAACCTAAGGGCGTCGAGACGCTTCCAGGGGGCGCTATGCTTGCAAGCAGGCGCTACGCTTGCAAGAAGACGCCCACCGTGAACGCGTATTCTTCTTCTTCTTCGTGTCAGCTTCACACCGTATTGGCCCAGTTACGAGCAATGTCTACAGCTCTTTGGTTTCCCGCAAAGAGATCATCCATGGAGCAGCTTGTCGGACAGGAGGGACAACACCGCAGGTGCTCCATAGTTTGCTGAGCTCCACACTCACATAGTGTAGAGTCCTCCCGTCCCAGAAATCCCCAGGTCAGCATGTTGGCCCGGGCTCTTCCAACATTGGTCCTCAATCTGTTCATGGATCTCCATACGGGCCACTCGAGGTTCTTTCCTGGAGGTAGGCTCTCTGAAGGCTTCACAAAGCTCTCCGGGCATTCCTCCTTCCACATTTGTAATCTCTCCGCCACTGGATCCAAGGACAAGGGCTGCACGGAACTAAGGAAGCTGTGTCTCGACTTCAGGCGCTGCTGTACGCGTATTGATTTGATGTTTGGATGAAATGATATTTTTTTACGTTTGAGACCTTTTTCTGATAGTATGTTTGAATTTAGTGTTATTACTTATTGATCTTGGTTGAGGGTTTCAGTTTTACGTGTCAGCAGATTTTTTTTTTATATATTAGGTAGTTCGTAATATATGGGAATACTATGATTTGACAGAGCTTTTGTAGTGAGACATTTAACTAAAATAATTTAAGATATTTTTATAATGAAAAATGTCAACTCTGGAGTAGAGTAAACAAAAAAAAAATATTATATACAAAAAGTAAGATCTCATAACCCTCAAGTCTATAATTAATCTAGGATTTCTTCTAGGATTAGCTTCGAGAGGCTTCTGGCAGAATTGGCCTCTGTTACATTCTATTGCTGGAGTATAAAAAGCCGCGAACGGCTTGCAGGAGTCAGTCTATATACGACACTCTTCTTCTAAACACGAAAAACAGTACAAGTGAACACAAACCATCTGTGAAATAAATGTAGATTGCTAAACCATAACTGTGAATTGAAAAAAAATATATTAATTGTTAAATAAATCTAAGTGTAAAATAAATATCTTGTAAAAAAGACCAGTTTTTTTTTTAATTTGAAGACTTTTTGAACCCTAAAAACATAACAGTACACAATATACATCATCCAACTCTACAAAAACTCGAATTTCATAAAATCAAATTTCATTTCAGAAAATATTTCAATAGCATAATCACACATTCAAATCTTTCAACATCTACCTATAAAATAAATAACTTAGTTTTCTTTGCAACTTTTTTAAGGGTGGCCGCGTACCTATGTGTATAGAGATTTACTGTAACTCTAGGGGTAGGAGAGGGCGGAGAAGGGAGGCAAGACTTTGGAGGGTAACGTCAAAGGTGACTTACAGATTTCGGAGGGCTGAGAACGATCAATAACTCGACCGGAGAAAATGTAAGCATTTCATTCATTCTCATTACACGTTCCTAGGCAGAAAACTTTACCAAGCAAATATGTAACAGAGAGCTTTTTTGAAAAGAAATTTATTTATACTAAATTTTTTAGTAATTACAGTTGGCAACTATGAAATTACGTAAATTATGTTGATATTAATAGAACTGCTTTACTTTTTGGTGGCTATTTATTTAAATATTTTTATTTCATAAGCTGGGTATTTGAAATCTTTATTTTGTTTTTGTTAACTGAATTAACTTAATTAATTTTTAGAACTTAATTAATTTTTTTTAGTAATTACAGTTGGCAACTATGAAATGACGTAAATTATGTTGATATTAATAGAACTGCTTTACTTTTTGGTGGCTATTTATTTAAATATTTTTATTTCATAAGCTGGGTATTTGAAATCTTTATTTTGTTTTTGTTAACTGAATTAACACTTTAAATAAATTAGAGTTCATACCGTTTAAAGACGGTAACCACATTTGAGTAGTCCGGTCGATAGCTCAGTTGGTAGAGTGCTTGCATTCCATGCCGTGAGCTCGGGTTCGAATCCCACCGAGGGTGTCAGAAATGATTTCAAACCCCAAAATAAAATACCGCTAAGGTTTCTCAGCCTTCACAAGAAATGAGTACCAGCCCCCTCGGGAGCTAGGAAACACCCCACTTCACTGAAGTGGTTGGCGTAAGGCCGGCCCCCTTACCTGTAAAAATAAATAGGTTCAACTCACCACATGCGACCCCTTCGGGGATAACGCGGCAAGAAGTTACACTATATATGTAGCTTAGTTGAGTACCACCTCTATCAAAGATTGACGATCATCACACCTCTTTATATTTAAATCAGATCCGTCAAATTTTTGCTTGTTGATTCTTCTTTCACGTCTTCGTCTTCAATATTCCATTAAATAAATAATGCGATTTTGTATTATTTTCTTCATTTTTTAGGTGTTTTTAAATCAACAATTTTCTCTGATTGTACCAGGGGATGAGGAGGTGTAAAGACGTCATGGGCGCTACCGTACCCCAAGTCTACCCTCATTACAATCCCAACGTAAGACACGCACATTGTACGCACGAAACTACCCGAAATAAACGCTGCTTCTATGTCATTGTTAGCCTACAGAATACCAAGTATAAAACGTTACGTTAAAACTAAAAAAAACTGTATGAAAAACTAAAAAAGTCGTAAGATTCGCTGCTTTCAATCTCGTAGATGTTTTTGTAAGAACTATGGTTTAGTTGTTAGGGCTGCCACAACACCTTTATGTAATACTTAAATCTTACACCATAGTTTAACGGCCGGTATAGGCGTCGGACTTAGGAGTGCTTATAAAATATACTTTTCGGGGAAACGACCGGAGAAAAGAATATGTAAATCAATTAAGCTTAGAAATGTTTATAATGAATGTATTTGAAGTGCAATGTTTGAGTGTTATGCTGGGTATTTTGTGAGTCAAAGTCTGCTAAATTATATAAAATGTTGACAGTAGAAACTTTACAACAACTATGTGACAGACACCGTCACTGGAGCATTGATGTCTAGTATGTAAGTTATTATGTTTAATTTGTGAAAAAATTGTCAATGTTCTGTTAGTGCCTTTACAAATAAATAAATAAATTATTTTGGATGGTTGGTGCATTAACACTGTGAAAATTCATCTTATCTGTAGTTATTCAAACACTGCGATTTTTTTATTACCTGATGATGATTACTGTGTAGTCGAAAGCGTTTGTGTCCAAATAATTAAATAATAAAGAGTGAAAATAAAACAGTGTTTTGAATAACTAAAGACCTGCTAAATTAGTTTATCTTTTTTTTTTTAATTTCTCGTTCCCCCTTTTTATCATTAATATTTTAATATTTTATAATACCTGCCATTGAGTGGTAATGTGACAACAATATCTATCTAGTACCTATCTATGTTTATTGTCAAGGACATCAATTGCTTTCAACCCTTTCGCAAAACTGGCGGTAAAAGTTAGCAACTGGAAAATAAGGTTTTTGCACACATCATAGCGGATTATTGGTGAGTCCTTTTCAATCTTGAGCTATCGACTGGGTTCTGCATGTGACTGAAAATACTCGACACGTTCTCTCTCCTGCTAGAATACTCGATTACTATAGCATTAAAAGTTTAGCATTAAAACATTTGAAAATATCGAAGAATATTTAATATTTTTTACTAGCTGCTCCTACGCCGACAGGGTCTTGTCTTGTCTTGTATCCTGCCGCCATTCCTCAAGGAGTGGCCGGTACCTCCACAAAAGTGCCTCCACTTGACTCTGCCCTTGCATACTTCATTCATCTCATCTAGTTTCTTCACTCTTTTCATGCAGGTAAAAACGTAATTCTGATAAATAATAACAAAATAGACTCAAATTTATAATTCTGTCTTGTACTGGACAAAACACTAATTAGTTAAAATTTAATAGATTTACTTGTTCGTTGTATATTCCTTATTCTCTTGCTTTCACATATTTTCTTATAAATCTAAGTTCTTAAAAAAAAATTAAAATCTTTTTTGAAATACAAATTTACATAAACAAACAAATGGTTCTACGACAGTACACATGCGTTGTACATTTGCAGTGACCCCGAAACAGAGTCCTTGAACATTTTGGGGGGAGGAACGTCGCTTGGGGGGTGAGGGGGGGAGGGCAGGGTCACCTCGAGGGGGGGAGGAACCTACCCCACCCCCCCCCGAGGCACAGCTGATCGATATCCGCAGGGCCGGAGAGGTACGTGCATCGCACGGCCGTCAACCCTTAAACTTAAGTTCTTACATAACTATGTATATACATATGAGGATTAAATGGGATTCTGTAGAAAATGGTTCACTTTGCCAACGTCATCTCTGTTTCAGGGAAGGACGGCAAGAGAACAATATCGGTTGACAATGTACTGATTACTTTTCTTGCTCTGCTTATATCGACTAAGCGCCACAATGTTTCAAGCGACTCTCCCACTCCCCACACAATTGCTGCTCATATCTATACAGTTCCTTGACTTATAGGTTGGTATGCGGCTGACCACCTATCCTGTAAAAAAAATGGTTCACTTTGCCAATGTCACCCCTGTTTCAGGGAAGGACGGCAAGAGTTGCAGGGTGTATATCCATTTGAGATTTGGGTTTGTATGTTGTAGGTTCACATGCGGCATGTGAAAGCGCGAACTTGTACGTGTCCGCTTGTGAGAATGCATATAATGTGAATCCACAATGTTTATGTAACATATGTCTTTGCAGCTTAGATTAGATAAAATTAGACTTAATCTGAAATTATCTTGTACAAAAACCTACGCAAATTATTATCCTGAAAATGCAATTGTTCTCTTTATTGAAAACCGGTACATATTTTATGCTGGAAAACTATTTATAAATGGTTGCTGCAGCCCAGGAGAGGCAGCACTGCAAATGGAAAAGGCGCGAAGGCGGCCATGTGGGCGGGAAACTGTCCCACGTGTAGAAAGCCCGGGAAAACAGTGCGCCTAGTATTAAAGTAAACAGTAAGTAAACTCTGAAAACTAATGAAAACTTAATTACTCACTAGAAGTGCCATCGTATTTTTAATACATTTTTGACTTACGCAATCGAGATGAGATTTACGAATTTTTATATACTCGTGGTATAGAGCCTTGCAAAGGCCAAACGTATTCAGATAGGTATAATTAGCTGTAATGTGAATTGTTGTTTGGTGCATTTCTAGTTATTATTTGTATTAATTGAAATTCCTTGATAGGTTGGTATGAGGTTGTTTACCAATACTTTAAAATTGATTCACTGTGCTAATATCACCTACTAATAAATATTGAAATACTTTTCAATATTTTTGTAAAAAATATAGATTACAAACATTTTCGGTCCTTAGACTATCATCAGGTATGCGAAACTTGAAAACAAAGTAAACATGATTTTAAAAAAAAATTATAATTACTGAAAAAACATAAACAAACAAGTCAACATGACAGTTCTAGACTATATAATAATATGATGAATGAACGAGATGATAAAAGAACAAATTTACTTAAAATGGGTACAAAAAAATATGATGAGATGGATTGGATATGAAGGAAGAATGGATGATGAAAGACTGATAAGACTGATGAAGTGCTTGTACAGAGGAAATGTGAAAAAAGAGGAAAAGGAAGACCGAAAAAAGTATGGCCGTATTGAAAAGTGAATGCAAAATAATGATGCGAGTATGCAAGGATAGGAAAAAATGGAGGCAACTCTGCAGAGACTCTGGCCCCCTTTCGAGGAATGTAATGCTTATTTCTAGCCAAAATGGTTGGTGAACTGAACATCCTCTTCAGTTAAACTTCATAAAAAATGTGTATTTATAATTTAAGCATCTTAGCCGCCAACATCACAGATCAACCGCCATAAGCGTTTAAAATTGCAACATATATGTATAAATACATTTTATCTAATAATTATTATTGAATACACATATCGTCGCCTTAGCGCTTGTTGGTCTTATGCCCATTAGAGGTAATTTCACATGAGCATTTTTTTAATGTGAACTGTACCAATGTGTCGTATGAAAACTGCAAATTTATTTTTAAAATATTCATCACAACTCTCAATTATCCTGTTTTACGCTTTTTCCTTAGCTCAGATTGTGTAGAATGTCATTCCATTAAAAGGTAATCTTTGAATCAAATGGTAGATAAGCCAAACAAGCACTGGGTTGACGATATCTAACCAGGAAATATTTTTCAAAGTCATTTGTTACTCATACCTATTGCTTACTTGATTACGTACACAATTATTAATTACCTATTATCATAATTCAAACATTATTTTCATGATAATTGTTATCATTATGATTATTAGGTTTATCATAATATTCTGTCCCTACAATTTTGTATTTATATTCTGCAATGACATTGACCTTGGCCGTGCAGAGAGCGTCGTCATGGCAACGATAATAATATGTTTTCCCGCCAAGCAAGGCTTCGGAAAATATCCGCAGCGCTCGGCGGCGCTTTATCGGAAAAACGAGTTAAAAATAACCTCACCGTGAATTATTGAAAAAAATAGATTTTTACAGTTTTATAATTTTTAAATGACATTTATCTAATGCTGAAAATGGACATAAATTTCGTAGATAAAAAAATAACGCGTCACATGTCCGGGTTGCTAGAAAGAAATCAACAAATATTTTGATATTTTTTGCTAGGTACTGTAAAGGAAGGAAGAAATGGATAGATCACATAGTTCTCTTGTTCTCACTCTGCAGAGTGAGAATAAGAAAAGAGTATGTATGAAGAAAGTGATGAATGTTGAAGAGATGAAAGAGGTATGCAAGGACTGGAAAAATAGAGACGCATCTGTGGAGGTATCGGCCACCCTTAGTGGAACGGTGGCTGGATACAGTAGCAGTAACTGTAGCTCTATAGAAATGTGACGTTTGTCCACCGAGAAAAAAATCTAAATTCAAATTATACTCTCCAGTATTTTTATTTTCCTTTTCAATAATTGACTAGGAACATATTCCATACACAAACAAATGTGGCTGGGTTACTAGAGAAAATGCCAAATGAGAATTTGCTATTGTTTATTAAGGACCTTAGTGACATAGACTAATTGAGAATTTCCATCGGAAATTGATTTAAAAGTATAAATTTCATAATAAATTATTGCGTTAAATTTTAATGATTTTATCTGATATAGCATTCGTTGGCTATTTCAAAGAGAGAATCGAGTTTTCCGGCGTTGGATTTTCCGAGGAAATTTGTACAGCTGGCGATTCATTTTCAACTATTAGGCGTTCATAAACGTACAGGAGATAGATAACACTTGTACGTTTGCATTCGTAATTTACTAGCAGGGGCGATAGATGTCGCAAAAAACAACTAGAAAATAATTCTAACAACCTGCATGCTAGAAAAACACTTGTTGCAGTCACGGAAAATTACGGCAGGTGCATTGAATTATCTTGGACATGAACCCTTCTTGGTGAGGATAACGGCTACTTGTTGCAAATAGTTACGCTATTGATATACAGATGTCAGCGTTTTGAATGAGTATAGCTTTCAAAAATAAATCATAGATGTCACTACCCAAAATGCAAACAATAAAATTAGATTTTCTGATTCAGAAAATTTGTAAGTGAAATAAAAATGGATTTTTTTTTTAAATGTCTCAAACTTGCACATTTTTTTTTGTGAACGCAGTTTATAAATGCAAAGTATATATAATTTTTAGTTTTGACCAATACCCGCTAGATGGGAGTTTTTTCAGAAATACAAAAACATTCTAATTAAAAAGTTTACAACAGGAGTAAGTTCTAAACAATAATAATATAAATTGATTTCAATCAACGCGTATGCTAATTTTTTCTTTTATATAAAGTCCCATGCGTAATTTAAATTTAAAATATAAATTAATACAACTTGTTCTACTCAAATACAGATGACGTTACTCATCCTATCTTTATAAACTTTTAATAAAGCTTAAAAATTATCTCAACCTTTGAATATATAGGTAGAGTTAAAATTCATCACTATACATTTGGAGGCATCTTTAAGCTGTACTAAAACTACATTCAAATGCAATTAAATATAGTCATCATATTTTTTTGATATTATTTTTTAATTGTAGGTAATATCATTTCCAAATAGAAATATCTACAATATTTTTAATACCTCTATAATAATGCACAAATTATTTGTAGTGTAGGTACCTACACTGATAACGAGTGGGTGTTCGTTTACTTTGTAATAGAACTATTGAAAGAGAGCAGAGTATTTTTAAAGGAGGGGACGGCCTTGCTGAGTTTATTGACTCTGGCCGACTCTGAACGCGCGGCCTTACGTTTCTATATTCCAATACAATATTATAATCATTATATTCAATGTAATTAGTATTTTATTTAATTGCTAATACCTCTTCACGTGTTCTACTGTCCTGGGAGGAATCCTCAACCTAGATTTGTCAATGGAGAGAATATAATGATATAGTAATCGTGTCGTGGTATGGATGCAGCTTTTGATTTAAGTACCTATATTATCAATTTGATTTGGAAAAGTAACAGCAGATTTATGTTTTGTTTTCAAATATCGGTAACATAATATGAATAACATCTTTTTTCTATTTTCGCAATGTTCATTTAGCTTTCACTATGTTTCGACAGATGGTACTTTTTGTATTTAGCGATTGTTTCTGCCCTCTCAAACGGCCTTAATTTTAATTGTTAATTAATCCTGCAATGGTGATGATTCTTCTTTTGAAATTATAAGTTAAAATTGCAGTTTTTGTTTCTGAAAATATTGTCTAATATTAGCATAGATTCAGGATAGCATAAAGTACATTTTCTGGCTTGGATTTTTTTTTTAATTCGTAAGGGACGGAAAGTGTTATCCATAGCTGATCCATGGATTATCGATTTTTTGTATACAAAATACACTGTAGACTGCCGATGAGTTATGGATTTGTTGATTGTGAATAACACTGTATGATTTTGTTATCAAAATAATTTGCCAGATTTACAATATTATTTTTTCTTTCATTATTGTTTCGTTAAAGATGAAAAATCATCAGTAATTCCTTCCAAAATTTAATCAAACATAAACTTTTAAAAAATAAATTCGACTCCACCTTTCTGCATGTCCATATTCTTAAGTATTTATGACTTATACAAGCTCAACTATCACGAGTTGTCTTTTAACGTTTTCTACCAAAGGTTAGTTGCATATAAAACGAAATGTCTAATACCACGAATTACCAATAAATCAACATTAATAACAAATAAATAATTGCAGTGCTTTAAATCTAGGTTCTATTCCTGTACTGCTTTTGAAAGTTTCATCATCGTTTTGCGAAGGCAGTGCCTTCTTGTGCTAGCCATCTATCTCCTCTTCTATCTAAAGGCAGTGCCTTGTTGTGCTAGCCATATATTCTTGTATCTGCTGGTCGTTATTTTCTAGAATTGTAGATGGCAGTCAAAATCCAGCATGTAAATTGTGTTGACGAAAAGACGAACTTTCTCTTTCATTTTTCTAAGATTTTCCTTCAAAGATGCCGTTTAAGAAGGTCTCTTATTGAATGCCCTGTTGCTCAAATTTTCCTTTTTAGTGACTTATTTATTTACTCCAATCTTTCTCTTAACCCCTTCCTTTGGATATCTCTTCAATCCGTGGTTTCTTGTTCATCTTTCCCAAATCTAGATCTCGTATGATTCTAGGCGGACTTTGTAGGATTCTTAGTTGGTCAAGGTTTCAAGCCAAAAAACCTGATTGGAATCCGGACGGGGATCGGAAAGCAGGATAAAGGAGGAACACCGGAGAGGACTAAAACTCGCAGAAATAAAGTCGTTGTTTTTAATACACCGTATATTCATCAAAATTTACACGCGCCACAACCCTAAACCTTCTTGGTCGGAGGTCGATACAACAAGAGAGAGAGAGAGCTTACATACAAAAATGACAGAAGTCACAAAAACGTCTTGTTTTTATTATATTTTTTATAGCTATTAGAGCCATATTCTTTTTAATTTATTTGACAATCTGCAGGCTAAATACAGACCAAAACCTTTAGATATTTTTTTTGTTTTTGTTTCAAGCATGAGATGCTTTAGGGTTGAAAAGTCTGTTTGATTTATCGTCATATTAATTATTCCCGGACTGTAGCACTATTTTAACTTTGATATTTTTATATGAGCCAGTTTTATTGTAGTCCATACTTAAGAATGGTACAATAAATATCCCTCGCCACTCAGTTAAATTTATTGGTACGCATTAAATGTGTGTTAACTTGTTAATGCTAAGTTAAGTCAGTATGTGTTGATTTTTTATGAGTTGTGCAACGTTTGCGGTTCTAGATGTCGATAAGTTTATCCTGCAGCTAGGCTAATGTTATCATTTATATCGGAATTTAAAGGCGAAATAATAACCTCGTTAAAATACGACGGTAAAACTGAAAAATATATATAATCACATCGTTATTTTTGTAATTACATTAAATACCATGCACTTGTCCTTTCAAAAAGTTGTAAGAACGTTTAACAGATCGTAAAATAATATTTTAAAACATTAAATAATAAATATTTGTAGAGGATTATTTAAGGCTCTACGCCAAATACGTATCGTAGCACGTGTTTGTCTATCATAGTGAAAGCGCTACGACTCTACCTGAGTACGTCACTGAAGTATAGACGCTAACGCTAGTAATTCTACTTCTTCGTAGTCTTTTTCTGGTACACAAAGTTTTCTAATAATCACGATACTAAAAATCTCTTCTATTTCATTTTTCGATTTGAAGTTTCCATTGCCTCATAGTTAATTAATTTTATCGTTTATTTTCAAAACAACATGGAGAATTCTTTGACTAATGAGTTGGTATGAAACTGACCCTCATGCTGTACAAACTTGGGTCAATTTTGACAATGATACCCCGGTTTCAGGAAGGACGACACGAGCTGCAAGGTTTATGTTCACGCAAGTTTTTTTTAAGTACGCATGCAGCATGTGTAAGCGCGAATTTATACATATCTGCGTGTGAGCGTGCATTACATTGTATCTTAAATATCAATATATCTTGAGCAAATAATATTTTTGAGTTCAACCTATTCGTCAAGGAACTCATATTGGTCAATGCTTGTCTTGTATCCTGCCACCATTCCTCTAAGGGTGGCCGGTACCTCCACACAAGTGCCTCCACTTGACTCTGTCCTTTCATACTTCTTTCAAGTTTCATCTCATCTTATTTCATCACTCTTATCATGCACGCTCTTCTCTTGTTTCCACCCAGTAAATCACTTATCTGATCAATTTATGCGCCTTTGTAGTGACGTAAATCACAAAAAGAGGCATATAAATTAAGTTTATTATAATTATTATCAATCCATTCTTTCCTAGGTCTTCCCCTTCCACGCTCACCTATTACATTCACTTTTATTGTCAGTCGGTCTTCATTGCATTTTCGGTAAAACGATACGGCAGAGTATGAACGTAGCGTTTAAACGCATGGTCGGGGGACGCGTCTTTCCATTCTTAACCTACGTTTGGCGACAATTCACGCTGAAGTACTGCCGCGCACATTTAATTAATTATTATGTTTCAGTTTTTTCATATTATCTCGAAAACGGTTCGCATTACCTAAAATATTTTTCAAACACTCTCTAGACATTGTATCATTCTATAATTATGAAGAAAAAAAATATGTCCAAAATATTAAACAACAAAATTATAAGAAAAAAATGTGAACAAAAACGTGTTTTTTAAAATATTTTTTTGTAGCGTCATTTTTTAAGTTTTTTAAAATATTTTAACTTTAAAATTTAGATAAAAAATCAATTAACACGCGTGATTTTTTCCATTAATTTCACTTCTTTACAAAGGCCATAAAGTGTAAGAAACATTTTTCGTGTGTGTCGTCTGTCGAAAGGGGGGGTAGAATGGAAAGACGCTCGGGGGGACCAGTGGAGAGGGCCTTGCGCAACCTCCATGGCTGGGTTCGTTTCCCAACAGTCGCTACGTTGGTCCGCGGCCTCACCTCATTCTCGTGTGTTGAACTCGGACTAAACTGGGGCGAACTGAGTGACAGGGACACGCTTATACGCCGGCACACAGAAATGAAAGGGACGACAAATTATATCTACGTGGCTAAGGTGGACGATAATGATACATGGAAATATAGTTTTTCAATTATTGGTACTAAATCTAAATCTAAGTTGCGAAGATACATTTCATTTGAGATTAATGTGAAATTCATTCCCATTAGCAGACACGCATAATTTCGCGCCAACACATGCCGCATGTGGACCTACAATATAAAAACACAATCTGAAATGAACATAAGCCCTGCAACTCTTGCCGAATTTCCCTGAAACAGGGGGGACATTGGCAAAATGCTCCCTCGAATTTCATTTACATAATTTCGTGATTCCTGTTACGTATTAAATTAAAATCTAAAATAAATATAAAATCGGAATTTTTCGTCTCCATAGAAATTGTGATTTATTGATTTCTGATGGAATCGTACTGACATAATAAATGTAAACTAATTTCAACCTAGTATTTACATCTCGTTCGCACTCTGCCGTTTGCGTTCACTTTCCCATGCCACTCTCTCTTTCTATCCGAGGAGAAAGTTGTCAGTAGTGCTGAGCGAAACGTATTATGAAAAACCAAAAATTGTTTCATGAAATTTTCAACTGTAACTGTAACTGTAACTCTGTCGCCATTCCGCTAGTGGTGGCCAGAGCCTCTGCAGAGTTGCCTCCATTTTTTCCTATCCTTACATACCTCTTTCAATTCATTCATATCCATCACCTTTTTCATGCATTTTCTTATTTTACGCTCACTTTGTATATCCCATTCTTTCACAATCTCCTCAATCTGATCACTCCATACTTTTCTCGGTCGTCCCTTCTCACTTTTTCCTTTCACACTTTCTTTGTATACATACTTTGTCAGTCTATCATCTTTCATTCTTTCCACATGCCCAAACCATCTCATCACATTCTTTTGTCCCGTAACTTTCACATCCTCTTTCAAATTACATTCTTTTTTTACCCATTCATTCCTAACTCTATCCCTCAGAGTTTTTCCTGTCATGCTTCTCAAATGCTTCATTTCCACCGTACATACTTTAAAATTTCGCTATCGTTCACTGTCCATGCTTCACTTCCATACATCAAACTTGCGAAATTCTTTAAAATATTTTTGAACGCAAATGGCAGAGTGCAAACGAGATGCAGATAATAGGTTGAAATTAGTTTACATTTATTATGACAGTAAGTTTTCGTAAAAAATCAATAAATCTCAATTTCTATGGAGACGAAAAATTATATTTTAATTTAATACGTCACAGGAATCACGAAATTGTGTAAATGAAATTCGAGGGATCATTTTGCCAATGTTACCCCTGTTTCAGGGAAGGTCGGAAAGAGTTGCAGGGCTTATATTAATTTGAGATTGGGTTTTTATATTGTAGGTCCACATGCGGCATGTGTTAGCGCAAATTTATACATGTCTGCTTGTGGGAATGCGCTTAATATGAATCTTAAATGATATTTATCTTTGCAGCTTAGATTTAGATTTAGACAGTTTTATTTAACCTCACATGAAAATAAACTTAAAAACCCAATCGCAAATGAACATTAGCCTTGCAACTTGCAACTCTTGCCGTATTTCCTTGAAACTTGGGTGGCATTGGCAAAAGTGAACCAAGATGATCCAAGGCAAATTACGTTATTTTGTATATGGCATAGATATACACAATAAAATATAATATTATCAATGCATCGATGTAGAACATACCAAAGCCCCTTAAACTGTAAGTCGCATCTCAAGAGCTCGCTGCAAGTTAGGTTTTCATCGAATTTTTTCAATCAATAAATATCCATTGACAATAAAAAAATACATTAGGTTGATTTATTTGGTGATCGCTGTTTTTGTGAATCACACCTCAAGAGTCCTCTGCAAGCTACAGAAAAAGTCAATTCTCAAGCGAGACTCAGTTGCGGTAAGGCTGGAGAATAAGAGAAGAGTATGTATGAAGAAAGTGATGAATGTTGAAGAGATGAAGAGGTATGCAAGGACAGAAAAAAATGTTATACACAGAGAGAAAATCTATTGCTCATCCTCTGTCTAAAGCGAATTTTCACTACAAAAGAAATACGGTCCGTGGATCAGCTTTAGATTAAATGTACGTGAATCATACTGGGAATGTTTAGAATCTCTGCTTACTTATCAGAAGGATGTTTGTGTCCAAAGTATAAGACTTTATGTTCAAATTCTACCATTAAATGTATGAATACTAAAGCAACGCCTCTGTTGGACCATGAAGTTTCTGTGTATTTTCAGTAAAACGCGATATTAGAGTTAAAACGTAGACAGTTCGATGCCCCTTCAAGTGTCTGACCTCAAAAAACGGGGACATTGGAAAATTAACACTCGGCATGCAAAACGTCGTAAAAGTACAACGGAAATTCCTACGAATACAGACTCTATTCACAACTGTTATAGAGATGATAATCGTCAGCCTGGTTCTGTTATCTCACATCACATGATAATCCGAGTTACGTGCGCGCTTTATTTCGTGATTACGAATGACTGGGAAAATTTTATGCACGAAAGAACCATCTGCATTTAAAGAGCACAGAAAAAACAGCCTTATCTGCATGTACGTAAAGTTCAATTTTATACGATAATAATATGCCATTTGTATTATTGAATTATTTTTTCACGTTGAGTCAGTAATGGCCAAAGTCGGTCTCTGAGTCAAAACGTCATACGTCATTAGGTAGTAAATTTTTTGCATATTTTTGCTTCAATTATCAACGTAATCGCTATTAGTTTGCGTATTTAAAGCAAGTGAAAGTTTTGTTTCAGTTTTCTCTTAAATTAAAATTTGTTGTCTACAATTTTTTTTTCTTCGTCATTTGGTGCTACTTTTATCGAAGTTTCATCATCGTCATTTCGACCTTGGAAACAAAAGCATACATTCTCAGTCGTTAAAAATATTTCTGTCAATAAAATGGAAGTGGAATATTCTGTATTCTGAATTTTCTGTATATTCTGTATTTTTATAATCAGAAGCGACAAATAAGGTTACGAATATAATAAAATCCTTGTTTTTCAGATCGAAATTAGCAAAAAAATATATATAGATATATACAAGATCAGAGGGCTCTTGAGGTGTGATACACACAAAAACAGCGCTCACCAAATAAATCAGCCTTTTTTTTACTTAAAGATCAGTTAATGGACCAATGCTTAGACGTGCAAACGGAAGGACGTGGGTTCGATTTGTACCGCAAAAAACAAATCAAAATGGTCTTTACTGGGTTAAAAGATTCACATGCTTTTACCAAAATCTCTCAAAATCTCAATCTTTACCAATCTCGGCGCAACGGTTCTCTTATGGTGCTTTGTTACAAGATCATTAACGGCTTAATTGACAGCCCCACCCTGTTAGAGAGTTTTGAGCTTTATGTGCCAGATGGCTACGGCCGGGGAAGACGGCATGAACTTTTTCATGTACCGCTGTCCCGTACCGACGTCATGGCACAACATGCCTTAACTCGGAGTGTTACTCTGATTAATTCCGCTGACATAGACATTTTTTACATTAACTTAGAATCATTCAAAGATCTAGTTAAAGAGCTCCTCCCAGCTTGTTAATGACTGTGTGAGGGTGCACTGTAATAAGGGAAACCTGTTGTGCACAAAAAAAAAAAAAAAAAAAAAAAAAAAAAAAAAAAAAAAAAAAGCCCGATCCTCAAAGGTCCATCAAGCCTTACAGCAACTGGTTTTTGCTTGAGAATTGGCGCTTTTATTTAGCTCACAGAGAGCTCTTGAAGTGTAATTCACAGGAAAACAGCGCTCTAAATCTAATATTTATTTTGATGAATCTACTGTGTTTGAACGACATTTCGGAATTGATTTTTTTTTTAAATGACACCTTTACTGTATTTTTAAGAACAAAAGTCAATGATTAATACTGCCAATCGCAGAATCATTAACAGCTCTACGCGTGAGTGAAAGTTTACTGAGTCGTAGCGAAATTGCATTTGGCAAGTGTGTCGGGGTTATAGCCGCGGGAGCTAAGAGGGCTGATCTTTCTAGCGTGTTTCGAATGGAACAACGCTGGTTCGATCCCCGCTTGGGTCACTTGACTTTAACTTTGACCCTGGTTCAACAGATGTTATTGGGTAATTATTATTTAATAATTCATTAATAATAAACAATAATGAATTATTAAATGATGATATTAATACCTGTTTCTGGCCAGGCAAAATAGGTTGGTGAATTGCATTCCTCTTCACAAATCTATTTTTTTAAAAATTATATAAAAAAAAATTAAAAAAAAAGTGCTATCTGTTGATATAAACAAGCTATCTCTATTATCTCTATATCTAATTAAAGAATTAATTTAAAATTAATTAAAATCTTCGGACATTTCAGATCTATAAAATCCAAATCACCAACATATTTTTTCTGGCCAAAAACAGCTTTTAAAATTACTTATAAATAATAAATCGTTTCGAAAAACTGTAGAATCAGGGTTGAAGTAATAGTCAAGGGAAACTCAAACCGGCATTTCAAACATGCTTGTCAAAGCGGAGATATTTTCGAGGATTTGTTGCCGTGGTCTGTGGGAGCTGGAGCTTCCGAACATTTGGCGATGTGCGCTTTCAGCGTTAAAGTGAAATAATGAGATCCTTAGTTCCGTGCAGCCCTTGTCTACGGATCCACTGGCGGAGAGATTGCGAATGTGGAAAGAGGAATACCCTGAGAGCTTTGTGCAGCCTGCAGAGAGCCTACCTCCAGGAAAGAACCTCGAGTGGCCCGTGTGGAAATCTATGAACAGATTGAGGATCAATGTTGGAAGAGCCCGGGCCAACATGTTGACCTGGGGATTTCTGGGACGGGAGGACTCTAGACTATGTGAGTGTGGAGCTCAGCAAACTATGGAGCACCTGCGGTGTTGTCCCTCCTGCCCGACAAGCTGCTCCATGGATGATCGTTTTGCGGGAAACCAAAGAGCTGTAGACATTGCTCGTTACTGGACCAATATGGTGTGAAGCTGACACGAAGAAGAAGATGAGATGGCATTGATGAAATTGAGGGTGCACTAGGGGGGAGTTACTTGAAAAGAGTTAAAAATGAGAGAGAGTTACAGTAACAGTATGAGCAGCTACATTCTGTTTACTATGTAATATGTATGTTAAACTGTGGAGTGTTTCACCAACCTATCTTGCTTCTACATGTTTGTTAGGAAAACATCTCTCCAGCATCATCAGTCGGCCGTGTTAGCCTAAAACTCCAATGCTTGTCAAAGTTGATGATGATGATGATTTTTTTATAGCGCCGTTTTGTGATGTAGTCACTCCAAGGGCGCTTGTGCAAATGATGCCAGAAATTTGCTTGTCTTCAGTGCATTCCGGTACTTTCCATGGTCCTATAGCTCTCTCACATGATGTGGCAGGTGGTTCCAGGCCAGAGGACCAGTAACTGCAAATGCACGCTCTAAAAACATTGTGTTAACTCTTCTTATCGGTTCTTTAATCTTTGATTTGGCTCCAGTTTCAGCCGAGCGCAGTGTTAGACTTTTTTTGTAGTGGGTGACCATCTTGAACCGCATAGCCATAGCGCCCGACTGTATAGTAACTAGTTTCTGTCTTGTAGGCTCTAGCTACTGTATTTAGTTCTACTTTTAACTTCTTCTATTTGCTAACTCTTTCCTTCTTGTCATTGAAGCCATCTAGCAAAGCACTAAGCTTTATTGCATCAGTTGCTGGCTCACTGTCGCTTAGTTACTTGCTAAGTAAGCTCCGCTCTTGCCGCCCTTGACCACTATGCCGGTCGGTGATCCGCTCGTCCCCTCTCCTTCCCACATTTACAACCAACACGGTGTTCAGACCAGGACAGTATAAAGTCTTTAGTAGTCGAATTAAGTACGTTTTTACATGCAGGGATTTCATTGTTTTATTTCTGCATTATCCCTATTATTTTTTAAGCATGTGGGGTGTAGCACTGTCCTGTAACGTTTGAAATGACTGACACTTGAGTGATTGAACTGTATGTCCCTTGTAACAATCATCGCGGAAATTTTACAAATTCGTGTAAGCTTGTTCTAATGAGCTCCATTCATTAATCCCTCCTCCTCGCATTTAAGAAAGGGAAACTCGTAGTACGACTCTCATTCATCCCTTTGCAGTCGATCTCAAAACTATAAGAAACTTCTCGTTTTCATGACTCATTCCTTTGTCAAACTGCCCGTGTACAGAGTGATCTACCTGTACCCTTAGTACGAGTTGCAAAACTTGAGTAATGTAAAGTTTACGGCAATTATTAAAGAGTGATTGATTTCCCCCCAAATCTGCCGTTTTTGTTTGTTTGAACTTGATTTTCTTCATCACTGTAACTCTTTTGCTAAGACCACAAAGTGTAAGAAACAAAAACGGCAGATTTTTGGAGAAATCACGCTTTAATATTTTCCGTAAAATTTACTTTTCTCAAGTTTTGCAACTCGTGCTAAGGGTACAGTATCTGTGTTTCCTCGCCACTTCCTTGCACAATTCAGCAAGCAACAATTCAAGCAATACCTCTGCGGAAGGAAAAACAGCATAGGTTTTTATTTTTCAAGGTAAATAACTTGTTTCACATCTAAGTCTGGCAACTTACCACTTAACAAATATTATGTACTAATTACTTAACGGTTATTCCTAACTACTTGTTCCGTTTGTTGAACCATTAACATTTTTCTGTTTCATAGGCTTGCCCACGATCTTGCATTGAAGTGAGTCAATACTTGATGTAAATAAAAATCACTTCAAACTTGATCGAATCGATCATTGCTATTAAAATATGTCTCGGTTAATTACTTGGTTATAATTAATGTAGGTCACCAGTAGTACTAAAGAAAATGAAAACTATCGACTACACTGCCATCTGTTGAAAATTCAATAAAGCTTATTTAAAAAATAGAAAAATTAAAATCGCTCTACAAGATTAAATTTTAAAATCACACAATAAAAATAATTTACATTAAAATTATGAAGTATGTTATTGAAAATAGGTTTTTTCTACCTTCAATAGATGGAAGTATATTTTACAAAAATTATGACATTTAGCCCTTAAAATTAGTTTTAATCTAATCAAGTAGTTTGTTAATTTTGTTATATTTACAAACAATTTTTGAGTCGTTAACTGTGTGAAATAAAATATAATATTATTTTGTTTTTTAACAGAATATTTGAAATACGTAGGATACAAATTTGATAAAAAAAATTGTTTGATGTACGAGTACAGATAAAGTTTGCGAATGGGGTCATCTCTTGCTTTTATTTCAGCAATCGTGATAACAATCTTTCAATAAAATGTATTTTAAATATGAATAAATTATATAATAGACATGAATATTACATCAGATACAAAAAAAAAAAATGTCGTTATCATTCATAATTTCAGAAATACATAAATATTAAAATTTAATCTTTAGATTGGAAAGCCTTGAAAAATATTGTTCTTGAGTCCTGAAACATGGTTGAATTTATTTGTTGCTGAAAGATCACAATGGCTACATACCATTCATCTTCTTTTTTCTTGCTTTGAAGATAGCGCAGCTTAAGTGTGTGGATGAATTACTAAATATTTGATTTAAAAAAATAGAAACTCTTAATAAAAAAACTTTTTTTTTGTTCCACTGATTTTAATAAGTTATTTATTTACGAAAAACGTTTTCAGAGATACCTCTGCATCTTCAGTTTCTTATATACTATCTAAGAAACTATCTAAACTATCTCACTCAGCCTTCACAAGAAATGAATATCAGCCCCCTCCCGAGTTGGGAAACCTCCACTTCAAATGAAGTGTTTAGCGTAAGGCCAACCCCCTTACCTGTAAAAAAAATAGGTTCCACTCGACACATGCGAAACCCATAGCAAGAAGCGTAGTTGCGTTTACGTACACATCTAAGACTTTCATAATCTATTTTCGTTTGGCTGCGATGGTTTGCGTATGTAGGATAGAAGTGTGCGCGGGTGGACGTGTAAGTTCTCGCATGCACCGGATGCGTAAACAGGAGCAGAGAGCAAACGTAAATGGAGCGGTAACTCATCTTGGCAAGTACAACAAAGGGGCTGCCTGTCTGTCGTGAACTAGAGATTATTAGTGAACGCAATGTCTGCGGAGAGATGTCGTGAAATATATAATATTAGAGAATACAGGAATGGCAAAGTACAGTAAGATTAAATCGTTTATTTTGTGTTGAATTGTGCCATTCATAACTTGGTTACAAAATTTTGAGTCATTTATGTTCGAATGGTACAAATGTAGAAACAAAAAAGAAACAAAAAAAAAACAAATTAATATTGTTTAATTTTATAATTTTTTGATGAATTAAAAACACTGTTTATTTTCAAGGATTAATTTATTCAAAAAGATTAAAATCTTTAAACAAATTACGAACGTTTTCGACTTGTTTTTAATTTGTTTAAAGATTTTAATCTTTTTGAATAAATTTATCCGTGAAAATAAACAGTGTTTTAATTCATCAAAAAATTATAAAATTAAACAATATGAATTTTCACAGTGTTAATACACAAACAATACAAAATACAAATTAATATTTTTTGAAAATGGGTTAAAATGCGGAAATTGGCATTCTTTTTTTGTAAGGACCGCAAGAATGGCGGTTGATCTGTAATGTTAGCGGCTAAGGTTTTCTGCAAAGATATTTTAACATTTAAAGCTCATGTCAAGTGCATGCCTACAAACAAACACGTGCAGTTCGCGCTTACAAATGCTGAATGTTTACTTACAAAATAAAATCCAAACCTCCAATGAACATTGACCCAACAACTTTTGCCAACCTTCCCTGACACAATGGTGAAATCGATAAAGTGAACCAACTTTTTTAGTATGGGTGGTCAGCGTCATATCAACCTATAAGTCAAGGAATATATGATTTTTTTTTTGAAAATGGGTTAGTATACGGAAACACAGAAATTGATGATATTCTTTGTATCTCAATACATTTTTCTTATTTTAAAAAATAACCCTAAATTGAAGCCTTCAATTCCATACTACTCAAATTTGAATCTGCTTATTCGTTATTATTTTGTAAAATCTAAACTGTTTTTAACCGATATTTTTAAATTCAAAACGTGCTGTCTTATGGGAAAGTATTTTGTATTTTTTTTATTTTTTTTAGCTCGTGAACGATCTTTCCAAAATTGTTGTAATTTGTCTGTAACAGCCATGTGTATTTTTTTTAAACAAAAAAACAATTAAAAATGGTGTAAGCATATCATTTTCCCTGACGGTGTATGCCACAACTTTATTATTGTTTAAAATTTACGCAGACAAAATGCATTACGTTCAGCCATTAAAACAGTTCACAAAGGAAAACGTTTATTTTTGCAGACATTAAAATTGAACGGTTAAAATTGTTATGAGTGAGTGTTGCCAAAACTCACGTCAGAATAAATTACTCTATGACAGATGCAATGCACTAGACCAGCAAAATGCACTGAACGGCTTATGTAGCAATGCAGTCTAGTCAATTTCTCACGTAGGTACCAACTGTCTACGATCTAATCTAATCTAATCTAAGCTGCAAAGATATATATCATTTAAGTTTTATATTAAATGCATTCCCACAAGCAGATATGTATAATTTCGCGCTAACACATGCCGCATGTGGACCTACAATATAAAAACCCAATCTCAAATGAACATAAGCCTTGCAACTCTTGCCGTCCTTCCCTGAAACAGAGGTGACATTGGCAAATCGTTCGATCTTACGATCTACGATCTTAAAAATAATTTCGACGCTTAAAAGGCATAAGCGACATAAGCTTAATGTTCAGGAGAGCAGTTTAAAGTTTGAGATTGCAGAAAAATGGCACAACTCTTTTTTATTTTTTATCATTTCGTTAAAATCAAAACAGCTCTAAAATTTAAAAAATAAAGGCGTTTATTGGCATTCCTATTAATGTGGTTGTACGATTTTTTTATGTCACAAGCGCCTTTAGGACAATCAAGGCCATGTATGTATTATTATAGTAGTATATGTATAATTTCGCGCTAGCACATGCCGCATGTGGACCTACAATATAAAAACCCAATCTCAAATGAACATAAGCCCTGCAACTCTTGCCGACCTTTCCTGAAACAGGGGTGACATTGGCAAAGTGAACCATTTTTTACAGTATGGGTAGTCAGCCTCAAACCTATCTATAAGTCAAGGAATACTAAATCTGTAATGAAATATTACAGATGTTTAACTTGAAATTTCTTTGTTCATTGAATAAAAGCTTTTTGAATTTTTCCCAAAATATATTTCCAATTATTGTTCGCATTACATTTGAACACTTTTCGTAATTATAATTAAATTTGTAAAACCGAACACATTTCAATTTAAAAAAAAAGCTTTGCGCTCTGTTCCACAGATGGCATTGCCATTAAGAGAGTTTAGAATAAAATTTCTGAGTCATATTTTCCACGCACGAGTTAACCCGCACTCGTAGGTGTGACGCGGCGTGCATGGGCTCTACGCCACCCACGCCTAGGAAAGTGAAGCAAAGTCGAACAACTATTTGTAATCCTGAAACGTGGGCGTTAGAACGCAGGCAGGCCGGGTATCGAAGCTCTGTGGCACTGCGTTTTGCATTACCATATTTGTGATTGGAATCACGAGTAGGTATATATGTACGCATTTTTGAGGATCTAAATCTAATCTAAATCTAAGCTGCAAAGATATGTATCATTTGAGATTCATATTAAATGCATTTCCACAAGCAGACATGCTTAATTTCGCGCTTACACATGCCGCATGTGGACCTACAATATACAAAACCCAACTCTCAAATGAACATAAGCCCTGCAACTCTTGCCGATCTTCCCTGAAACAGGGGTGACATTGGCAAAGTGAACCATTTTTTACAGTATGGGTGGTCAGCCGCATAACAACCTATAAGTCAAGGAACATACATGACAAATTACATTTTTGTAAAATCAATAAATAACAATATATACATGGACATAAAAAACTAAATCATAAAACCAATTTTACTTTAACAAACCCCAGCCGCCAACATCACAGATCAAGCGCTATTTCTTTCTATCCTTACATACTTCTTTCATTTCCTCGAGAGTCATCAATCAGAGTCAATCTATAATATATATATTTAAATATCTTTAATCTAAGTTGCAAGGATATATTCATTTAAAGCTCTCAGATGTATGCCCACAAACCAACAAGTGTAGTTCACGCTTACAAATGCTGAATGTGAACTTACAAATAAAATACAAACCACGAATGAACATAAGCCTCACAACTTTTGCCGGCCTACCCTGAAACAAGGGGACATTGGCAAAGTGAACCATTTTTTACAGTATGGGTGGTCAGCCTCATACCAATCTATAAGTCAAGGAAATGATACACGTAAACTAAAAAAATGTGAAAATAAAACCATGGTATAAAAACACTTTTTTTTAATTAAAATTAAAATATTTTTTCACTCCGTGAACTATTAAAGTATGTAAGTACATACTTTAATAGTTTGAATAATTCATTATTGTATATTTTAAAAGGAGTACAAAAATTACCTACAGCGAGAAAACCACGAATAGTCGATAAGTATAATATTTTAGTATCTTTTCCTCTCAAATTACGTAATCTCCATTCCAACAAATGGATGCTCAGAGTGCTCTGAGCTTTCATTTCCTTTACTACTCTTACCGGAGGTGCTTAGGGTAGGCGGGGGTACCTTGGGGTAGGCGGGGAGGTACTTAGGATAGTCGGGGGGGAGGTAGGATGACCTGCTTTGCTTGGCGGGCGGCGAACCCGCGACCTCGCCTTCGGGGTTGGGGGTGAGTCTGAATAGAAGTAGAATGGGGTGAGGTTATGTCACATTGTAGGCGGATAATGTTACCTTGTAAAACAATGATACTTAAATAATGTACGACTGGTTTTTGAAATATTCCTATTGAATAAAACTTTGATTCGAAAAAGTAACATTGGACTTATTAAGATGTTTGAAATGCTATTGAAGATGTCCATCTCAGATATGGGTGAAGCGTTTAAAAAAAATACCGAATGATATTATCGCGGTTACTTAGTCTGAAAATCTTAATCACACATACAGTATGTGCAAGCACGAACTTATACGTGTATGGTCCTGGGCATACATTATATATAATCTATAATCTAAGCTGCTAAGATATATTAAGATTTAAAGTTCATATCAAATGCATGCCCACAAACAAACACGTGTAGTTCGCGCTTACAAATGCTGAATGTGTACTTACAAATAAAATCCAAGCCTCAAATGAACATAAACCCTACAATTTTTGCCGAACTTCCATGATACAGGGGTGACATCGGCAAAGTGAACCATTCTTACAGCATGGGTGGTCAGCCGCATACCAACCTACAAGTCAAGGAACATACAACAAATTACATTATTGAGATAAATAAATAATTATATGTATAAACATTAAAAACAAACACAAAATTCTAATTCAATATACTCATAAGTAACAATTACTCATAGTAATCGAATACAAAGTGTTTTTTTCTTTTTGTCTCTTCAAATAAATAAATTAGAAAAACCCTAGTCATAGAGTGAGAAACGAATGGGTTCTGAATGAATGCGGAGTAAAAGAAAGCGTGAAAGTGAAAGTTCAAAGAAGTGTGATGCGATGGTTTGGACATATTGAAAGGATGAATGAAGACCGACTGACAAAAAGAGTGTATAAAGGGAATGTAATAGGTAAGCGTGGAAGGGGAAGACCTAGAAAAGAATGGATTGATCAGATAAGTGAGATTGCGAATGAATGGAATTTACAGAGTGGAAACAAGAGAAGAGCATGCATGAAAAGAGTGATGAAATTAGATGAGATGAAAGAAGTATGCAGGGACAGAGTCAAGTGGAGGCACTTATGTGGAGGTACTGGCCACCCCTAGAGGAATGGCGGCAGGATACAAGACAAGACTAGTCAACCCGAGTCCAACAATATTTTCTGGTTATCTGAATATCGTTTTTTAGTGGTACAGTCGTTCCTCCATAAAACTACTTTATACTGTGGGTAAATTGTATACAAGCGTCAGGTACTAAATGACACGATGTTGTTTAATGATCTGTGTTACCTAACTGCTTCAATGGCTGAAGGAACAATTGCGTAATGGGCTTTTACAAAATAACTCCACGCACTTACGACATGAAATTATTGAGGGTGTTTAACTGAGTTCTAATCTAATCTAATCTAATTTAAGCTGCAAAGATATATATCATTTAAGCTTTATATTAAATGCATTCCCACAAGCAGACATGTATAATTTCGCGCTAACACATGCCGCATGTGGGCCTACAATATAAAAACCCAATCTCAAATGAACTTAAGCCCTGCAACTCTTGCCATCCTTCCCTGAAACAGGGGTGACATTGGCAAAATGAACCATTTTTTTTTTGTTTACAGTATGGGTGGTCAGCCGCATACCAATCTATAAGTCAAGGAACATACATGACAAATTACATTTTTTTAAATCAACAAATAATAATAAATACATGGACACAAAAAACTAAATCATAAAACCAACTTCACTTTAATAAACCCTAGCCTCCAACATTACAGATCAATCGCCATTTCTTTCTATCCTTACATACTTCTTTCATTTCCTCCAGAGTCATAACCTTCTTCATTTATTGCTCTTCTTTTATTATGACTCTTGATATTCCATTCATTCGCAATTTCGGATATTTGGTCCATCCATACCTTTCTCGGTCTTCCTCTACCACGACATCCATCTAATCTTTTAATTAATTAAGAGTTAATCTATTGATATAAGTGCGTACTTGAACGCAGATGATTATGGAGTAAACGCAAACACAGCTAAGGTACACATACAGTGTAACTCCTTGCCGCGGCATCCCCGAATGTGTTTCGCGTGTGGCGAGTGGAACTTTTTTTTTTTTACTGGTAAGGTGACCAGGGTACTGTAAAAAATGGTTCACTTTTCCAATGCCGTTTCAGGGAATAATAATAATAATATTGGGATGGTTTATTTGGTGAGCGCTGTTTTTGTGTGTATCACACTTCAACAGTCCTCTGCGAGCTTGGTCGTCGCTGTAGAAAGCACCAATTCTCAAGCAAGACCCAGTTGTTTTAAGGTTTGATGGGCATTTCAGTGACCGGTCTTTGGTAAAGATTTATGAATTTTTCCACCCAGCGAAGAGCAAATTTGAAAATAAAATTGGTTATTTTTTGTGCTCCGCCGGGATTCGAACCCACAACCTTCCATTCAGAGTCCGGAGTGTTACCACTGAACTACAGACCGATCCTAAACACAAAAGAACCTATAAATCATGGAATGCCAGTGCGCCTTTAACAAAAAGGTTTTCTTTTAAATAAAGAGCCCATGCATTTCATCGATTTGTTTTTACCTATAATTTTTACATAAATACTTATGGGAAAAGGTTGCAACTTCTTAGAACTATAATGCATTTATACAGCCTTCTCGCTATCCCGTTTATAGGTTGAATTAACAGTCGGGAACGTGACTCCTGTGTACTTTGACTGCATTAGAATTTGCCATGATGAAAAAAAACGTGACAGGTTCGTTGATTCTTGATCTAGATCCATAGGAATATGTTGTTGTCATTTCAGATAATTGTTAAATATTTCGATGGACGTATTCAGCATAAAGAAGTAGGTACCTCCTATTTTTAGTAGTGCAAATTCAGATGGAGAAATTGCGGACTTTTTGGGAGAGAGAGAGAGAGACTATGGGTTTCACTACTTACAATTTTAGTGTAAAAAAAACCTTCAAGACTGAGAATTGAAGAAGGAAGACTTGTATTAAAAAATATGAGCAAAGTTTTGGCATCAGTTTGTATTTCATGGAATTAAAAGTCTCATCCATCTGGCGCTAAATGTCTCTGTTTGTGTACAATAATTGTCATTAAAAATTCATAACAACCTCAAACCGAAGATTGGCTATCATTGTTTCGTTTCTTCGTTTAATTTCAATGCAGCTGCTCTAACTAGGGATAAGATGATGTTGTTAACTAACTCGCTACGCTATTCAGCCACAACGCGGTTTTTGGCGGTCTTGATTTATTTTTCAGTCATTATAAAATCTCCCTTGACTAATAGATTGATATGAGGCTGACACCCCAGGCTGTAAAAACATGGTTCACTTTTGCCAATGCCACAGGGTTTCAGGGAAAGGCGACAGAAGTTGCACGGTTTATGTTCATTCATGTGGTTTGGTTTATTTTGTAATTACACATGTAGCATGTGTAAACGCGAACAGCTTGTGGACTTGTGAGTTACAGATTATACAAGTAGATTTAGTTTAGTAACAAAATAAGTACAATCAAAAAAATTCCCAATCATTTTTGGGAAATAACGCTACATATTATTCCTCGTTGATCACTTTTTTTTAATCCGAGCTCTACTCACAGTTTTAAAAATCCTCATATGTATCTTCTTAATTCTTATGTATATTTTTCGATCTAATCTAATTCAAGTTGCAAAGATATGTTACATTGGAGATTCACATTACATGCATATTCACAACCAGACACGTACAAGTTCGCGCTTGCACATGCCGCATATGAACCTACAACACAAAAACCAAATCTCAAATGGACATACACCCTGCAACTCTTGCCTTTGCTTCCCTGAGACAGGGGTGACATAGGCAAAGTGAATCATTTTTACAGTATGGGTGGTCAGCCGCATACCAACCTATAAGTCAAGTCGATTACGTAGCTAATTTATTTATACATCAATTTATTTAAACAGTAATTTATTTATAGCTTAATTTAACATTTGATCCAAATGCTGAGTGAATGCACTTAAGTGCATTCAGGTGATGCTCTTATTTAAAACGTAAATAAAATTCAAATCGAGGGTTACGTCGTGGTGCAAATCTACATGTGCAAATACCTCGTCGAATATTGGCCAATGAAATAAACTAAATAAATCTCAAATTATGTGCCTACGTGCTAGAAGAGGAAAAGCGATAGCTTGTATAACAAATCCATACAATAAAGTTTATTATATTTATAAAGATATATTTATAATAAAAAAAGTCGTTTTTACCTGAGAAAAACAAGTGAATTTTCTTATTAAATTTTAAGTGCATAATGCAGCGTAAACCTGCCCCTTTTTACTTTAAGTTTTTTTTTTTTTTAAAAAAGCCTATGCGGGAGACTCCCTAGATTCGAGAGACTCTAAGGGTCTATGACACTTGTTATAGTGCCGCAGAGGTGTTGGTGGTGTGGCAGTTGTCCATGTCCGGTTGCAGGGTCGTTAGCTGCGCAGTGCTGTGGTGTGTGTGGCATTGCTTTGTTTTGAGACACTGAGAGGAAATGGCGATTGATATTGGATTAGAAAAGGGCAAAGTTAAATTGGGATGGAAACACAGATACCGGTAACTCATACCATAAGCGGGCAGTTTGGCAAAGGAATGAGTCGTGAAAACACTAAGTTCTCATAGTTTGTCTCATAGTAGAATAAATAGCTTTAAGATGCTTTCTTCTCCTACAAATCGCTTAGAAGCTGCATAAAAAATATGCAACTCTTTTAGTGCCACTCCTTTATCAGAAAAGGGTGGCAAGACTTTATGTTCATGAGGCTTGGGTTTTATAGTGTAAGCGTGAACTTGCACGTACATATTTGAATCTTAAACAGTTATTTGGATCGGTCTGTAAGTTTAGTGGTTAACGATTCAAACTCGTTCAAACATGCTCTTTGCTGAGCTGAAAAATTAATCTGCCTTTACTTTTCTGCTCTTTTTTTGATAGTCACGATAGATACAAACAGCCTTATAGAAAATGGGTCTTGCTTGAGAATTGGCGCTTTCTACAGCGACGTCCAAGCCCGCAGGGAGCTGGGAGTTTTTTTATTTTTTAATTTACACATAAACAGAGCACTTGCAAGTAATCGAAATCGAATCGTATGGTTGTACGAGTACTTAGTATGTTGTACGAGTACTTAGTATGTTGTACGAGTACTTAGTATGTTGTACGAGTACTTAGTATGTTGTACGAGTACTTAGTATGTTGTACGAGTACTGCGTATGTTGTACGAGTACTTAGTATGTTGTACGAGTACTTAGTATGTTGTACGAGTACTTAGTATGTTGTACGAGTACTTAGTATGTTGTACGAGTACTTAGTATGTTGTACGAGTACTTAGTATGTTGTACGAGTACTTAGTATGTTGTACGAGAAAAACGTCTTACTTTAGTTTGATTTCCCATAGGATTTTCCTGTCTCGTTTTCCCTGATAAGTTTTCTTTCATATTTTTAAAAGTTGAATATTCAAAACCGATGAAAGTTACCCAGTTTTTATGTTAGGGCTCCCCGAACACAAAATTGTAAGCATTTTATACTAAACAAGCGTTAACTGTTTATAGTACTCCATTTATAATCTAAGTTGCAAAGATTTATTCATATTTAAAGCTCACATTCAATGCACATACTGTATGTGCGTTTACAAAATAAACCAAACCGCAAATGAAGATAAACCTTGCAACTTCCGCCGCCTCTCCTAGAAAACGGGGTGGCATTGACAAAAGTGAACCAAGTTTTTACAGCATGGAGGGTTCAGCTTTATACCGTCGTATTAGGAACATTAATAATAATTTAATTTGATTTTAAGGTTTGCCGGTTCACACTGTGAAAGTCCATTGTATCTACAAATTAATTAATAGTGAATTTAAACATTGTTTTAAATATTTTTTTATTAACTATTACCTTATTATTTAGAGTACGTACATTAATTCAAGTGACTGTTGGAAGTTTAATATTTTTGTAAATATATTCAATCGACCGGTCCGTAGTTCAGTGGCAATACTTCTGACTCGTAAATGAAAGGTTGTGGGTTCGAATCCCGGCGGGGCACAAAACAATAACTTTCATATTTTCAAATATGCTCTTCGTTGGGTTGAAAAAATTCATAAAACCTTTACCAACGACCGGTCACTAAAGCTCCATCCAGCCTTACAGCAACTGGGTCTTGCCTGAGTATTGGCGCTTTGTATCGACGACCAAGCTTGTAAAAAACATCTCTGCGGCACTACAGCAAGTGTCATAGACCCCGAGAGTACTCGCAAACGTAACAAAGCTACACATATAGTCTAACTTCTTGCCGAGTTATCCCCTATCCATATGGCGAGTGAACCTATTTATTTTTACAGGTAAGGTATCTAGCCTTACACCAACCACCTAAGTGAAGTAGGGGGGTTTCCCAGCTCCCTAGGGGGGCATTTCTTGTGAAGGCTGAGTAAACCATGCCGGTTTTTTTTTACTTAAGGTTTGAAAAATAAACACCGAAACGGGAAATCATTTCTGACACCCTCGGCGGGATTCGAACCTGACCTCACGGCATAGAATGCATGCGCTCTACCAACTGAGCTATCGACCGGCACAGGATTTAAAAAAAAAAAAACTTTTTATCTTTTGATACAAAAAGTCAACTCTGCTCTTTCAAAACTCGTACCCGGGGCGGCTGGCTGTCGTATGGGGAATAAGACCAGCGGAACGTTTATTGAATTAATTATTTAATATAGTGTTATTCTGTCGATAAGCGATGGCACAGATAGAGTGTAGGTACTTTGTTTCGCGACCTCGGGTGACGTCAGAGCCAAGCGTCCCAGTCGGCGGTCGTCGCACCCGACAAGGGGCCGAGGCTACCCGACCGATGATGCCCGACCGCACACGAGCACACCCGAACCAGAATCGTAGAGGAAAACCTTTCAGCTACGAAGCTCGAAACGCTGTCGACTTTTTGTGGAAGCTCTGCGTTTGATTGATGTGATGTAGGTGTTATAAAAACAGCTCCCAAGTAATTAGGTGAAACGCAACTAAGCTACACATTTAGTGTAACTTCTTGCCTGCGTTATCCCATAAGGGGTCGTATGTGGCGATTCGGGACCTATTTATTTTTACGGGTAAGGGAGCCAGCCTCACACCAACCACTTTCAGTTTGGGGGGTTCCCAGCTCCCAGGGGAGCTGGTTCTCATTTCTTAAAAGGCTGAGTAAACCTTGAGATCGAACCCTTGCTCTCGGCATGGAATGCAAGCATTCTAACAATTGAGCTATCGACCTATCGACTTCCGCCGGGATTTGAACCCACAACCCTTCATTCAGAGTCCGAAGTGTTACCCACTGAACTACGGACCGGTAGGTGTTTTCCTTTTGATGAAAATATTTCTTTACATAGAATTTCAGCTCGTGGATCCTTTATTCTAAATGTGAAGATTTTGTTTCAGGAAATAGGTGAAAAGATACATACAAAGGATTAATTCCAAAATCGTAAGATGTAAGTATTAGCCCAGTGGCTAGCACTTTGGATTCGTAAATTGAAAGTAGTGGAATCGAATCCCGGTGGAGCACAAAAATATACCATTTGTATTTTCAAATATGCTCTTCGTTGGGTTGAAAAATTCATATATTTATACCAACGACCGGTCACCAAAGGTCCATTCATCTTTACAGCAACTGTGTCTTGCTTGAGAATTGGCGCTTTATATAGCGACGACCAAGCTCGCAGAAGTCCCACCAAATAAATCATCCTAATATTATTATTATTATTAAGTCATTACAAATTTTATGATAAAAAAATACATTCCGAAAGATTTTTCGTTTATTATTTGATTTTTCCTGAAATGATAATATGTAAGTTATTGTTCCTTGACTTATAGGTTGGTATGAGGCTGACCACCCATACTGTAGAAAATGGTTCACTTTGCCAATGTCACCCCTGTTTCAGGGAAGGTCGGCAAAAGTTGTGGGGCTTATGTTCATTTGAGGTTTGGATTTTATTTGTAAGTACACATTCAGCATTTGTAAGCGCGAACTACACTTGTTGGTTTGTGGGCATACATCTGAGAGCTTTAAATGAATATATCCTTGCAACTTAGATTATAGATTATAGATTGTTTCATAGCACATACCTGTTTTCTGAGAAAAACGTAAATGAAAAATTCAAGTGATTTTTTTTTCATCAATGAAAATGAGGGTAGTTGTTTTCAGTTTTTTACATTTTCTTGAAATAAACGAAATGTTACTTTTCATTTAATTCAGTTGAAGGAATATGTAATAATCTATAATCTATGTACGAGTACTCATTTATTCGAGTGAAAGTATTTCATAGCTTATCGAAATTAAGAGTAACTGTTTTTTCATGAAGTTATATAGTTTTCCTTGGATTCAATGAAATTAAATTTTCCTTTTAGAATAAAACCTGAGTCACTGTTTTTCAGTCAACTCACTTTCTTAATGCAAGTGAAAGTTTTTACTTCATTTATGAAAATGAGGGTAACTGTATTTTTGCGTATTTATTAAATTTTCCTGAATTAAACTTTAATTAAATTCAGCTGGTTTACCGTTTCTTAATCAAAATACTCTTGGATTGAAGTCATTAATGAAAAATGAGAGTTATTGTGAATTAGGTTTTAGGTGTAATTAAGTATTCAGTTGTCCTGAAATAATTGAATTTCGATTTTTAATTTAATTCAGCTTATTAGGAAACGGTTATGACTCTGGATGAAATGAAAGAAGTATGCAAGGACAGGAAGAAGTGGCGGCTAATCTGCAATGTTGATTTGTAATGTTGGCTTAATCATTTGTTGCATTTTTTGTATCGGATTTTTTTATTTTTATATATATTTCTTTTTAAGGTGTTGTCCTTTTTTTATACTTAAATGTTATTTATTATTTGTATTCGTTGACTTATAGGTTGGTATGACGCTGACCACCCATACTGTAAAAAATGGTTCACTTTGAAAATGTCACCCCTGTTTCAGGGAAGGACTGCAAGAGGTGTATGCCCATTTGAGATTTGGTTTTTATGTTGTAGGTTCACATGCGGCGTGTGCAAGCGCGAACTTGTACGTGTCTGCTTGTGAAAATGAATGTATGTAATGTGAATCTCCAATGTAACATATATCTGCAACTTAGATTAGATTATAACAAAATCATTAAGCAATAGTTAGCAAATTATAATCTTGCCGTTAAGTGTACAATGCCCTCAGTAAACTGTACTTGTAGGATAATATATTTTTCCAGAACTTTCTCCCGGTCACGTGGATCGGCCAAGTGTCGGGAAATGTAGTCCAGGTCAGTGAACTTGCCGGAATAATTTCACATTCAGTAAAACATTGGTAATTTTGCAATGCGAAGTCGATGCCACTGTTTTGCATGCAACGAGGCTGCCCGTTGAATTTTTTCGCATCACTTGTCATAAATTACATATTATAGCAAAGACTTGTTACGAAGACGGGATGAAAATATGCATTATCCTAAGATTAGTGATTGATTAGGCAATGGGTGTTTTTTATCTTTTTTTTATTTGTTAAGAAATCCTGTGCGGGAGACTCTCAAAATTCTAGAGACTCTAGGGGTCTATGACACTTGTTGTAGTACCGCAGAGGTGTACGAGCTTGGTCGTCGCTGTAGAAAGCACCAATACTCAAGCAAGACCCAGTTGCTGTAAGGCTGGATGCACCTTTGGTGACCGGTCATTGGTAAAGGTTTATAATTTTTTCAACCCAGCGAAGAGCAAATTTGAAAATATAAATGGTATATTTTTTGTGCACCGCCGGTATTCGAACCCACAACCTTCTCATTTTAGGAAGAAACATAGAAGATGAAGAACAAAAACATGAATTAATAAAATCCGTGCGGTCGATAGCTAAGATGGTATTAAGTGCTTGCATTCTATGCCAAAAGCTCGGGTTTGAATCCCACCGGGGACGTAAGAAATGATTTCCCGTTTCGGTGCTTATTTCAAACCAAAAATAATGTACCGGCAAGGTTTACTCAGTCTTCACTGTAAGTAAGAACCAGCCCTCTCCGGAGCTGGAAAACTACAGTGGTTGGCGTAAGGCAGGCTTTCTTACCTATATCAAAGTATAACATTTGAAACATGATTGAATTCATACTGGAATTAAGGGTAGTTAGGCAATTTTTTACACTTCCTTTCCATTCCAAACCTTGATCGTTATGCAATGATGATAATGAAGGATGATTTATTTCCGGTGGCGCCGTTTAATGATCACAGACCATCTCAAGGGCGCCGTGGCTCTTCGAAAACAATATTTTCTTAAGTCCTCTTCTGAAGGCGATGGTGGGCTGGTCAGAGCGAAGATCGACAGGCAGCTTGTTCCAGGCAACTGGCCCAGCTACCCCAAAGCTCCTGTCCGCAAAATTATATGTATTTGCTCTTAAATAATAATATTAAGATGATTTATTTGGTGAGCGCTGTTTTTGTGTGTATCACACCTCAAGAGCCCTCTGCGAGCTTGGTCGTCGCTGTAGAAAGCGCCAATTCTCAAGCAAGACCCAGTTGTTGTAAGGTTGGATGGACCTTTCAGTGACCGGTCTTTGGTAAAGGTTTATGAATTTTTCAACTCAGCGAAGAGCACATTCGAAACATAAATGGTATATATTTTTTTTGTGCTCCGCCGGGATCCGAATCCACAACCTTCCATTTACGAGTCCGAAGTGTTGCCACTGGACTAAGGACCGGTCCAAGATGCCAACGACACGCGGTGTACCTGAGCGGTAACCCATCCAAGTACTATCCGCGCCCAATGTTGCTTAACTTCTTATGTAACTTATGGGTTAACTTCTTACTTAACTTATGGGTTCTTTGATCCTGATGATTAAACTAACAAAGATTTTATTTACTTTATTTAACAATACGATTATCTTCTTCCACGAGTAATATTTGATGTCTGCCTAATGTATTCTTACGTAACAGTTTGCCAATATCGCAAGTCGGTAACTTACTTCCATTTCAACAATGCGCCGAGATGATTTCACTTTCCTTTGTTGTGGCAGAAAGTTGGCGATTCGCAGAAAGTTGGCGATTCGCAGAAAGTCGTAATGGCGTAGATAATATTGGTCGTGTTGCCTTTTCGTCCCTTTAGTGCTTGTTTGTCTTATATGTCTGATGACTATCAGAGGATTCACATGAGCATTGTTTGTATGTGTACAGGACCAATGTGTGTAATAAAAACTGGACATTGATTTAAAAAATATTTTAAGTTCTTGGCTGGAATGCTGAGGCTGACAAAGATACACCACTGAGACTGAGATGCTGCAGCTCACAACAGAGATTTGATGTTTTTGTTAAACGGTTAGCATAGTTTTTTCAGCCACAACGTATTCTTCATCTCCACGCTGTCATCTGTTTCTATTTTCTTATATATTTTTATCGAGCTTTTTTTATGGCTGGTCACGTATTGCACCCTCCGCGTGACCGGGCTGGATAAAATAATTAAAACTCTCACATTATCGTGTTTATATTTTTTTCTTAGCTCATATTGTTTCAAATGTGATTCATTAGACAATTTCAATGAAAGGTCATCTTTGAATCAAATGGTAGATAAGCCAAACAAGCACTGATATGACGATTTGTTAATATTTCTTCATAACAAGCGAGAGCTGATCTCGATTCTCAATCAAATATTTTGATACATTATTTCGTTGGTTGTGCAATAAGAGGAAACTAAATTCTGTATGGGGCCATGAGAGTATATAGGACGACGGTCTTACAAATGAGTCGTATAGAACGAAATATTTTAATCTAGGATCTTATCGAAAGTGAAATAAATATACGGAAATTATGAGATAATATTTTTCTGTTTTTCCGTACATTTATTCCTTGACTTATAGGTTGGTATGAGGCTGACCACCCATACTGTAAAAAATGGTTCACTTTGCCAATGTCACCCCTGTTTCAGGGAATGTCGGCAAGAGTTGCAGGGCTTATGTTCATTTGAGTTTGGATTTTATTTGTAAGTACACAATCAGCATTTGTAAGCGCGAACTACACGTGTTTGTTTGTGGGCATACATCTGAGAGCTTTGAATGAATATATCCTTGCAACTTAGATTATAGATTATATTATCCCATTTTTATACAATCATAGATTCGTAGCCACCTTCTAATCTAATCTAATCTAATCTAAGCTATAAGGATTTATATATCATTTGAGGTTCATATTAAATGCATTCCCACAAGCAGACATGTATAATTTTTTGATTCTGTAAAAACCTATGGTGACCTAAGACCGGTCGCTATCGGTGCTATTCTTAGACATTTGAGTCGCCCGTTGAGCCCACGCTTTGACAAACTAATGGTGTATTTGTATGAAGACCTGTCAATCCAAGATGGCTGCAAGTGAACAGCTGATAAGTCTTCATACAAATATTATCAAAATTCGGTAGGTAAGAGTGACTGTGGTGATGAGACATTCAGGCCAGGCATCATTAGTTTGTCAAAGCGTGGGCTCAAGAGACGACTAAAATTTTTAAGAATAACCCCGAAAGATTTTAATCTAGGATCTTATGGAAAGTGAAATAAACATATGGAAATTATGAGAAAATACTATTCTGTTTATCCACATATTTATCCCATTCGATTTTCGATCAAGCTCGCAGAAGGTTCTTGAGGTGTTATTCATACAAAAACAGTTCTCAACAAACAAATTATCCCGATGTTATTAATATTATCTTAGAGAGTAATTTACATGGAGGCAATAATTCTAATTTTAAATATTTTCACACTTCGCACGTCAATCTTTTGAAAGATGAATTGCGCAAGACTTGTTATGAACTATCGCAAAAAAAAAACGCAAAGAAAAAGTCATTAATAATAGTTATAACAAACAGATATGTAAGCCAAGTGTTAGACTTAACTCGAACATGACTAATAGTTTGTTATGAGGCTGACCACCTATGCTGTAAAAGCTTGGTTCACTTTTGCTAATGCTACCGCGGTTTCAGGGAGTTGCAGAGTTTTTGTTCATATGACGTGTTTGGTATATTTTGTATGCACACATGCAGCATATGTAAGCGTGAACCTTCATGTGCCTACTTGTTAAATATGAGACTCAAATGCCAATATTATATATTTACAATTTACATTATAAATTATAGGGATATTCAGAGTCATAACAAAACGAGAGAGTGCATGAAAAAGATTATGACTTTGAATGAAATGAAAAAAGTACATATGTAAGGACCGAAAGAAATAGCGGTTGATTTGCAATGTTGGCGGCTAGGGCATTTAATTTTAATTTTTTAAATTTTCTCACTTGTTTCTTAAAGTATTTTTTTGTAAATCATTTATAATTTTGTGTGCTCCTTGCCTGATAGGTTGGTATGAGGCTTACACTCCGTGCTGTAAAAATTGGTTCACTTTTGCCAATGCCACCCACCCGGTTTCAGGGAAAGGCGACACGAGTTGCAAGTATTATGTTTATGTAAGGTTTTTTTATTTTTTTATTTGTATAAACAAATGCAGAATGCGTAGGCGCGAACTTGCATGTGCCTGTTTGTGGGCACGCATTTAATATGAGCCCTAAATGTTAACATATCTTTGCAGCTTAGATTATAAATTTTAAATATTTCCGCCCCTTGGGAATAGAAGGAATTCTAGTGATTGAACCTCCCTGTGGATACAATACAGTCCACTAATCCAAAACCTATCAGTTTGGAAATTACAACTCTCTCTAGAATCGCTGTTTTAGTTTCCATACATATTTTTTTTTCTTTTTGTTAGCGTATTGTTTTATACTTGGGGTACTGGCTATTTTTAAGTTGCATGGTGTGAGAGCGAAGCTATCATGTGTATTTTTAGTGTTTTTTTTTTGCTGTACAATTTCGTAACGCGGTGACTGGAGTTCGGCCGTGAAAATGTATGGTGGAGATATTTTGGAATAATTTTGTTATTTGACCTTTAATGGGAACGATTGCACAATTGCTACAAATTTCAAAAGACATGCAAACGCCTTTAACGCGTGAAATAAAGACAATTTAATAAGTTGGCATGGTAGTTTCTTAAATTGAAATAATACGTACATTGAGTCATAGAGATTTTTAATTTTTCTTTTGAATTTACGGAGTGAAAATTATTTTTTAAATATTTATTAAAAACAACAGATAGTTTTATTTTCAGAAATAGTAATGGTTTTTTATGTCAGATAAAGATTACAAATTTTTATTTAAAACAATTATTGTCCGGTCGATAGCTAACGCGGCAAAAAGTTTCGCTATGTCTTACAATAGTTAGGTAATTACTTGAAATAAAACACTTTGAAGAAGATTTAATACCTTAACAATATCGTGGAAAACTACAGTTTTTTTTATTAAGTTTTTGCAAGGGTCACATTTTTCATCAATATCGGTTTAAGCCATTTAGAAATTAGTGAAAAATATGTAAAAATTGTGATGTTGAATATGCTTTTACTTTACAGTCAATTGAATACAAAGGCAACTTACAAACAAAACTTGAAAATACATAGTGAACGCCTATTCAGCTATAATTCAGTTTTATCTATGGTAATATATAACAAATGCATAAGTCGTATATTTACAAAGGATGAGACATTTTTATTTTTGAAAATAAGATAAATATTTAGAACAACAAAACATGGCATTCTCTTTGTTAAAAGATAGTAATATCTAATCTAATCTAATCTAATCTAAGCTACAAAGATAATAACTAAGCTGTTAAGATTTATATTAAATGCATTCCCACAAGCAGGCATGTATAATTTCGCGCTAACACATACCGCATGTGGACCTACAATATAAAAATCCAATCTCAAATGAATATAAGCTCTGCAATTCTTGCCGTCCTTCCCTGAAACAGGGGTGACATTCGCAAAGCGAACCATTTTTTACAGTATGGGTGGTCAGCCGTATACCAACCTATAAGTCAAGGAACAAACATCGCAAATTACATTTTTTAAATCAATAAACAATAATATAAACATGGACACTAAAAAAAACTAAATCATAAAACCAATTTCACTTTAATAAACCCTAGCCGCCAACATTACAGATCGACCGCCATTTCTTTCTATCCTTACATACTTCTTTCATTTCCTCCAGAGTCATAACCTTCTTCATACAAGCTCTTCTTTTATTATGACTCTGGATATTCCATTTATTATTAGTAGTATCATTGCGAAAAACAATCCTAGAATTCTGTCTCTGATTCTATACGACGCACTTGTCCTTGTGAGTTTAACTTAAGACTTACACTTAAGAACACAGTTAAGTACAAACAATTACATACAATTAAAACAGTAAACATAATCCATGATTCAATAAATAATTATATTTTATATTCTGTTTACTCTTGGAAGGCCAAACGAACGTGTATCATTGAGAATAAAGTTTTCCACACAAAAACATATTCTCCTTTACATAATCGCCGTATTGCTGGCTGTATTTAATGTGTTGCGAGCATTGTGCTCAATGCTGAAAGCGTGGTTTTCAGGTCGCAGGCTCTGGGACGGGGTGAATGACCGCCAGAAGGCTGTTGGACGTTAGTGGGTCAGGGAATGACGTCATCGAAATTTACGTTTCAACTCCACCGTAAAGTTTACTGAAATTTTGTAACAACTTCAACGATCTGTAGTAGCGCTATTTAAATTTATAAATATTAAAAAAAACGCTTTGGTTGAGTTTACAAGGAAAGTTGTACACTTGGATGCAGAAATATCTCTACGGATCATCGTAGGCTCTTCAGCGTAGAACCAGATACCCTCTACGCTTTGAAATTTGAACTGAAATGTGTTTGAAAATTCACATTAAATTTTGAGTTTTAGGATTGTAGAATGGTATTTTTATTGACTCGGAAAGATGACATTATTCCTTTGTTCGTTCTTGCTTTCTTTATAAGCTTTCATCTGTTTATTGCTATGTGTGGGAGTCTTGAAATAAACTACCTCGTTTTTCTGTAGAACAACACTTTCCTCTCTTTTCTCAAGATTTGAAAATTTTCTTAAGCCATCTTTTTAAGGTTGGTGTTAATACTTTTCATAAAATTCATTTGATGAACACTGGTTAATACACAAACCATTCAAAAAAAAATTAAACTCATTATTTGTGTAAAAAAAATCATGTTTTGCAGTCATTTTATGTGTTACTTAAATATAAAATTATGATTTAAGTTTACAAACAAAAAAATCAAAATTATTACGTGCAAATAAATAATTGAGAAAAATTATAACAAAGGCCATTGGTGCAATGTTTTTAAGTATTATGCAATTGACTCAAAAGCTTTGTGTACATTCTGCAGCCTTCAAAGGTACTTTGCTGCGTTTAAACTGAACCACGGCGTTTTTTCAGTAAAATGTACAGAAAATTAAATAGCGCCTTTAGTGAGAGTGTAAGTTTCTGTACAATTTTTGGAAAAACGCTGCCGTTGAGTTTTTAATGCTGTACTGTATGTATTTATCGGTATGTCTCACTGACCAAGAGGAGATTGTTTTGAGTCAAGGGAGACTATAGATTGCTTTTGTTTCCTTTCACTAGATTGCAAAATATCTCAATCTGAATGAACCAAGTCATTGTTGCGATTACAAAAAAATAATCAATTGAGTAATTTACACAGAAATCTATTTTATACATTTATAATCTCAGTTGTAAAGATATCGACGGTTTAAAGGATAAGCGACGTTTTGGTCAAAATTGAGTTATGAATGCTATCCTACTTCAAATTTTCTGTTCTTTCTAATGCGCTAACTCCCATAGTTCTACGATGATTTTTTCGTTGTTTATGCCCAAGCAAACAACTGCGTTTTCGAAGTATGGTGTTGGTGTAACCGACAAGATTTTGGACTTTTTTTATCCTAAAGACGCTTGTGACATAAGAAAATCGTAGAGCCACATTAATAGGAATGCCAATTAATGCCTTTATTTTTTTAAATTTAGAGCTGTTTTGATTTTAACGATATGATAAAAAATGCAAAAGTTATGCCATCTTTCTGCAATCTCAAACTTGAAACTGCTCTCCTGAACAATTTAGTTTTTGTGGCTTATGTCCTATCGCCTTTTTACCATCGATATGTTGATATTTTAAATTCAAATTTAATATATAATGTATGCTAACAAGCATATAGACTGCGTGAAAACATACAAAATAAAAAATAAAAACCGTAAATGAACATATACCTTGCAACTTATTCTGCCCTTCCAGTAAACACTAAAAACAGAAGGTACATTAGCAACTTGAACCAATTTTTCATGTATATGTGGTCTATAATAATAATCAATAATCTAAGTTGCAAGGATATATTCATTTAAAGCTCTCAGATGTATGCCCACAAACCAACAAGTGTAGTTCGCGCTTACAAATGCTGAATGTGTTCTTACAAATAAAATCCAAACCTCAAATGAACATAAGCCCCACAACTTTTGCCGACCTTCCCTGAAACAGGGGTGACATTGGCAAAGTGAACCACAAAATATTAACCTCAAGTTTAGTGCTGAATATATTTTTAAAAAGTTTAATAATTAAAATTTCTTTTTTTCAGGTAAGCCATCATGATCCCCCTTTGACTTCTTCTCTGAATGCTGAAAAAGTAAGTTTTTTTACATTACTATAAGGGATGGGCCGAAGTTCGTTTCACATTCGGTTTAACCGAATTTCGGCAGCTTGAACCGAACTTCGGAATTCGGCCGAAATTCGGTTCAATTGCCGAACATTTGGTGTAAGAAAAAGTAAAACAGAATCCCTGCTTGCACCAATTTGACTGGTATAAATGGATATCATGGTCTCTTTTATAACCGTAAAACAAAAATCACTCATGGTCATATATTTTAGTAGGAACAAGTGAATATTAACATACAATTTGATAATAAATAAATCTTCTTCTACTCCTTTACATAAATATCAGATTGAAACAAAAATTAAATAAATTTAGTATTTTTTTTACAAATAACAATAACTAGAAACTATAATGGGTAACTTTATTTTTACATTTTTTACAGAACCGAAGTTCGAATTTTTTATGTTAACCGAATGTTCGGCCGAAGTTCGTATTCGGTTCAAATCATATTCGGCCCATCCCTTATTACTATCACTTTAATGCGACTTATTTGGGGTACACCTCTGACCTGTAGAATACATTTGTATTTACCTTCCCGCGTCTTTTTCCGCCTCCCAATTTACATTCAAGGAAAATCTTCCGACTCTTAAAAAGAAAGCTTAGTATGTGCGTTGGGCGAAGTAGTATGAATATGAGTAGATGTATGAAACGCAACGCAATTAAGCTACACATATAGTGTCACTTCTTGCCGCGTTATTCCCTAAGGGTATCGCATGTGGTGAGTGGAACCTATTTATTTTTACAAGTAAGGGGGCTGGCCTTACTCCAACCACTTCAGTTGAAATGGGGAGTTTTCAGCTCCCCAGGAGGCTGGTACTCGTTTCTTGTGAAGGCTGAGTAAAACTAGCCGGTAATTTTTTTGGGGGCTGAAATGAAAACCGAAACGGGAAATCATTTTTGACACCATCGGTAGGATTCAAACCCGGGCTCACGGCATGGAATGCAAGCGCTGTACCAACTGAGTTATCGACAGGCTAAGTATGTTTATATTAACAGGAAATTGACTTATAGGTTGGAATGAGGCTAACCCCGTCATGCCGTAAAAACATGGTTCACTGTTACCAATGCCACCCTGGTTTTAGGTAAATACGTTGCATGAGTTACAACGTTAATGTTCATGTGAGATTTGGTCTATTTTGTAGGTAGGTACAACATATATCTGCTTGTAGGCGTGCATTAAATATGAGACTTAAATGTGAATATATCCTTGCAACTTAGATTATACAGATGTAGGGTTTAAAAAATTTAAACTTTTTAAAATATAATTCATGTATTTAGAACAGTGATAGTTTTCTAATGACAAAGGAAAGTCACCCAGGAAATTAACTAGCTTAAAAACAAAATGAGCAATCAAGGGTTATTTTTTTAAATGATTTAAATACATAGAAATGTACAGAATGTCATTTAATCTGTTTCTATATATTTATTTAATTTTCTAAATAATCCTAGATTGCAGTCTTTGGTTCTACACTACGCACTTATGTAACTAGGCCTGTTTTTTTTTTTTTTAATTTTAACTGCATTTCCCGTTAAGTGTAGTAAACTTGAAAAAAACAACTAAATACATATCTCTTTAGAACGAACGCACTAAATAGATTAGCATGTAGGGCGCAAAGTGCAACTGGATAAAAAAACTTGTTCGCGACGTTTCGTTACGAAATGCGGAAGTGACGAGTGTTGGTAACGGGACAGTGATAAGGCGTGACCCACTTGTATATATTTTCCAAAAGGTATTGTGTGTAATTAGTTAATTTTAAAGTTACAATGATTTTCTTTGTAAATCTCAAAAGTTGACAATTGTGTTGTATATGATCAAAGATTTAAATCTAGGTTTTTTTAGAAAATGAAGTCGCAACACAAAACGCAACTAAGCTACACATATAGTGTAACTTCTTGCTGCGTTATCCCCGAAGCGTTTATTTAGGTCAATGATAAGAAAATTATTTCTTGCGTTTCAAATATTTAACTCATTTATTGAGAAAACTAACAGATGGCCATCTTTGGTTTTGTAAGACGCAATAACTAAATTATTTGATAGTAAAATCTCGACCAATTCAAAATAAACTTTGACTTTTTAGGGTCCTTAATACAACTAAAATATGTCCCCACGTATGTCGCACTTCAAGAACCCTCTGCAAGCTTGGTCGTTGCTGTAGAAAGCGCCAATTCTCAAGAAAGACCCAGTTGTTGTGAGGCTGGATGGTTCTTTAGTGACCGGTGTTTCTAATCTAATCTAAGTTGCAAAGATATGTAACATTGGGGATTCACATTACATGCATTTTCACAAGCAGACACGTACAAGTTCGCGCTTGCGCATTTCGCATGTGAACCTACAATATAAAAACCAAATCTCAAATGGACATACACCCTGCAGCTCTTGCCGATCTTCCCTGACACAGGGGTGACATTGGCCAAGTGAACCATTTTCTATAGCATGGGTGGTCAGCCGCATACCAACCTATAAGTCGAGGAATTCATTGTAATAATGCAGGTAAAAGTATACGATTTTTTCACCCAGCGAAGAGCCTATTTGAAAATATAACTGGTATATTTTTGTGCTTCGCCGGGATTCGAACCCAAAACCTTCCATTTACGATTCAGAAGTGTTAACCGCTATGGACTGGTTGAATGTAGTGTAAATCAAATTGGTTGCTGTTCTTGTCGGGAAGTATACCATCCTAGGAATGCATCTTTAGTGCGTTGCAGGTTAACGGTTTCAGTTTCTGTGATAACTGGTTGCATGCTTCGACTCGGAGCAAGTTTTCGAGTCGCGCACGCGCTCGGTCTATCCGCCATCCGCTCAGAACTACCAACATCGCCGTCACAAATCACCTCTCGAGCCAGCGCGCGGAGCCCTCCTCCCGCTCGCGAACCGAGTCCAACTGACAAAGCCAATAACCAAAACACACCAAGCGCGCTAACAACGTCATTCCATTCGAAATTCAAATTCAAAATTCGAATTAAACACCGAGAAAGTGTTGCCATTGTTGAAAGTTTTTCCCTGCATCCTTATATTGTGCACGAATAAAGTGTTAAAAAAAAAAGTAAACATTGAGAGATCAAAGTGAAGTGCGCTCAAGAACAATCTACTGCAGCGTCAACTGAAAAGGAAAACATTATAGGTACATACCTACTCATAAATATATAAATAAACTTTTCCAAATTTGAATTTAATAACCTATCTTTTAAAATATATTGCCATTGTGTATAAATAAAATAATTAAAGGAGAAATAAAGCTATGAACATGTTCCTGTGGAATTAATTAATATCTTGATTATATTTTCTATGAAAACGATGCTGGTCATTGAAAGTGCCATTGAGGAGATGCTTTCAAAGGTTAGTCTGGGATTAAAACATTTCATATTGAAAGAAAAATCTGGACAATCCGATTAACGAAAGTACATCTTAGTCAACAAATTAAATCCCAATTTAAATCAATTAAACACCAAAATTCGGTGACATACCTCGCTGTAAATACAATGTATTGTTACTCTTAATTAAAAATAAGCAAAAAAAAAACACTACATAAACTTTTAAACCAAGTGAAATTTTAAAGAAAATGTTGATAAGGAACTAGAAATAAAATCGGACAATTAATTTAGATACTTCGATTATTCCTTAATCTAAGAGAGTGCGTCGACACAAATTACATAAATTGAGTCGTCACCAAACCGTGTCGCTGGGGAGAAAAAGATAATTTATAAGTATTACTGGTTTTTAAAGACCCTAGACTTAAAAACCTGCAACGTTTATTTGATGAAAAGGATATCAAATTTGGACTTTTAAAATTGAGATTATAGACTATTTTTGTGGGGGTTTTGAAAGAGGAATTGCTTTGAAATAAATGTGCCAGGACTGTGGGTGCATGATGACCATCACAGAGTATAAACCACCTTGCACGGGGCCTGGGGATGGACAGATGGCTGCCGTCAATGATAAGGAGATGGAAGTCGATCCATTTCTCCAAGAACCAGCCGAGATTCCGATGCAGACCAATCATGACTCTGAAGTCCTCCTCGGGAGAGTTCTTGCAGGTAAGAAGTCACTGTTTCAGCCGACATTCCACTAAGGGTACCTCTCAGTGGCGAAGGGTGCCATACAACTCGATTCCCATTGGCTTCCATTTTAAAATGAGGCAAAAAAGTAGTTAAAAAATATAAGCACAAAGTAAAAAAAAAACATTTAAAACCAAACATACAATACGTATTTTTTCCCCATTGATACCATGCAGTCTACTTTATTATCATTTTTGCCTCATTTTAAAAGGGAAACCGATGGGAATCGAGTTGTATAGCACCCTTCGCCACTGCTGAGAGTACCTCAACAGATTGAACTAAGTTTTTTCCTTGCAATTTGCATACACCTGTGATCTTCTCAAAGTTGCATGCATTCTCTTCTATATTTTATCCCTCAGATTCCAATAATTTTTAATCCCAACTTTGTATCTTTCCTCAGTCTTCATTCATTACCAATTCTTTATAAACTCCCCTGAATTTTAACATTATGTATATATTTTTTTAATTGTTAAACATGTAACAAAGACCGGAACTGTCTGATTTAAATTGTCATCAAAAAATCAACTACGACATCAAAAATATTTCCTGATAAAAAAAAATGATTCAAAAAAATATTACAGCATTGCTTGCATGCAAAAAACGTCATTAAGTTGATATGCTTACGTTGTAAATTGCGTGTTTTTAGCTTGGCATGTTTTTTTCATGTACTTGCGACGCTCAACGCGTGTTAATTTTTATCCGTCTAGTCATAGTGATTCCTCTGCACTGTACACAGTTTTACAATACATACTATCAGTTGGAATTGCTGTTTATAGTAAACGTGTTTGATTCTCCTTTATGTACAGAGCATTCAATATTTTCAAGTACGAAATAGCCTTTGACTGGGAACGCGTGCGAATCGCTTTTCACTTTCCTGTGTACGAGAGCGAGTGTTGTTTAATGTAGGTCAGCGGGGCCTTGCTCAGAGGCTAGTTCATTGCTCTGTGGCCTTCCCAGTTATATTTGTTACGACACTTGCCGTCTTGTTCACTCTCACTTCTCTATTATGCGCTTCCATCTCTTTCCGACTCCATGCAATAGAAAATTCTTCAGGCCGGACCTAGCTAACAGAAAATATATCGAAAATCCTCAAAAAAAGTTTTCGTATAGCAACAGGCTTTTTTTTGTGAAAACGGAATTTTAACATCATGTAAAACAAAGCCTATAAAAGTGATCAGTTAATTTCTTTTTTACTGAAAAAAACTTTCAGTTTTCCTGAAAATAAATTTGTTTATTAGGTACACTTAAAAGACCTGATATTTTTTGTAGTTTTGTTTGAATAACTGATAATATTTTAATTATCTTTATGTACATATATTATTGTGTACGATTCTGTACAATAATATTTTATATAATTTTCGAGGGCATGCTGAGACGTCCGATGCTGGTGCGTTAACCCCAGAGCAAAATCTAGGTCGCATTGAAATTGGTTCGCGCTCGAAGCGGACCTTGCAGAAATACATTCATCTCGCTCTTTCAACACACCAGACAAATACCGCAAGAACGAGACAGTGAACGTCGTACACTCTCAGCTGCAATCGCTAAATATTTCATTGTATAGCGACGTCCTGCTCGCACTCGATAAAGATGAAAGTGACGGAGGCGTTCGCTTAAATCGGTCACGATTACGCCTTGAAATGCAAAGTTATTTATATAACATAATTGTGAAGAGTATGGATACCTATTTGAAGTCAAGTTACTTCATAGAATTTTATTGTAATTCATCATAATATGTCATCAATAGATACTCATAACCACGAAGCGCACTTATCTGTGGAAATAAATAGGTTCCACTCGCCACATGTGACTCCTTGTGGGACACCGCGGAAAGTTGTTCTACATGAGCAGCTTAGATTCATTTCATCAAAAGCTGAAATTAATCATGAAAAAAAATGCAAAGACCATTTCAAATTGTTTTATTACACACGCTATATGTTAACTTTCAAAATAAAAGTCAATCGTCAAATGAACGTAGATCCTGCAATTCATACAGACTTTCTCTAAACAAGGGCTCTAAATCTAAATCTTAATCTAAGCTGTAAAGATATATATCATTTAACATGACCGGTCCGTAGTCCAGACTTCGGACTCGTAACTGGAAGGTCGTGGGTTCGAATCCCGGCGGAGCACAAAAAGTATACCATTTATATTTTCAAATTTGCTCTTCGCTGGGTTGAAAAATTCATAAACCTTTTTTTTTTTTAAGAAATCCTGTGCGGGAGACTCCCTAGATTCTAAAGACTCTAGGGGTCTATGACACTTGTTGTAGTGCCGCAGAGGTGTACGAGCTTGGTCGTCGCTACAAAGCGCAGTTGTTGTAAGGCTGGATGGACCTTTGGTGACCGGTCATTGGTAAAGGTTTATGAATTTTTCAACCCAGCGAAGAGCAAATTTGAAAATATAAATGGTATACTTTTTGTGCTCCGCCGGGATTCGAACCCACAACCTTCCCATTCAGAGTCCGCAGTGTTACCACTGAGCTACGGACCGGAAAACTTTACCAAAGACCGGTCATCAAAAGGTCCATCCACCCTTACAACAACTGGGTCTTGCTTGAGAATTGGCGCTTTCTACAGCGACGACCAAGCTCGCAGAGGGCTCTTGAGGTGTGATACACACAAAAACAGCGCTCACCAAATAAATCAGCCTTTTTTTTTTTTTTTTTAATCATTTAAGATTCATATTCAACGCATTCCTACAAGCAGACATATATAATTTCGCGCTAACACATGCAGCATGTGGACCTACAATATAAAAACCCAATCTCAAATGGGTGCTATTGAAAAAAATTCGCCAATTTTTACAGAATGAGTGTCAGAATCAGCATCATACCATCGTATAAATAAGAATATTCATGAATAATTAAAAGCATATCAACAAATGCAGTATAATTATTGTATAGGCAGGACTTGATCGAGAGACCTTCGTTTTAGAACGGGCACATGACGCAAAGATCTCTTACCAAGAATACTAGGTATGTTTTGTATGCGCTGCCTAGTTGTGAAGGCTATTTAAGGGCGACAAAGTACTAATAAAAGTATATACAATGCACACCCATAAGCATTGATGTAGAAATAATATTTTGCTTTAAACGTAAACCACCAGACTACGAATCGGTCCTTTTATTTATCCTAATATTTCACATCAACATCAAATGAAAATGGCGGTACACAATTGTATATTGTTGCCGACCCTGATGTATGGAAGCGAGTCGTGGACGGTGAATGAAAGAGAAGTAAATAAGGTATGCACCGTAGAAATGGCTCATTTGAGAAGTATGACAGGAAAAACATTAAAAGATGAGAAACGAATGGGTTCTGAATGAATGCGGAGTAAAATAAAGCGTGAAAGTGAAAGTTCAAAGAAGTGTGATGCGATGGTTTGGACATGTTGAAAGGATGAATGAAGACCGACTGACAAAAAGAGTGTATAAAGGAATGTAATAGGTCAGCGAATAAGAATGTATTGATCAGATAAGTGAGATTGCGAATGAATGGAATCTACAGAGTGGAAACAAGAAAAAAGCGTGCATGAAAAGAGTGGTGAAACTAGATGAGATGAAAGAAGTATGCAAGGATAGAGTCAAGTGGAGGCACTTGTGTGGAGGTACCGGCCACTCCTAGAGGAATGGCGGCAGAATACAAAGGGAATATTATAGGTAAGCGTGAAAGGGGAAGACCTAGGAAAGGATGGATTCATCAGATAAGTGAGATTGCGAATGAATGGAATCTACAGAGTGGAAACAAAAAAAGAGCGTGCATGAAAAGAGTGGTGAAACTAGATGAGATGAAAGAAGTATGCAAGGATAGAGTCAAGTGGAGGCACTTGTGTGGAGGTACCGGCCACCCGTAGAGGAATGGCGGCAGGATACAAGACCAAACACATCACGACGGATGTCTCCTTGAACTGCGGTTTGCACGATAAAGAGCTACGTTATCGCATCTGAGGATCTCTGCTATAATGTTATCACTAGAAAAAATAATGTCGCCAACATAACCGAACCGATTAGGAGAATTACGAGAATCTAGGGCAGAAAAACATACTTGGCAATCGGTTTACGGCCGCTGTCAATGGACTGATAAGACCTCCAACTGTACATAAGCTAGTAATTATTATTGTTAATCAACGCGCTGGATCGTACAAATAATAATCTTAAAAAGCTACGCCTCTACGAAAGTGCTACGCCATATAAATAGAAACTCAATATGTTCAGTTACAATATTTTTTCAGGACGGACAAAAAACTGTTCTTGGATAGGCAAATATTCTTCACTGCATTATATACACTTTATAAATATACATTTTTACAATTTACAAATATACATACCTTTTTCTGAAACACACGATTCATAAGGCGTAGCGATATCTGTGTGTATAAGAAAGCCTGAACCTGAAAATTTAGATAATTTTTGTTACAAAATCGAGATGAAGAATAAAGTTCACTATAATGTTTCTATTCTTCTGAAAACTGAAAAAAATTGTAAAATAAAAAAAATCTACCAACACGATGACTTGAAGTCTTCGTGTCCTCTCTGAAGATTCTTAAAGCTTATCTAGCTTTTTTCAGTTTTGTTAACTTTATTTACAAACCTTAGAGGAAATAGATTTTCAATAACATATTTTTCCATCTGAAAAATATAATATTCAACACATTTAAATACTTGGTATCACTTTAAGTAATTTTCTTTGAAGTTTTCACATATGCAAAAGTATGTAGGAAAATTGAAATGACTGACTTATAGCAAATATACAATCGTAAAAGCTCCTAGTATGAAATGTAGCTTACATTAAAATATTTTAAACTTATTAAATAAATAAAATATTTAAAAATTCAAATGGAAACATAGTAATTTTTATTCACTTATTTATTTCTTTTTTGTGATCAAACTTTTATCCTCCCTTAAAAATATATTATTCAATACAATTTTACAGGTGAATACCATTATTTTGTGGAACAATATTATTTTAAATAGTTTTTTTTTTCAACGTAAATTTTAATACTAAATTTTGAAATATTTTTCAATATCAGTCACGTCCTGATTTAAGTACATTGACTCCACGTTTCAGTGATCTATTTTGGACCACGTGTATTTCCTTGCACTACATTTTTATTATATTTTTACGACCTATGACTCAAAGCTCGAAAGCTGTCAACATCTCGTCGAGGTGCTCTTTACTTATATTATAACTAGCACATTACTTATATCGCTTTAACTACGAGTATACATATATTATAATATTCCTACATTCTACAGCTCTCTTTTTTAAACATGGTTTACTTTTTTTGTTTCACGTTTACCAGTTAAATTTTTAAGAAATAAAGTTTCACCTTTATTACTTTTTTTTACAGTGATTTGGCGTAGATTTCATTTTATTTTCAAAAATATCAATGAAAAAAAAATAGTCGCTCTAAGGACCAACAAGTTTAACTTTAATTTAATTTATTGTAGTTATAGACCTGTGCGATTTTTTTACAGTTAAAAAAAGCGTATATTTTTGTGGGGTTTTTACTTTTACTACCGAGTATTAAAAATATATATATTAATTGTAGAGGCGGTGATCAATTTCTGTACAAAAATCTAAACACTCCTTTGCTGCATCTAATCTAATCTAAGTTGCAAAGATATGTTACATTGGAGATTCGCATTACATGCGTTTTCACAACCAGACACGTACAAGTTCGCGCTTGCACATGCCGCATGTGAACCTACAACATAAAAACCAAATCTCAAATGGACATACACCCAGCAACTCTTGCCGTCCTTCCCTGAGACAGGGGTGACATTGGCAAAGTGAACCATTTTTACAGCATAGGTGGTCAGCCGCATACCAACCTATAAGTCAAGGAGCATACACGACAAATTACATTTTTTAAATCGATAAATAATAATATTTATGGGCATAAACCCTAGCCGCCAACATTACAGATCAACCGCAATTTCTTTCTATCCTTACATACTTCTTTCATTTCCTCCAGCTGTATTAATAATAATATTATGATGCTTTATTTGGTGAGCGCTGTTTTTGTGTGTATCACACCTCGAGAGCCTTCTACGGGTGTGATCGTCGTCGTGGAAAGTAAAAACTTAATTTTTTTTCTAGGTTACTGTACTTTTGACTGGATCAGTATAATATATATCATACGAGTGAGTCAGGTTCCCATGTAGATAGTCACTGAAAAATAGTAAGTGTCGAGTTGACACATTTCTTAGTCAACTGTTTTATTGTCATGATGGTTCTGATGCAACTCTACCAGCGACTTTCCCATTCCACTATCCGCGTTGACATGGTACTGAGTATAACTAGACTTTAATGCAAATGAGTAGGAGTTAATAAGTTATACCAAACAGAAAACATATCTGTACCTTAGAGCATAAACAACGGTAGTCACATTTAGTAAAATGTGCAGGAGACGAGTTTTAGTAAAAATGTGCACTTTTATAAAACCATCATAACATCTAAACTAGACGAGATATTTTTGATCTGTAAAAACTGTTTATCTTGTTTTATCGATATTTATTTAATGTGAAGTAATGTGAACAACGTATGTGGAACTTCCGTGGCTTATGCTCGCACTTTTATGTGCATACCATATTTATTACACTTGATATCTCAGTAACTATGAGTCCGAGGACTCCAATATTTTTACCACTTATAGAACAGCTAACTATAATCATTTCTGCATCATTAACTCAAAAACGCAATAAAGTGGACCTCCGTTGTTTATGCTCTAAGGTACAGATATTATTCAGTGCAGGAAGGAAACTGGATCAGATTGCAGATGACTTATGATAATCGATTTTCATCAAACTACAGCCCTTTAAAATATAATAAATTAATCATAATTATATTTTTTAGGTTGGATTTATGTAATGGATTTATTCATGTAACCAATCTGCTCCTGAAGATGCCTCATTAGGCGAAAATGTTCGAGCACAAAAAAGAAATAATTAAGTGAATTAAAACTTTGTTTCCATTTGAATTTTTTAAATCTAATCTAATCTAAGTTGCAAAGATATGTTACACTGGAGATTCACATTACATACATTTTCACAACCAGACACGTACAAGTTCGCGCTTGCACATACCTCATGTGAACCTACAACATAAAAACCAAATCTCAAATGGACATACACCCTGCAACTCTTGCCGTCCTTCCCTGAGACAGGGGTGACATTGGCAAAGTGAAACATTTTTACAGCATGGGTGGTCAGCCGCATACCAACCTATAAGTCAAGGAATCACAACAATTAATCATAATTGTTTTTCAAACCGCCATTTCAAAGAGATTTTCACCATTTTCCGTCAATTAATGAGAGTGGATTTTGCAATTTAAATCTATGTAGTAATTATTTGTTAAATATTGAAAATATTGTCTTTTGTGGGAATATCTACATAAATTTAAAGTGACATAATATTAATTTTCCGATTCGAAAATTAACATACAAAACTCATTTTTGGTGTCTCAATACTTTACAGCGAAAAATTAAAAAAAACTCTTTTAGACACACTTTTTTTTTTGTTACACAAAGGATATTATTTTTCCTTACATCTGATACAGAAAATTGTATCAATACACTTAACATACGATAATCATATCCAATACCAACAGAGTATTCTAATCAACACGCACACACGCACACACCCACGTAGATTTCATTTTCAGTATCGCATACGCTGGTGCTAGTGTACCGAGATAGCCGACACCAATACACTCAAACGCGTAATGTGGCCGGTCGTTGGCCTCTCGCTGAAAATGGGGTCAGCTGGACGGCGAGGTCATCCCCGCCCTCCCCCCTCACCCACCCACCTACCTCTCTCAGAAGAGGGGGGGAGGGGGTTGGCTGGAAGATATTATGATCATTGATGATAATATAAAATGAGCTCAATGGGGATGCTCAAGAGGCGAATACAATGAAGCATCTAATGTTGAGCTTTTATGTATTTTTTGTCCGACATATATATATGCTGATGCCATCTATTGTAAGAGATATCTTAGTGTTTTGTTTGGATAAATTTATTATGTTATCCCAGAGTAGGTTTTACCAGAAAAAGAAAATTCATGATTGCAAAAGATACAATAAGGAGAAATGTTGTATTTTTGAATTACGTTTAGTTTTGGTAGTGTGAATGGAAAAAGAGGTAAGGGACGACCGATAAAATTATGTAGTGATCAGATTGAGGAGATTGTGAAAGAATGGGATATACAAAGCGAGCGTAAAAGAAGAAAATGCATGAAAAAGGTGATGGAATGAATTGAAAGAGGTATGTATGTAAGGATAGGAAGAAATGAAGGCAACTCTGCAGAGGCTCTGGCCACCTAGCGGAATGGCGACATAGTTACAGTTACAGTTTGGTGAAATCCTGAAAAAAATTCATGAAGATACATAATATACTAATCTTGTCATTACTCATTAGTTAGATACATTTTTGACCATATTTTTTCCGTTAGCTTGTATACATTATCAGGCCTACGTTGACTCGGAATTAAGCTGAATTTTGTTTGCAGTAATATCATAAAATGTAAGTCAAATATACTTAAAAATACAAAATTAATTTAGTCATGTTTCAACAACAGAGGATTAGCTATATTTTGCACTCAATTAAATCATGAATGCAACAATCTGCAATAAATAATGTTTTCTAATTGCAACCCGTGTTCGCACATTTTTAATATCTTGTTAAAAAAACATTCTCATAATTTTAAGGATTTTTTATTTTGATTTTTAAATGTGAATTGTATGGCTTGTATCCGCTTCTAGTGACGCAACCAACGACGTCACTCTAAAATGGTCAAAAAGACTGAAATGCTTGCATTAATAATTAATTGTCTGCCGTGAACACTATAGTATAAGACATTAAAACAGCATTGAACAAAAATTGTATAGAAAATAAATCAGCGCTTGTGAAGAGCGTTTAAGTTACCATAGATTAATTGATAAAACGCCATGGTTGAGTTTAAACAGAATGTTGTATACTTTGAGTAGAGCTTGTAGCTTGTATGGGGAAAGCGAAAGTGGAATTTTGAAAGTGAAAACGAGCAGGTCAGGTGGCAAGAAAGTCATAGCGGAAATTACGGACCTCCGCGTGACACTTTCAAATTTATGCAATTATTTTGAAGTGATAAAAACGCAACTAAGCTACACATATAGTGTACCTTCTTGCCTGCGTTATCCCCGAAGGGGTCGCATGTGGCGCTTCGGGACCTACTTATTTTTACAGGTTAGGGGGCCGGTCTTACACCAACCACTTTCAGTTGAAGTGGGGGTTCCCCAGCTCCCGGGGGGGCTGGTTCTCATTTCTTGTGAAGGCTGAGTGAACCTTTGAGATCGAACCCTTGCTCTCGGCATGGAATGCAAGCATTCTAAATTGTTAGAAGATATAAGAGCTATCGACCTTTTTACAAGCTTGATCGTCGTCGCCACAAAGCGCCAATTCTCAAGCAAGACCCAGTTGCTGTAAGGCTGGATGGACATTTGGTGACCGGTCATTGGTAAAGGTTTTATGAATTTTTCAACCCAGCGAAGAGCAAATTTGAAAATATAAATGGTATATTTTTTGTGCTCCGCCAGGAATCGAACCCACAACCTTCCTATTTAGAAGAACTGCACATGTCTCAGGTCATATTGAGCTGAAATGATTCCAAAAATTTAATCTTAGTGAGCATTGAAGTAAAGAGCTTTGTTTCAAGTCATTTTTATCTCAAGAACTTTTACTCCTAGTTTCTGTTCCTTTTGAGTGTACGTAGTTTTGTATCAATTTGAACGCTAAGACCCGGTTTTTTCAACGTTAGCTTATGTGACTTGAAACTGATAAAATAAACTATCCACAAGATTCAGTATAGAGTCACTATGCTAATGATTTCAAACTGAAAGAAAAATGACAAACTCATGAGAACCGGGTAGGCTTTTCAATTTTTTATTTGTTCAGTTTTCAGCCACCTAAACTATGGTTGAAAATACACACTCTGCTTACCTGCTTGTGGACTCATTAAATGTGTATCTTAAATATTAATTTATCATCACAACTTAGATTATAGGCAATGGGTAGTACGACTGCATCTTAATCACTTTATGTAGCTGGATACATTACGGATACTATAAATGATTATGGGTAAAATACCATTGGTGATTTCAAATATACAACGATTGAAAAGTTATCATAAAATAGTGCATTCAAATCCTGAATTTAATGCGTTTTATCAAATCGTTATTATCACAAGCAGTTATGAGTTTAGTATCAGGCTCACATAAAAACGAACGGTGTAATACGACGGTTATTGGCGTGCACGACCGAGGCTGATATGAAGGTCATTCTCCGCTCCCTTTCAAGGTGAACACGTGGTCTCCTGGTACCTCATACTAAATGCTAGGCAGGTATTTCAAGTCCCACCTCCTCTGCAGTCAATTCTCAGACTGTATGAGATGCCAGGAACAGCTGTGGAGAACAGTATACAACCTGAAGTTTAAACTAAGCCATTGCGTTTACCTAAAAAATATACAAACTAAAACTCTCAATAATCTAGAAGCTTATTTAGTTTCCCTACTTATTAAACAAAACGTTATTTTGAAGTTGTAGAACTTTTGTATGCAAATATTTACGTCTACGATTATCTGATTAATACTGTGATTGACATTTTAACTATGCAGTTTAATGCGTGGGTAGGAACAGCCTACAGATAATTTTATGTAGCGAATGGATAAAGCTTTGAGCAAGCTTATAATTACATCAAGTTAACTTTTATTTATTCCTTGTTAAGGACAATAAAAGACCTTGCCTTGATACATTATTCTATCGGTATAAAATATGTAAAAAAAAATCATGCTGCTTTCAAACATTTTCTTGTATTTTTGCAGCTGAAAACAATGAATTTTTCTTGGAAAATAAGTTTTCAAAAAACAAACAACAAATAAATACATATATGCGTTTTAATTTTTTTTTGAAATGTAAGAATTGTAGGTACATTTTTTCACATTTATTTTGTTGATCTGATGACAAAAAAAAACGTTAATATTTTCATTATAAAAATAAGTGAATATCAAGCAGTGTTAAAGATTATCTTTGCTTTTTTATATCGACGGTTTTGGTCGAAAATGAGTCATGAATGCTATCTTACTTCAAATTTTCCGCTCTTTCTAATGCGCTAACTCCCATAGCTCTACGATGATGCTCTGCTGAACAATTTCGTTTATGTCGCTTATGCCCTATTGCCTTTTAAGCGTCGATTTGTTCTTACAGTGGGAACGGACAAACAATTGAAATTTTAAAAATAATTGTATACATTCAACAAACGATGTAATAATTTTTTGTGACAGTATGTTTACTGCAAAGTCTGCAGCTGCCGAAAAGGCCTTCTAGCGGATGTTACAGAGTTCGAGTACAAAGAGTTGAGATGGTGAAAGCAAAACGCAACTCAAGAGCCGTTGCCCAACACCTCTGCGAAATCAGAAGGCCGAACATTGCGAAAATGTACCTACATGTCTGCCTTTCCGGAATTGACCAAATTCCAACACAAAATTTGATATCGTAGCAATTATATTAATCATAAGTATACTACATTAATTAATATTTTTCATGAGTAAATTCGTGAAATAAAGTATAAGTAATTAATATTGCGTCTGTAAAAACAAGTATTTCTTAGATTTTTCAATTGATAGTTATTTTACTAAATTTCTAATGATTTAGTATCTAAAAGCATTTGTCAACTATGGTTTAAAACTGTCGTTCATTACACTAAACGGGAATCAACCTACGCTGGTTTTTCATCATCATCATCATCGACATTTTACAACATGTAAGAAGAAAATAGTGTTGCTTTATCTTTACTTTATTAAAAATATTGTCATGTATTTTTATAAGATTGAAAACATTGTTAAAAACACTTCAATATGAATTTTATAAAATCCATCACTTTAATTAATAGTGCAAAGTATGTAAATCGACGATAATTTCCTTTGAAAGTAAATTAATGGAAATATTGTAAATCACTGCAAATATAATCGTAGATGATTTTAATTCGTAGCATTTAACAAGTGGACAACAGCGTTCCGTTAAGGCTACGCCGTTCTTTGCTCTACGCCGCGTAGAATTGAATAACGCAGGTCATGCTACGACAACAAAAAGCTTTGCTTAACAATACCTACCACAATTTTTAATGTACACAAATTTCAATTCATTTTGAGAAAGATTCATTTATTCAAATCCAATTGTCAAAATCAAAATGGATTACAATATTATTAAAATCTTTAGAGTTTTGTTTATGTGGACTTTTTTATTGCATGCGTGAGTTCAAACCCTCATGTGTCTGTTTATTCTCATGTTTTTAGAAATCAAGCCATAATTATTAAAATAAGTTTGTATTTGAGATTATCTTAAAAGGGAAGTACGAGTATATATTTTTTTATGAGCTACGATAATCAAATATTTCTTCACGCATGAATTTGTGTACACTTTCAGGCTGATGGTGTTGCTTGCTTGTTTAGTAATCTATGTCAAAATTGTATTATTTTTTCGCTATCTGGAACGGCCAACTCTCGCTTTATCTGCTTAGTGTTATAGCACGTTAATATTAATAATTTGTCTTTCTTGGCCCACAAAGAATCGAGAATATTCTATCGAAATAAACTTGGTAATTTAGCGGCGAGGCTCGGGTCGATGAACTGGTCTCGGAATGATGTGCCCTGACCCCATTCTGGAATGATTAGGTTCTCTGCGCGTGTATGGGTAACGTAAACTATACACAGACGCAGCACCAACACACGCGCAAACTTTTTGGAGGACATTCGAGCTCGCGAGGAAGGCTGAGTGAATATTATCGTAAATGACATAGTTAGCGCTTGCAAAAATAATACTTATCTTCATACGCTATACACGCTGTTATTCTGTGCATAAATTTTGTCGCTTGAATCAAATTTCTTTTCCAAGTTGATTACTTAATTTATTGCGTATATTTTACGTAGAATAGTATCTACAAGTGGGGTAGATAAATAAATTTAATTATTAACATTACTAGGTTTGCTGCCACAATAATAGTGAAAACATTTGCCGTTGACACCTAATGGAAATCAATTTGAATTTTGTGTCAGTGTGAATGTGTTTCATAAGATATCCAACTGGGTCGTTAGTCTTCACCTTATCTTTGATTTGGATAATAAAACATGATGTATTTATTAACAGCTAATCATCATATCGATGGTTAAAAGGAAGTAGGGGCATAAGCGACTGAAACAAAATTGTTCAGGAGAGCAGTTTAAAGTTTGAGATTGCCGAAAAATGGCATAACTTTTTTTATCCTTAATAATCTATAATCTAAGTTGCAAGGATATATTCATTTAAAGCTCTCAGATGTATGCCCACAAACCAACAAGTGTAGTTCGCGCTTACAAATGCTGAATGTGTACTTACAAATAAAATCCAAACCTCAAATGAACATAAGCCCCACAACTTTTGCCGACCTTCCCTGAAACAGGGGTGACATTGGCAAAGTGATCCATTTTTTACAGTATGGGTGGTCAGCCTCATACCAACCTATAAGTCAAGGAAATAATTAATAATCATATCGTCAAAATAAAAACAGCTCTAAAATTAAAAAAATAAAGGCTTTTATTGGATTCCTATTAATGTGGTTTAAAGATGTTTTACGATTTTTTTATGTCACAAGTGCCTTTAGGACAAACAAGGCCAAAATCTTGCGGTTACACCAAAACCATACATCGAAAACGCAGTTGTTTGCTTGGGCATAAACAAAAACAAAAAAATTATCGTAGAGCTATGGAAGTTAGCGTATCAGAAAGAGAGGAAAATTTTAAGTAGGATAGCATTCATAACTCATTGTTGACCAAAACGTCGCTTATTCCTTTGAATCATTTTCATATCATAAAACAAAAAAGCTATCAGTTTCTAAAGAACAAAATTAAACAAATGGTTCTGAAAGCTTTTTGATAGATTTACCATCATTAAACTGAAATTTGAAACCTCATTGCTTGTGTATACATTACTAACCATTAATTGAATTAATGTATCTTTTTAATAGATTAAAATATTATAGATCATCACTCATCAGGTTTGTACTGTATAATTCTGTTAGACATTTCCGTAAAAGTCACAGTTCGCAGGGTTCAAAAACCCGACCCACATTCTGGGTTATTTTGGACAGGGTGTGGGACTACCCCCCGGAAGGCCTTGTCAACTCCCCTTTCACGCCCGCCCACCCCCACCCACCTGGATCTGAACGTTACACCACACCACCCTACCCCCTCTGTCTTACCAATGAGGTCACGGCAGTTCAACCAACTCTTGTTTATAGGTACTGAAAAACCTTCACAAGTAAAATACAAAGATTTTCCATACAGAGTAGTTTTCATATTACCTTCACTATAATAATTCTTTAATTTAAGGAGAAGTTTTCCTTAACTTATAGGATGGAATAAGACTGATCAGTGACCACTCATACTATAAAAAATGGTTCATTTTATCAATGTCACTCCAGTTTCAGGGAAGATCTTAAAAAAGTAACAGGACTTATCTATAATCTAAACTGCATAGATATGTTAAAATTTAAGGCTCACATTAAATGCATGCCCACAAAAAGTAACATGTAGCCTACACATTTTGCATGCGCGCATACAAATAAACAAAACCTCACATGAACATAAACTTTGCAACTCCTGCCGCCTTTCCCTGAAACCGGAGTAGCATTGCAAAAGTGAAACAATTTTTCCAGCACGGGGGGTCAGCTTCATACCAACTTATGCTCATTTAAATTTCAACACACACACACACACACACACACACACACACACACACACACACACACACACACACACACACACACACACACACACACACACACACACACACACACACACACACACACACACACACACACACACACACACACACACACACACACACACACACACACACACACACACACACACACACACACACACACACGTGATGCCGTAATTTAAACCAAAACTTCCCTGTCACAATTCCCTGACGTCACTTCTGAAACTTGTTGTTTATTGAAGCGTGTGTGAATCCAAATCTAAGTAAGTCCAAATCTAAATAAGTCCAAATCTAAGTAAGTCCAAATCTAAATAAGTCCAAATCTAAGTAAGTCCAAATCTAAATAAGTCCAAATCTAAGTAAGTCCAAATCTAAATAAGTCCAAATCTAAGTAAGTCCAAATCTAAATAAGTCCAAATCTAAGTAAGTCCAAATCTAAATAAGTCCAAATCTAAGTAAGTCCAAATCTAAATAAGTCCAAATCTAAGTAAGTCCAAATCTAAATAAGTCCAAATCTAAGTAAGTCCAAATCTAAGTAAGTCCAAATCTAAATAAGTCCAAATCTAAGTAAGTCCAAATCTAAATAAGTCCAAATCTAAGTAAGTCCAAATCTAAGTAAGTCCAAATCTAAATAAGTCCAAATCTAAGTAAGTCCAAATCTAAGTAAGTCCAAATCTAAGTAAGTCCAAATCTAAGTAAGCAAATCAAAGAAAGTAAGTAAGTCAAATCTGAGTCTCTAGGGGTCTATGACACTTGTTGTAGTACCTCAGAGGTGTGCGAGCTTGGTCGTCGCTACAAAGCGCCAATACTCAAGCAAGACCGAGTTGCTGTAAGGCTGGATGATGATGATAGACTGACAAAGTATGTATACTGAGGAAGTGTGAAATGAAAAAGAGGTAAGGGACGACCGAGAAAAGTATGGAGTGATCAGATTGTGGAGATTGTGAAAGAATCGGATGTACAAAGCGAGCGTAAAAGAAGAAAATGCATGAAAAAGGTGATGGATATGAATGCATTGAAAGAGGTATGTAAGGATAGGAAAAAGTGGAGGCAGCTCTGCAGAGGCTCTGGCCACCCCTAGCGGAATTGCGACAGAGTTACAGTTACAGTTACAGTATGAAAGTCATGTTTCCTCACATAGTTTATTCATTAAAATGTTTATTATGAATTCATTCTGCTTTTACAACTATGAGTCATGTATCAGGATGTTTTACATGAAATCTTTTCATGTCTTTGTCGCATTCCTCTTTCGTGTAACAGAAGAGATTTTGGAATGTCGCAAAAATCCCGAATTCTATATATTTTTAATATTATTTTTAGGCCATTAGAACGTCGCCTAAGCGGGTCAGAGAGATACTAGCTTGCGCCGGTTTCAGTTCCCCGAGTACAAAATTTGAAGCTTTAACTCAGACGTAACCAAAAAATGTATTGAAATTAAAACAGCGCATCTAGTGAACGTTTTATTTTCTGTATGTTTTGTAATAAACTTGTTTGAGTTTAAACGGAAAGTTAGATGGCGCTTGCGTAGCGACCGACCGCCAAAACTAGAGCAAAGGTTGACGTCCGAGCGCAAGGTGACAGTTTTCAAATGGGTTCGCGTCCCGGCTAAAATGACAGTGAAGGAAAAACCATTCACAGAGGGTGAATTTTCAGGCCAATGAGTAATTTACTATGGACTAAATGACTGGTGATTTTAAATGAATATATTCATGAAAGGGATATTTTGCTAATCTGAAATAAGCTATGTGAATCAAAATAAGTTAGAAAGGAGTATAATAAGCAAAAATGTATTCAAGAAAAAATAATTATAAAATACTATTTCATTCATTAAAATAGTACTAGTTAATGTCGATAAATTCACACAAATGCTACGTAACTATTAATCGTTAATTACAATTTTCCAAAAACAAAGAAATTACAATCCGTTTCTGTAATGTATCGCAAGCTCCCTTGGGGTGGCTTGTGCCACTAAACTGCATTGCATAAAATCGGCCAATTATTGTTATTTATATTAGTTAACAACAATGGATTTCATTAGCATTGAAAAAAAAATTATCCATCGAAGTTTTTTTTTACACTGTCAAATTTGTAAACCATATCTCATGCAGCAGAAAACAATTAATTTAAAGATATTTTATAACAAAGATTTGAATGTGTTTCCAGAAGTCACGAAAGTCTTGTCTCTATTCCTACTGACTCATGATTTGACTTTAAAATGTCAAAGTTAGACTCGGGTCAAAAATATTCTATTCTCGAAATGTCATCTTTGAAAAAAATAGACATACAGTAATCGTGGTTTGAAGGTAATCCATAGTAACCAGTGACTAACTATATACCTATATTCTACTTATGTGATAGATCAAAACGTCTTATACTAAGAAGTATTATGAACAAAAGTATGAGTTAAAATAATTTCAACTCTTGAGCAGACTTTTAAAACAGGGTTGTCAAACTCACAAGTATTTATTTAAATTATTTATTTATTACTGTAACTGTAACTGAAACTGTACTGTTACTCTGTCGCCATTCCGCCAGGGGTGGCCAGAGCCTCTGCAGAGCTGCCTCCATTTTTTCCTATCCTTACATACCTCTTTCAATTCATTCATATCCATCACCTTTTTCATGCATTTTCTTCTTTTACGCTAGGTATCCCATTCTTTCACAATCTCCTCAATCTGATCACTCCATACTTTCCTCGGTCGTCCCTTCCCTCTTTTTCCTTTCACACTTTCTTTGTATATATTTATATTTTCAAAAGGTACCTACATCATAGAATAATATCCTTTGCTATAAAATTATTTTTTCAGCTTTTTTTTTAACGTTTAATTTTTTTTTAAATACATTTAAAATTGAAAGATAATTTAATCCTCGATTAACTCTTGAAATACGATCCGAAATACGAAATACGATCGCAAGATACTAACAAGTTTAATTCTTTTTTATTTGGTTACACTATAAAATACCTGCACACAAACCTTAGGTATATTGTTACAATGAAATATATGTTTATCTTATTGGGCGGATTGCAAACGTGAAAATTTTCAGGAAAATTATATATTTTTCACTCTAAAATAATTACGAACAATCTATTAGCTATGAGAAACCTTACACTTCCTACACGTAAATCAAAAGAAACAATACTTACTTAAACTTAAGTACTTTTTTTTAAAAGTAATTCACCTATGGCTCGGGGCTCACTATAATAGACTTAGCTCAAATATGAACACATATATTTTTCCAGCAGGCAAACGTTACACAACTGTGAATAAGGTCCTTAACAACCAATAACTACATGTTTTTCTATCTTTTATCGTCTATAGAATAAAGTTTTTTTGAGACTTTTTTTGGCTAAAATTGTATTGTCGGAATCTAACCCTGCTTTACGGGTCAAGCAGCATATCAGTCGGGTGATTTACCTCTAAGCGGGACGAGGCCATACTCCTCCCCCCACCCACAGAGGATCCCTCCTCCTACCTCCCCACGACTCCAGAATAACCTTAAAGCAAATGGCAGCAACCATCGTAAGCACTCTTCACTGAATTGGTTAACATACTTTTTCAGGAATGGCATGCGAAATGAAAACTGAAATTTGAAAAAAAAATTAAGTGATGAAATAAAATAATTACGGGTTTTGCAAATGGATGTAAATGAAAGTAGGCAAAAATTTAGGTTCAATAAAACAATGCAAATAAAAGTGATTCTAGATAATACACTTATCGTGATTTTGAAGTAATTAGAACTATTTTGTATGCGAAAATTTTGTGCTGAATTTTTGTGGTAAAATTTACAATTCTAATTTTTCATTACACGATGGACTCAGTACAAATTTCAAAATATTTTTTGCTTTTCGGCGAGCTAACGTCACACCTGTATGCAATTAAGGTTCTTTTCCATAGCACCTAGGCCTCCATTTCAATCTATGATATTTGTTCCGATGCGAATTTGAATTTTCACTTCCTTTCTTTTCTTTTCCATTTTCACTAACTTCTTTGTTCCTTGACTTAAATAGGTTGATATGAGGTTGACCTCCCATGCTGTAAAATCTTGGTTCAATTTTGTCGATTCCACTCTGGTTTCAGGAAAAAGCGGCAAGAATTGAAATGTTTATGTTCATTTGAGATTTGGTTTATTTTGTATGTACATATGCATCATGCGTAGGCGTCATATTGCATGTAACTGCTTGGGGGCACGCATTTAATATAAGCCTTAAATATATAAATATCTTTGCAACTTAGATTATAGATTCCTTACCTAGTGAGAGGTTGATTAATGAGTACAAAAATTAAAATATTTTTCCTGCCAATTTCGGCAACAATCCTGAACTGATTGCTAAAAATCCATCCATCATTATCAAGCACAATAGTGTGCAAAAAGTTAAAAGCCAAACGCGATTAGGCCAAAGACTAGTTAGTCCGCGCTTGATTCTGAATAGCACTGAAAGCGATCAGGTGCTGAGGTCACGCGTCACGTGGCAGTGTGCGGGTTATGAACCTGCAATAGGAGCGAGGTCGCTTAAGCCCGGACTAGCAGCGGATTAACCCGGACTAAGAACAGACTATATGTGTGTATTTTAATATCTTCTATCAACCATTTGCTGGAATCTATGAGCTGTTATTGAGTAAAAAAAACGCAACTAAACTACACATATAGTGTAGCTTCTTGCCGTGTTACCCCGAAGGGGTCGCATGTGGCGAGTTGAACCTATTTATTTTTCAACTAGCTGGGGATTTTCCCAGCTCCCGAGAAGGCTGATACTCATTTCTTGTGAAGGCTGAGTAAACCTTGCCGGTATTTTAATTTGGGGTTTGAAATAAACACCGAAACGGGAAAATCATTTCTGACACACTTGGTGGGATTCGAAACCCGAGCTCACGGCATGGAATGCAAGCACTCTACCAACTGAGCTATCGACCGGACAGTAATGCAGGACTAACTACGGACTGAAGTCAGCTTATATTCCTTTTGTTTTATTAATTTTTAATAGCCAAAAGGCTGCAAATTTACAACGGACTAAACCCAGAATAACTACGGACTAAGCCTGGAATAACTAACAACTAACTAAATACTAAGCTCGGACTAACTCCGGAGTAACTTAAGTGATACAAATATAATATCTTTTTATCGACCAGCTGTTGCAATTTGACTCAAGTATTCATCATCAGATAGAATAACATTTTAGGTAAAAAAAAAAATATTAGATTCCCAGCCGTCTGGAATTTAAATATATCGGAAGGTGATACCTACTGTACAGATGATACCACTGGTTTCAAAGCCCTGCAGAGGTTTTGGCCACCTTAAGCGAAATGACGAAGAGTTACAGTGACAATGCTAAATCAGCAATTCCAAGAATTAAATAAATAAAAAAATGGACTAGCGAGATAAATACATTTTTATTATATTAAAAATGTTTAGATTTGTTCTATTGTTAATATTAATGTTATAATATAAGTAAGTGGCATGTGATGAACTTTTCATTTTTAGTTATTTCTTAACATAAAAAAATCAATGTACAAATACAATGCGCTTTTTTTCTTCTAAAAATTGCACTCAAAACAAGGTTTTTTTCTGATTTCAAGAGAACTACGCCACAATCTATGTTGTCTATAATTTATTTAACAATTTTAGTTTTAAAGATATATTTCATTTTGAATTCATATTAAATGCATGCTCACAAGTAAATACGCACATATAAGTTCACGCTTACACATGCCGCATGTAAACTTACAACATAAAAACCCAAATCTCAAATGAAGATAATTCATGCAACTCTGGCCTACCTTCCCTGAAACAAGGGTGACATTGGCAAAGTAAACCATCTTTTACAGTATGGTTATTCTGCCACTTACTAACCTATAAGTTAAAGAACTATTATTGCTATTAAAATTTAAAAATTAAAGATACTACCATTTAAAATGTGATAAATTTTGTTATACACTGACACGTATTTCAAAGATAATATTGAATTATTTATTCAACATAGATCGATCACAAGAAATATTGGTGTGTTTGTCGGTGCGGCCGAATTGTTGGCCCGATTCTCGGCCGGATGGCCCGTCTCTGTTGTGGCCGAATTTCATAGGTACCTCAAGCATCTACCACTCAATAATGTACTTTGAATAATGTCATTGACCCATAACCGTCACTGTGTATTTGGACTGAAAAAAATACTGTTGGGAACGAATTCGTAGGAGCGAATATAAAAAAGAGTTATTTAAAAAAAAAAATATAGAAAATTATATTCATATATACCTAGTCAGAGACAACCGTGGAAGGGGAAGACCGAGTAAGGAATGGATATACCTTATAGGTGATATTGCGAAAGAATGGAACCTGCAGGCTGCAGAGTGAGAATAACAGAAGAGTCGGTATGCATGAAAAAAGTGGAGACGCATCTGCGGAGGTACCAGCCACCCTTAGAGGAACGGCGACAGAATACAGTTACAGATAAACATTAACAGATAGAAAGTCAATAAAAAAATAGATGATATAATTAAGTAATAAAACTATGGAGATAAAGTAGTTTGAGAAAAACTAAGAACAAAAGTAAACTGAGTATTATGGATAGTTAAAATTATATAGACAACAAAATAGTAACGCTTGTTAGGGAAAAGCCAAGAAAATATTTTTGTATTGGTTGCTAAGGATATAGAAGTGTGACGTTTGCCCCCTGAGAAAAGAATTATAAAATTTCAGATTTTACTGAAATAAAAATCCTGTAATTTTCTAATTTATTTATTTATTAAAACTTTAGATTGTTAAAGTGCATTCAATTTTTTTTTAACATGTAAGATAATTAAAATTCTCATGTTATTATTTCATAAATACTTTTATTTCTACTTGATTTTATTCGCTCACAAAATTGTACTTGCGCCAGATAGTACCATCTTGCGGTGACGGCGGAGGCTTTAAGCTTTTGCTAGTGGATAAGAGATGGCGCAGTACAACGCTCCCTGATTTTAATAAAATATTTTTCTGGAAATTTAATTTTATAAAATGTTTTATCCTGTTAATTTCATTATAATTTATTTTATCGAAAATTTCAAAAATCTCAAGAAAAAAAAATGATAAAAAAATTCCAAATTAAAAAAAATAAACTTCGAATGATTTTTTTTATTCTATTTTCCTTTTATTTTCGCGGGATTTTTTTTTATAAAATTTATTGGGGGTTGCTGTCGGAAAAAAATTGCTCTGAATTGACAAATTGCTACTAGGAGCGCATAAAAAGCGAGAAGGATTTCAATTATATCCCCTTCGACTACCCCTCCCCCATTTCCACGCACCCCCCATCCCCTCAGCGCTTTCAGTGGGGTTTTTCCATGACGTCACGATCCACCCCTCTCTTCCCTTACCTTCACAACAAGGCTTTCGGGAGTCAAGGGTGAATGAGAGGTCAAAATAATGTTGCGTACTTTCTCATACAAAAAATGCTTGTCTTACGTAACTTAAAAGATTTATTGGTACACATTTCTTTTAATTGCTACATGGTTTTTGTGTCCAATCCTTGATATATATTTTATAGTATGTATCATCAAAAAATATATATATTATCACTGTTTGTAAACAAATGTTCACTTTGCCAATGTCACCCCTGTTTCATAGAACGTCGGCCAGAGTTGCAGAGTTTATGTTCATTTGAGGTTTGGATTTAATTTGTAAGCACACATTCAGCATTTGTAAGTGCGTGTCTGTTTGTGGGCATGCATTTAATATGACCTTTAAATGTTTATATATCTTTGCAACTTAGATTATAGATTAGAGTACATTTTATATTATGACTGTCTTTTATAGTATGACTGTCTTTTATAGTATGACTGTCTAACAAATATTTTTCTCTTGTTACAGGTAAGAATTCTGTGTATGTTGAAGTTCATTGACATGAAAAATTGTCAACAAGCAACGTAACAAACCACGTAAGTATTAGTATAATTATATAATATTTATATATTACATAGCTATTATGTAAAGCATTTTAATACGACGTATTTCAGTACCCTGAGTACGAGTTTTTTCACTTGCTCGAAGTATTGTGTATTCGAGAAAAATGTATGTGAACTTGTAAAGCCCCCCTGGCAAAAAAGGTTTCGAAACTTGTTTTGCCAGGGGTGCTTTACAAGTTCACACACATTTTTCTAGAATACACAATACATCGAGTAAAGTGAAAAAACTCGTACTCAGGGTCCATAATTTAAATTATTTTTGTTACTTTTTTATTACGTTTTATAAGAAAAATACACTCAGAAGTATATATATATTATACATAGTGAGAAATATTTTTGGCTTACCCTTATACGTGCTGTATGGAACGGAAAGCGGCAATCTAGGAATTTTAAGAATATGGAAATACATCAAGTGACGTCATCCGTAGTTACACATGTTTATCTCATTTAAAAAAAATCCAGATTGCCCCCTTTGGTTATCTACAACTTGTATTCCTTGACTTATAGGTTGGTATATAAGGCTGACCATCCATACTGTAAAAAAATGGTTCACTTTGCCAATGTCCCCCCTGTACCAGGGAAGGTCGGCAAAAGTTGCAGGGCTTATGTTCATTTGAGGTTTGGATTTTAATTTGTAAGTACACATTCAGCATTTGTAAGCGCTAACTACACGTGTTTGTTTGTGGGCATGCATTTGATATGAGCTTTGAATGTTATCTAATATATATTTGCAAGTTAAATTATATATTATAGATAGATACGTCGTTTGTATATAAGTACGTTAAAACAACTGTGTACTTTGCTCGTGTGAAAAAGCGTGAAATGCCAAAATCCACGCAATAATATTATCGCGAATCCGTATTTCTTTTGACCTTGCCATCTGTATGAAAGTCAGCGAGGGCACCTCTGACAAAATGAACCCTAGCTCTCTACCCTATACATCAAAAGCGGAGCAAACAGGGGTTGAGGATCTCTTTCGAAAATATGTAGAGATACTAGTGGGAGATAGAATGGGGATTGGAGTTTTTTGCCCAAAAATGTGAACATTTTCTATACACTGAGATTGAAGCACTCACTCTAAAAATGAGAAACAATAGAGATTGAAGAATTCTACTTAAAAAATAAAACAGAATAGTGATTCAATATCCTTTTCTCACATTAGGAATATAAAGGGAAATAGGTTTTATAATTGTAGTAGAATTGTCTCAATCTCTGCTTAAAATGAAGAGGAAATAGAGGGTTGTACGATTTTATTAGTTATTTATATATATATGCGCAAACCAGAGAGTTTAGGGATTATTTATAGGTCTTTACCAAAAATTACAGCGAGGAATAATAGGAATTGTAGTACTTTGTCTAAAAATGAGATATAGAGACAGGTTATTGATTTTTTTGCCTGTTATTTAGAAAATGAATGAGATAGAAAGCTAAGTATAATATATATATAGAGTGGGAATTGTAGTTCTCTATCTATAGTAGTAGAGAGAGACGAACCGTGGATCGAAGTTTTCAACCTATCTGAAGTGAGAGAGAAAATCGGTATCGAAGTGTTCTTCCCACAAATAAGAGTGAGAATGGGGATTGAAGTTTTCTACCCAAAACAGAGAGAGAATGGGGATACAAGCTCTCAGCCCAAAAAAAAACAAGAGGATGGGGCCTACCGCCCTCCTAAAACTGGATGCTTCTAGAGGATTCTGCGAAAGAGGCAGTGACCCTTCACGACTTGTGTTAACCTCTAACGCCCCCCTGTCTCGTCCTTCGGCGCCTAGGGGGCGCACGCGCAGCCTACTGCCGCCCACGTTTCGCTTTCGCCACCCTAACGGAAGAAAAACCGGCATTTCCCGCGTGAACTTCGCCGGTACCACCACAAACAACGATACCTAACGACTAACCAAACACCCCCTCTGAAATTCTGTTACCCTGATACATGAAGATTACTAATTATTTTAATTAATTAAATAAACTTAATATAAATAATAATATGAATTAATAGTATAATTAATAATGTGCGACTATTTAAATTTTGAAATACATTTCAAATAAGTTTGATTAATAATACAAAAACAAACATTATAAAAATTATACATAATTAATCTTGTGATTATTTATGTAAATAAAAAAACTCTAAGGATTGTAAAAAATTGCATAAAAATATAATAAAAACTGTAAAAGTGTTGATTTTTTTGTATTGGTGAATTTATTGAAATATTTTCGGGAAATTACATGATGGCTGACGAAATAGAGAAAAACTTGTCCGACCTCACCATCGATGAAGGTAAGAATTTAAAAATAAATTTTAAAAATCTCCATGGCGTACGTGACATTTTTTGAAATATAAAACACCGATAATTTCAGCGAAAACAAAACGACCTCTGAAAGGGCGAATAAGCTCTATTTTTAGTTCTCTCATATGACCCTGAAACCTTCGAATGACCTACGAATGGCCCGCCAAGGGGATTTTGGGGTAGGCGAAAATTTCCAACCAATAGGACGCTACAGAAACTATTCCATTCCTTTGTCTACTCGACGCTAGATGCCGCTTTTTTTATTCAATTAAAAAAATACTTTCTCCTTTCGCTGTGAAAAAAATGTAAACCTTTTTGCAGCACACATTTTTCTTGAGGATAGAAAATTCAATTTGCGAGAATATTTTTTTGTACCCATCTCTTTTTTCTGAATCAATTATTTATTGCAAATATTTTTTCAATTTATTCACCGTCATATTTGAAGAATGCTTTCAGTTGCGCAAAAATATATATCAACAAATAAGATTCACATCTTATGGACGTTTAGAAGCAACACGTTTTATATGAGTACCTTTATTAAAAATGAAACCCAAATCTCTCATGAACATAAACCCTACAACTCCAGCCGCTTCTCCCAAAAACAGACAGGTTTGTGTCAACACACCTACTGAAAAAATATTAATAAATTTGCTTAGTTTAATTTTTTTTTTCACATTAAAATATGTTATTTCTCACGAGAAGGCATACAGAAAATTTAAAGCCAGCAATGCGGAAACAACAAAAGGGTGAACGAGGAAAAATATGTTAAATAATATGATCAACTGCCCATTAAATTATTTATAGCCTGGTATCGCTAAAATCAGGTTCTAAGCCGAGCTCGCGCGCGAGAGAGAGAGGTCCTTGACTCCTGCGAAATTTATCATCTCTGACGTAACACATTTCGGTTGGGATGTATCAGGGTGGCAGAGCTTTGTAGGAGAGCGCGTGACGCGGCGTTGACCGCTCCAAGGCCGGCGTAGGTTCAACAACCAAGCCGAAGCCTGGGAGCCCCTCCCCCCGCAGAGCTCCGCCCCCCACCCAGCTCGCTTGTTACGCAATGGTAGCGTATAATATCGCATACCCGTGTGTTTGGCTGTTTCCCTGATACCTCGAAGACGCCATTACAGCAGGGTGGAATGAAATGCCTGGTTTCCTGATACACAAAATTGAATTGAAATCATTTACAGAATGAGGTCCGAATAGACAAAATTGTGATGTTACACGGACGGGTTGTTGGGAAAGGGCAAAAAAATATTTTGTTATTGGTTGTATGGTAAGGACTGTAGTTTCGTTTTTTTTTTATTCAAATTTTCTCTTTAAAAATATATTCTTAATCTTTTACTTTCAGAGCTTTTCCGTAAAGAATTTGAAAATTGAACATTTGATTTTTTGGGCGTAGTTGGAAGTGGTCATCGGTTCGAATTGTTGGACAGAAGATACTTGATTTAAATCTCTGGGAGATTATTTAATTTCCAGAAATGAAAATATTTATATGTCACAATGGGAAAAGCTTTACAGCAACTGAACGATATTCAATAAGTTATCATAAAATTGGACGTCACTTTTGCCAATAATTTGACTACTTTTTATACAAAAGACATACGTGTTAAAATCTTTCAGGAAGACTTTTACTGAAAAACAAACATTCTGGATGTAGAAATATTATTTTACTTTATGCAATAAACTTTTTTCATTGCAACAAATATAATGCATTTTAGGACTAGTTTATATTCACAAAGGTGCATATTTAGAATGCTTTAACCACAATTACAACAAAAGACACATATTTTTTTTCCTTACTTACCATATTATGGTGCCTTTACCACAAATTTAAAACTTTACGCCTGAACTTAACCCTTTAATCTAATCTAATCTAAGCTGCAAAGATATATATCATTTAAGATTTATATTAAATGCATTCCCACAAGCAGATATGTATAATTTCGCGCTAACACATGCCGCCTGTGGACCTACAATATAAAAACTCAATCTCAAATGAACATAAGCCTTGCAACTCTTGCCGTCCTTCCCTGAAACAGGGGTGACATTGGCAAAGTGAACCATTTTTTTACAGTATGGGTGGGCAGCCGCATAACAACCTATAAGTCAAGGAACATACATGACAAATTACATTTTTTAAAATCAATAAATAACAATATATACATGGACATAAAAAACTAAATCATAAAACCAATTTTACTTTAACAAACCCCAGTCGCCAACATCACAGATCAACCGCCATTTCTTTCTATCCTTACATACTTCTTTCATTTCCTCCAGAGTCATAACCTTCTTCATACAAGCTCTTCTTTTATTATGACTCTGGATATTCCATTCATTCGCAATTTCGGATATTTGGTCCATCCATACCTTTCTCGGTCTTCCTCTACCACGACATCCATCTTTTCTACCAACATATACTTTCTTCGTCAGTCTTTTCTCATTCATTCTCTCCATATGCCCAAACCATCTTTAGTTTAGAAAAAACAACGAAACTTGAAAAAAGCGCGTTAAACAGGTCGATAGCTCAGTTGGTAGAGTGCTTGTATTCCATGCCGAGAGCTCGGGTTCGAATCCCACCGTTTCCCGTTTCGGTGTTTAGTTCAAACCCCAAATTAAACTACCGGCAAGGTTTACTCAGCCTTCACAAGAAATGAGTACCAGCTCCCCCGGGAGCTGGGAAACCCCCGCTTCAACTGGCGGTTGGCGGTTCCACTCGCCACATGCTACTCTTTGGGGATAACGCGGCAAGAAGCTATACTATATGTGTAGCTTAGTTGCGTTTTAAGTGACCAGCGCGGATGGCAACTCGTTCGATACACGTCAATGAAGGGCTCCCGTCAGGCACATTAGCTTCAGTAACCTCGACGTTCTGGGGAGGGTGGGACTTCTTAGAGTCATGCGTTAGCCCCTGATTTGAGGATCCTCTTTTTCCTTTCTTGAGTAAAGTAACTTTAGCTGATTAACTTCAACGGGAAGGCCTTCCGCCGCCAAAAAAACATTGCAAGTGAAGTATCACCAAGTGAAGCGACTCCGCATGAGTTGTATGAACTTGGTGGGTGGAGGTGGGTAAAGTGCCTGTTTTAGTTTTCATACATTTTTTTAGTAAAAAAGAATTGAAATGTTTCAGTGCAGTATTACACCTGGAGTATGTTGTCTTCGAGATGCGAGTCGTTGAGTCCGTAGACGCGGTCGTCGATCTCTTTGTCCAACACGTGGCGTGGCGTTCTTGAGAAATGGCGCTCCGAGTCAGTCGAGGGACTTACGAAACCAAATTCTAAGAAATTAATCAAAGACTGGATATCGCAAGCAAGTAACTCTATATGACATGGAAGAGGAACGTGTAGGCAAGCTTGATAAAGTTCTCGTATAGCGAATAGAATATTTAGTATTGATAAATAGTAATAGATAATAATTTGACAATATTTTTAGTGCCGTTTTGTGAGTTCACCGCAAGGGCACTGCAGAGCCATAGCCCCTCCTGAACAGGCATGTCTTCAATCTAAATCTAAATCTAAATCTAAGCTGCAAGGATATGTATCATTTGAGATTCATATTAAATGCATTCCCGTACGTAGACACGCATAATTTCGCGCTCACACATGCCGCATGTGGACCTACAATATAAAAACCCAATTCTCAAATGGACATAAGCCCTGCAACTCTTGCCGACCTTCCCTGAAACAGGGGTGACATTGGCAAAGTGAACCATTTTTAAAAGTATGGGTGGTTGTGATGTATTTTGGGATGTCCATTGTGATGGTCTTCTGTGGAATACCAGGGATTGTGGGGGATATCAATTTAGATGTAAAAGATGAGTCTTGGTTCCCAATAGATGTATTATTCCATAATAGTGTTTACAATGTGAGAGACAAAACCAGACTGCCTAGTGAAGCAATAATAATCTCTACCTACTAATATTATATAACCATAACTCTAATAATATTATATTCCAATAATACATTACCTTATATGATATTTACCTACTCTAAATAATCATATTATAATTATACATTACAGTGGTCAGCCTCATACCAACCTGTAAGTCAAGTACTGACGTAAAAGCATTTGCACTCTACACAGCTCTCAGCTTGTGTGGTAAGGCATTCCACAGCAGAGCAATGCAAAAAGCACGATCTTAATAATTGGCCATGTTGCTTCTGCAGGGAACCCTGAGTCTATTCACAGCAGTACTGCATGCAGATCTCAAATTTCCCCGCCTACCCTCTACTGTATCCCCCTGGAAACATAGCTCTGAGACATACAGTGGCGCAATGTTCTGCGAGGACTTAAATACAGTTAAGCAGACCTTGTTCCTAAGACCAAGCTTTCTAATGATTTCCAGAGATTTCGAAACTCCGTATCCGTTGGAAGAGAATAATTCAGTATTTTTTTATCACAGTAAATATGACAGATGAAATAAATGTTAAGTCATAAAAAAACTGTGACTGAATAATTGTTTTTCATATTGGTAACATAAATCTTTTGAGAAAACAAACAAAAATTGTGTAAATTTGTACGTATAAAAAAATTGGAAGTCCTTTTTCAAGTACGAGTACCAACAAGTGAATGAAAAACATTCCGAAACCCTTTCATTTTCTTCAATAATTTTTAGGAATATTAGTTATTTTTTAAAAGCTTCTTTCACGACACTATTGGCAGTCTTTTTATAATACAGAACGGAGTAAATTAAGAAATCATTTCATGGTGAATAAAATAAAATAAGTTGATACAACTTTTGAATTTGTTTCCGAAACACTTGGTCACATTACGGACCCACTATCTGCGTACTGAATTCGGCTTTATTCAAGTTCTGGGACATTCTGTGAGTCACACTTGTGAGGTACATCACTGGCTGTGCCGCCCATATAAAGATATACTTCGCTCGACGTTATATAGATAGCTAGGCATATAGCATATAGTATAGTACATATGTATTTTCATACAACCTTTTCCTCTAACTTTTTACAGTTACATCAAATTAAAATGAATAAAAGAGTTTAGTATTCAGAGACGTGGACGTTTTTATTACATAAAAATAGACGTTTAGTTTGTTTGACAGTACCTAAATAGTAAGTGAACTACAATAGTATAAAGCTTAACGCGTAAAAAAGTTTAATAGAAACGTGTTTGCAAAACAAAATAGAACTTTGAAAAATAGTTTTAGTAACTTTCTGAAGACGTAACTAGAGAGTTGAACGTATGTATGATGCAATGGATCTAATGTAATCTAAGTTGCGAAGATATGTTACATTGGAGATTCACATTACATGCATTTTCACAAGCAGACACGTAGAAGTTCGCGCTTGCACATGCCGCATGTGAACCTACAACATAAAAACCGAATATCAAATGGACATACACCCTGCAACTCTTGCCGTCCTTTCCTGAACAGGGGTGACATTGAAAAGTGCTTAACCTTCTTTTACTCTATTTATTTGTTTCCTCCTTAAAATATAAATGATTGATATCCTGAACTAGTTCAGTTGAATTGATCTCATTTAATTGCTCACATCGAGGAGAATCAATTAGACATATATCATATTTCTTAGCAATATCTTTGAAGGAAAAAAATTGGGAAGACTAATAAGAGGTCGCTCTAGAACTATATTCTTCCATGATTTCTAGCAGTCAAATAGATGTCTCCTCATATCTGCAGCTCAAGAGGATAGCAATCAAAAGAGACAAATAGCTATCACAAAATGGCACTTGCCTTTAGAAGATGATTTAAAAAATCCAAACTAAAATATCTATATGAACGAGTTGACTCGACTGATACAGACAGTACGCTGCCTTAGTTCTTGTTTACCGTATACGCCATTGAGAAAATTTTACATGAGCAATGTTTGCATGTGTACTGGACCAATGTGTCTTATAAAAACAAGAAATTTATTTTTAAAATATTTAAAAGAACTCTCACATGATCGAGTTTTACGGGTTTTCTTAGCTCAGATTATGTAGAATTTGATTTTTTTTTTTTTTTTTTTTTAAGAAATCCTGTGCGGGAGACTCCCTAGATTCTAAAGACTCTAGGGGTCTATGACACTTGTTGTAGTGCCGCAGAGGTGTACGAGCTTGGTCGTCGCTACAAAGCGCCAATACTCAAGCAAGACCCAGTTGCTGTAAGGCTGGATGGACCTTTGGTGACCGGTCATTGGTAAAGGTTTATGAATTTTTCAACCCAGCGAAGAGCACATTCGAAATATAAATGGTATATTTTTGTGCTCCGCCGGGATCCGAATCCACAACCTTCCATTTAAGAGTCCGAAGTGTTGCCACTACGGACTACGGACCGGACGCGTGTTCCCATTCCCCGACCTAAAAGGAATGTTTACTCAGACAAGCACACGGAAAAAATTGAATTCATCAAGTAGTTTCAGTTTTTCCATATTTACTCAAAAACTATTGACATTATAAAAAAACGGTTTCGATACTACACTAGACAATGTATAGTTCTATAAATAGAATGAAAAAAAATATTTCCAAAACATAGCACACACGAGAAAGTAGCTACAGAAGTGAAAAAAACGTATTTTTTTAAATATTTTTTTGTGGTCGCAATTTTTAAGTTATATATTTTGTTTAAACTTTATAATTAAGATAAAAAATTAATAAACATGCTTGATTTTTTTCATTACTGTCACTTTTTTGCTAATACCATAAAGTGTAAGAAACAATAACGGCAGATTTAGGGTATGATACTTCCGTGTGCATTTCTGAGTGAACATTCCTTTTAGGTCGGGGAATGGGAACACGCGGACCGGACCGCTACAAATGATTCATAAGACAACTGCATGAAAAAGTCATATTTGACAAGATTGGCGTAGGTATACGGTAAACAAGAACTGGGGGAGCGAGTAGGTACAATATAGCGCAGACAGTGTGTTTGCAATCTAATCTAATCTAAGCTGCAAAGTTATATATCATTTATGATTTATATAATGAATGCATTCCCACAAGCAGATATGTATAATTTCGCGCTAACACATGCCGCCTGGACCTACAATATAAAAACCCAATTCTCAAATGAACATAAGCCTTGCAACTCTTGCCGTCCTTCCCTGAAACAGGGGTGACATTGGCAAAGTGAACCAATTTTTTATAGTATGGGTGGTCAGCCGCATAACAACCTATAAGTCAAGGAACATACATGACAAATTACATTTTTTTTTAATCAATAAATAACAATATATACATGGACATAAAAAACTAAATCATAAAACCAATTTCACTTTAACAAACCCTAGCCGCCAACATCACAGATCAACCGCCATTTCTTTCTATCCTTGCATACTTCTCTCATTTCCTCCAGAGTCATAACCTTCTTCATACAAGCTCTTATTTTATTATGACTCTGAATATTCCATTCATTCGCAATTTCGGATATTTGGTCCATCCATACATTTCTCGGTCTTCCTCTCGGTCTGCAATACCCAAGTATAAAACACTGTACTTGTTAACTCAACTGAGAATATACCAAAATTAAAACAGAGCCTCTTTTGAGTGCTTTAGTTTTCGTACATTTATTGTGTGACTCTAAGGTTGAGTTTAGACGCAATGTTTTATAGTTGAGGTGCAGGTCTATGACATGACATACCAGCAAATGACCTCTGCGGAAGCTCGTATGCTGTATTTCATATTATAGATACTTGTGCAGAGCGCTAGCACAGTTAGGTTCTAGGACCAGAGCGCGAGGGGAACATTCTAGAAGCAAATTGCTGGAATAAAATGCCACGAAGTCTTACAGCTCTTTTTCTTCTTTGAGTGGCATATTCAACGAAGACCGCGATCACCACAGCTATTTTTACTTTTTCGATTTCATTGACTAATAGTCTGGAATGAGGCTGACCACCCGTACTGTAAAATGGGTCACTTTACCAATGTAACCCCTGTTTCAGGGAAGGTCAACTAGAATTGACATTGACAAAACTATTGACATTATAAAAAAATGACCTATAGGATGATAAACAACGTATAATTCTGTACTTTTTAATTTTTTTAAATATTTCCTAAAAAGCACATATTTTTTTGTGGCGACAATTTAAAGTAATATATTTTTTAACCCTTATTAATTAGATAAAAAAATAATAAATACGCTTGATTTTTTTCATTACCGTCACTCTTTTACTAAGACCATACAGTTAAAGAAACAAAAACGACTGATTTAGGGTATAAAACGCTCTGAAACAAACATTCAAAATCTAGAATCTGTTGCATTTTTGCAAATAGAAATTAGTGCAAATGAAATAAATCAAATTTCCAGATTAAACATTATATTTTGTAATGTAACTGAAAAAAAATACATAATTTCTTCATTTTCTTTTCAATCCAAATTCCTCATTTTGTAAACCATTCTCGCCATGGTAAAAAGTTTGTTCAACTTTAAGGTTTTTTGCGCATAAATTTTTTATCAATATTTTTGCACAGAAAAACCTTTTCTCAAGGTGTGAAACATGAAATGCGTGTCTAAACTTAACCAAATTACGTTTTTAACAAAAACGCATTGAAGCTAAAGGGTTCACTCTTTAGGCGCAGTTATCGTTTTTGTACTTTTTTGGAAAAATGCTATGGCTGAGGGTAAACTTAGGGTTTGGTACTAACTTACTTCATACTGTCTTGGCAAGGGCGATCAATAGTTTTGGAGAATGGTTCGGCAACTTTTTTTTCAACTTTCAAAAGCTAGTCTTAGTCACAGGCCAACACCAAACCAGATGGCTGAAACGACCGAGAGCAGCAGAGGGTGCATGACCGACATCATCTCTCTTTCACTTTCCCAAATACATCGACTTTATTTATTTTCCTTTCATTTATCAACAGATTTATTGTCAACGACGTTAGCCATGTTGAAAGCACCGGTTCCCATAGATCACCGAAGTTAAGCAACATTGGGCGTGGTCAGTGCTTGGATGGGTAACCGCTCAGGTACACCGCGTGTCGTTGGCATCTTGGACCGGTCCGTAGTCCGTAGTGGCAACACTTCGGACTCGTAAATGGAAGGTTGTGGATTCGAATCCCGGCGGAGCACAAACATATACCATTTATATTTCGAATGTGCTCTTCGCTGGGTTGAAAAATTCATAAACCTTTACCAATGACCGGTCACCAAAGGTCCATCCAGCCTTACAGCAACTGGGTCTTGCTTGAGTATTGGCGCTTTGTAGCGACGACCAAGCTCGTACACCTCTGCGGCACTACAACAAGTGTCATAGATCCCTAGAGTCTTTAGAATCTAGGGAGTCTCCCGCACAGGATTTCTTAAAAAAAAAAAAAAAAAGATTGTAGTACTGCAAGAACTTATCATCTTTATGAAATGTACGGCCCTGAATTACTTGGGTAGGTACAGCTGATCCGTCAAAGGGCCGTCGCCCCCTGCCGGCGTGTTGCACTAAGCAGGAGTCAGTTGAAGGACCTCGCATGCACTATATTTAAGAACCAATGAACTTCACTCCACAGTCATTATGCTTGTTCCGTTTTTATTGCGGAGCCATAGGCGTGATCGCTGTAAACAAATGGTTTACAATTAAGCTACGCATATAGTGCAACGTCTTGCCGCGTCACCCCTGAAGGGTATCGCAAGTCACGAGTGGAAACAGTTTATTTTTATAGGTAAGGGGGCCGGCTTTACATTAGCCACTTCAGTTGAAGTGGGGGTGTCCCAGCTCCCGAGAAGGACTGGTACTCATTTTTTGTGAAGGCTGTGTAAGCCTTGTCGATATTTTATTTTGAGGTCTGAAATAAACACCGAAACGGGAAATCATTTCTGACACCCTAGGTGGGTTTCGAAACGGAGCTTTCGGCATCGAATGCAAGCACTATAACAAATGAGCTATCGACCGGACGGTGATGATGTATGATCTGTTATCTAAGTTGTAAAGATGAATTCCCACAAGCACGTTTAAGTTCGCACTTAAACATGCCGCATGTAGAATAACAACATAAAAAGGGCTTTGTTATAGGCTATCCTCATTGTCTAACACATTTTAGACATGGCACTTTGGCAATGGCGATTCGTCTTTTGGTTTAAAAATCTACATTCAAATATTTTTAATAGAAAAAGAAGCACAGTGTTCGGAGACCGCGCTTTCGCCATTGCAGGACCGTCCACTGTGAATCAGCTGCCTCCAGAAGTGCGTGCCAAGGAAGGAATGGAAAGTTTTAAGAAGGGAATGAAGACCTATTTCTTCCATCCATATCCTGTAGGATGCCTCCAGTGATGCTCTCGAGGCCCTCTCCATATATGAGCTCAGCGCCGCTCTCGGGAGGCCTAGATTCTTGAAGAGGCTGTAGAGCGATTTCGCCGGTAGCTCTCTCGCTCCGACTTCCACGGCGAAGAGTTCAGCCTTAAATCCGTTTCTCAGTATCCGGTCAACCAAGTTGCAATACTTGTTAACTTTGAAGTTGTGGTCCTTTGGTATGTTGGTTTCCCATGGGACTGTAAGTTCGACAAGTATCCCATGCTTTGTCGACTTTGAGAATATGAGTATGTCCGGTCTGTATGCCGTGGTAAAGATATCTGAAGGCCTTTGGTAATGCTTCTCATATGTGTCCATCAGCAATTGCCAGTCCTTTGCTGATCCCAAGATTGAGGATGGTTTAGTTCATCATTTTCGAATCATCATCATTTTTGCCGTAAGCATAGTGGTGTAGAAAAGGCAGTTGCGTCACTGGCGCGCGAAGTGAACGCACTCTCGACAGTCGCCTTGGTTTTATCGCAAACTTGGTTGACTCGGTGAGGAGAAGTCAGAGCCCCACTCGCCTCATTACTGGCTCAAGCAACTAGCCCACGTACTCGCCGGAGAGTAGCTGGTGTAGTGTGTACCCTCATATCGGCGGACCAGCGAAGCACTGACCTGCTAAGCCACAGACCTCTAGTTCACTGTCTTATTTAGGGCATGCGAGAATGAGTCCATCTTCATCAAACAAAAATGCAATATTATTTTAAAAAAATTAAAGATTCCTTGACTTATATAATAATAACAGGCTGATTTATTTTAAATTACACATGATAAGAGAGCGCCGTTTTTGTGTGTGTCACACCTCAAGGGCCCTCTCCGATCATGGATAAGACTTTCTAAACAAGTGTGCCTTGAGGTGTAGTATAGTGTGAGGTGTAGTATAGTGTGTAGTATAGTATAGGTGTAGTGTAGTGTGAGGTATATGTAGGTTGGTATGCGGCTGACCACCCATGCAGTAGAAAATGGTTCACTTTGCCTTCCTGTTCCAGGGAAGATCGGCAAGAGTTGCATTGTGTATGTTCATTTGAGATTTGGGTTTTTATATTGTAAGTCCACATGTGGCATGTATAAGCGCCAAATCATACGTGTCTGCTTGTGAAATTGCATATAATGTTAATCTCTAATGTTAGCAACTTAGATTAGAAGAAATGACAATAATCATTTGTGTTCCTTGACTCTAATGGGGCTTCCACACGCTTGCCAACCCATCTCAAGTCAAGCGCACAGTGTGTCGTCTAGAACATGCTAGCTGGACAAAATGAGTCCAGCTAGCATGTTCTAGACGACACACTGTGCGCTTGACTTGAGATGGGTTGGCAAGCGTGTGGAAGCCCCATAAGAGGCTCATCACACATACTGTAAGAAATAGTTCACTTTTTAAATGTTACCCCTGGCATTAATTGCAGGGCTTATGTTTGTACCAGATTGAGTTTTTCATGTTGAAGTCCACATGCGGCATGTGTAAGCGCGAACTTATACGTGTCTGCTTATTGGAATGCATGTAATATGAATCTTGGATTTGAAATAAATACCGAAACGGGAAAGCATATTTGATACCCTCGGTGGGATTCGAACCCGAGCTCTCGAAATGGAATGCGAGCACTCTACCAACTGAGCTATCGACCGGACTTATATAAATTATTAATATCAATAACATAAATTGCTAAATAACAATAATAATAAAATACTAAATAGAAAAGTCGTAATAACTTAGTTATTGTCAACACTATACTGGGGGCATGTTATTTAACAATAAAAAATATTTTATGCAATTTGTATGCATGTGGGTAGGTACCTACTACAGGACTCTGTCATTGAACCTTACAGTCAATGACAACAATAACTATTATTGTTGTATTTTGCAATAATACTGTTTGTGTGCAACGACAAACAGATTATTGCCACGCAAAAAAATGTGTTTATTTTTAAACACATTCACAATGAAATAGTATTTTCAAATTTCAATTAAAACAACACGATATTCATTAATTAAATAGAAAATACTTGATTATTTTATCCAATGAAAAATTATGATTAGGTACATCTAATAACAGATAAGCTTGACAATGCACTCAAAATAAATTCAATGGATGAAAAACTTTCAAATTCAAACGGCCAGACGTATATTGTGTCATTTGATTTACTATGTAAGTACAAATGCAGCATTTGTAAGTGTAAACTTGCTCGTGCTTGCTAGTGGGCGTGCATTAAATATAACCCTTTATGCCAATACATCATTGCAACTTAGATTATAGATCTAGAAATGTCAACGTATGTGTTGGTTTCTGTGCTGAAATATTCTTGATTTAAATAAATTAAATAATATCTACTGTTAAAATAAAACATAGAGTTGATTTATTTCCTGGAGCGCTGTCGATGCTATCACATATTTTTTTCTTTCATCGTCTTCTATTTTTACATTATTAATTTAAAAAGAATCATCACAATATAAATACATTTTTAATTTTTTCTTTCGTTTTTATTGCTGTGTGTCAATACTTTTGTATCAGGCGAGCATGCCGGTTGAGGGGGTAATATTTCACTGAAAATAACCGCGTTTGTTGAGTCAGCGACAAGGCTCGAGCCGTATTGCAACACCTCCCATGTCGTAGTATGACCGGCGGGTCAGTGCACTCGACAGGTGATATACCTATACCTACCCACCCTGCTGGGAAAATGCTAATTGCATACCTCCGCCGAGTACGTGGTGATATAATAGGTAGGTATACATTTTTTTGCACTGCACGCATTAGATGTTTTATTTAATACTCAGACATTAAATACTTACTTACGTATATCTACTCGTACCTAAAGTAGAAAATTCTCGTATGTATATAAAATAATATATACCACACACACAAAACCACCGCCCTGATGAGAGATCGTGTAACTGATCCGAAACGTCGGCTCAAGAAAAAAAACCATAATCAATAATATATACGAGTATATAGATCAGGATGTGATGGACTCGATTGCATAGACAACAAAATTGTGATGTCACAAGGCCAAGTTGCTGTGGAAAGGAAAACAAATATCTTGTTTTTGTTTGCCAATTGCCTGCCCAGGAAAAAGGGACATAGGGTGCAGTTGTCGTCTAATAACGAAGGTTGCAGACTCCTAATAGAAAAGTGCGTTTAATTCCTAGCGAAGTTAAAATCAATTATATTAAATGTTTTTCAAAAAAAAAACTCTCCATTGGCACTGGGTGTAAAATTAAATCTACCATCTATCTATTAAAGATCGATGACAAAGGTTCATCCAGCCATACAGCAACTGGGATTTGCTTGAGAAATTGGCGCTGATTACAAAATACCAAGCTTGTAGAAGGCTCTTTTCACACAGAAACTACGAGATATTTATTTATTGACGGTAGAATATGTATTAGAATAATTTAAAGAAATCAATGTATTTTATTGTCACTATTTTCTTGCATGTTGGTCTATTTGACATATTTATTAAAACATCATCTTGTGTTTACAAATATCTAGGGGTCCAAAGAATCAAAGGGTTGAAAGGAACAAACTATCTGCACTATTTTTGTGACAGGAGCGCAGAAAGCCGAAAGGGTGCGTCGCACTTACAGGAAGAATTCGGTAGACGCCATAAATCAGGCTGCTTGCACTACTTTGGTATCAGAGTAGCAGGAGATCGGGACGGCTCGTCGTGCCTCTACTGCGGGTAAACGAACGCTCGGCCCCTGGGTGAAGGAACTCGTCCGCTCCATATCGCCGGTTAGTTACCTTGGCCGTGCGACCGCCTCGCCTCCATACAACCCCTGCTGGCAATCTGCTCGCCTGATACTTTAAAACGACTGCGCAAGAAAAGGAAAAAGGAAATTGCGTAAGGTTGTGTTTTGCAATTTTGCACGAAATAAAGCTCCGTACGATTAACATTCTAAAGCGCCAAATTTACAACTTTTTGATTGTGTGAGGCCTTGCAAATAAAGTAGCGAAAAATGGTATAGGTACTTTCTTATCCGGGATACAAAATGGTAACATCACTCCGACGGGTTTCTGATTAAACAGATAAACATATTTTTTGTTTTTGGTTGCTAAGGACTCCAGTCACATGGACCAGTAACGTTTACCCGCAGATGGAATTTCTGAATGTTTCAATACCATCTAAAAGGTTATTTATCTTCGTTATTATTACTACTGTGAAATTAAAGGTTTAAAAAAATCCTTAATTTAAATAAAAGTTCAAATAAGAACGTTTTCTGTACGAGCGCATTGTATTTGAATTTAAGTTTATTATACAGAAAAAACCTGTTCTCTGTTTATAATTTAAAAAACATGTAATTTTTTGGTAACCTTGTTTTTTCGTGAAGCTCTTGTTTTCACAGATTATAGAAAATATCATCTGCATATTGATTAGGTAGGTACATAATTACTTAAAAGCAGGTTTAAAAATATTTAAGCTTTCAAAAAATATTTCTTATTTTGTTGTCTACTTTTACAACAGAGTTCAATGCTTTGTTTAGTAGTTATCTTCCTACCTATCCACGGGTCGTGGGTTCATTTACTTTTTCATGTTTTTATTATTGTGGCCTCGCAAATTCCTTGGCCTGACATTTTGCACCGTTACACTTATAACCAACTACCTACTTATCACATCGTAAATCTGAGGTCAGGGGTTAACATCTGCTTCATAAACGCCTACTAGAATATTGTTGCGTTTTCGAGTTGTATTTTAACTATTAAAAAAAAAGGCAATTGTGATTTTCTTTATTTTGGCACAAATTTATTTTGCATAGAATTTAGTCACTCTGTAAATCACTTGTTAATCACTGCTGATTAATATCTGCATCTCTTACAAGCAAAATTTTTATTATATGCTAGTACTAGATTACAGACTAGTATCCAATTTGGGGCCGTCCATAAATTACGTCATCGATTTTGGCCGATTTTCGACCCCCCCCCCCTACAATCATCATATAGTCATTATCTAATGACCCCCCCCCCCCTCTTGCTGTTTTAATGGATGAGCTTAATAATTAATAATGTTATATTACTTGCATACTATTTCGTATATTTTGTAAAAATTGGTATTTACAAGAACGACGTCACTTCTGGTACTCGTACATCATTTACCATCATCCGCAGACCAGACCCCCCCCCCCCTTAATGCGAATGACGTAATATATGGACAGCCCCTTTTACTCATCTATATCCTTCTACGCACATTCTCGACAATTTTGAAAACTTGGCAAGAAAGCCCTAGCCACGCTTTCATCTGTAAATGGGTCAAAAATATTTTAAGGTTGTAAAAAAAACACATAGTTTTATATAAATAAGTATTTTTTAAAATACAGAAAAAATATTACCACTAAGACGAATTAACCCTCACTTGATAATTTTTCAAAGTTGGTTTCAAAACTACGTAATGCAAATTAAAAAATAGATATTCCACAGAGCGATTAGTGATGTAATACCACATAATATATTCTTTGCATAACTTTTATGGAGTTTGTTTTTTATGGAGTTGCCAACAAAGCCAGTTAAATCGTGTCCTTGGTTTTTTAATTAAAAGCTCCGAGAGTTTATTAAACTGTTGGCAACTAGCACAGACAGAGCTTTATAATTTTTAAAGTTTTTTTCTTGACACCTTTGCTATCTACAAACCTTATAAATGAATAAAAAATACAATCATTTTGTTTATTAGTAGAACACGGCTAGATTCGCGAGCATTCAAAATCTTTCTTTATTTTTTTTAATTATTGCATTTGTAAATATGAAGCTTAAATGAAAATAATTTACTTATCAATTAATGTATTATTATTATAAACGGATTTTTTAAAACTAATCGATGAAAGTAGATTATTACATATTTTTCACAAATAAAAGAGTACATAAGTGTTATTTATTTTTTAAATATTCATTACTTTATTTAGTCATTCTCGTCCACTGCTGAACATAGGCCTCCCCCATATTTCTCCAGGCATCTCTATCCTGGGCCTTCTGCATCCAGTCACCAGCAATCCTTTGAATGTCATCTGACCGTTGTTTTAGAGGCCTTTCTTTACTTATTTTATCCTCATCAGGCATCGACTGTATATTTGCTTTTACATAATTAAAATACAATCTATTTATTTTCGCAGAGCCTTCCAAGAGAGTAAAATACATTAATTAAAAAAATACCCCATATTGAATGTGAAAGACGTACATACTTTCTGAAAGTAGGTCATCTTACTGAAAAAAAATTAGGTACGTTTAGGTTATATCTCGCTATTTTTTTTTATTCTAAATCATTTTGAAATTACGCCCATAGTGATAGATTTAAAAAATCCTAGGCGAGCTATAAAACAGGTATCAGCGCATTCGTTTTTTTTTATAATAGTATTATTTCGCCTACTTCTGGACGGTGCTCTGTACCCTAGTATAAAATTTGACATTTAAACTCAGCCATAGCGTTCACAAAAACTGTATCGCAAATGAAGCAGTGCCTCCAGTGAGCTTTTTAATATCTATGTAATTTTTATAAAACGCAAAGTTTACATGAAAAATTTTACACTAGTGCTTTTGGAACCATTGACCCAACTTTTAGCCTTGGACTTGGTCGACCGGCCATCGTCCCGCCAAAACCATGCCGGCGCCATGTTCTTTTCCGAATCACGATTTGAAATTTCAAATTCCGAATGCGGGGGGAGCGTGCTCGAGATGGAATATTAAGTCATTCGAGATATCATTGTCTTTTTGTTACATTTTTTTTTCAACTTTGCCGACCAATAAACTGAACGTAAGTTATAAATAATTGATAAAGTAGTTACCTGTATACAATACAATCTTCTTACCTATAAAGTATGTAAGAATATCTGTGATACGGGTTTGTACTTTTAGTTTTGTTGACATTTATAATTAATACGAATTTATATACCTCCCTATATTCAATAAAAAGTAGAACTCAAGTACTTTTAATTACTTTCGTAAAATTTGAAAGAAAATAGGAAAGCGCCTCTTTGGCTTAACAAATAAATTTTAATTATCCAACGGTTTCCTTGTTTGGTAAATGATTTATGAATTAGTTTATTCTCGCAGTTTTACATTTTTTTTTTAAAAGGATCAGTAAGTATACAATACAAAAAATTCATCACTACCTTACTGAGTAAGAACTCTTACTAGGACCTACGTACATAAAAAAATACAAAAATCTTTACTTACGCCTGGTATTTTCAACTTTAGTATTGTGACTTTATAGTAAGTGAAAAGGATGCACCTATTTCAATCGTGTGGGCATTTTTTTTATCAGTTTAAAGTCACATATGCTAACGTTGAAAATACTGGTCCTTAGCGTAGTTTAACTTTCTGGATAGTATATGTGTAAATAGGTGAGTTCGTTTTATTTAAATATATTATTCTGTGACTTGAAACCTGGAGGAATATATCCATGACTTGAAACACTTTTTTTTTATATCAGTTGTGACTCACAGTCCAGGAAACTTTGGCACAAAAAAAATACATTAGTCATGGTTGAACGTTGACAAAAAAAAAATGCATTTAAAATTTTTACAAAAACACCCTTGTGGGCATTATCGACGCGTGTTGGTACTAATTGCTCGTTTTCCCTTGAAAACCACCCCATTATCGGAATAATACAAAACATACCAAATCTTATTGTTTACTAGTATTATTATTATTATTCTTAGATAAAGCAGGAAGTGACCGAATGGTCCAAAAAATTCTCGGAGTTGACTATTGTGTTGGCAGTTACACCACATGTGACCTTTTCCTGGTCACAATAGGTACCTACTCTCCAATATCCAAGATAATGACACTGGAGGAAATGAAAGAAGTGTGTAAGTACAGAAAGAAATGGCGGTTAATCTGTGATGTTGGCGGCTAGGGTTTTTTAAATTAAAATTGGTTTTCTCTTAGTTTTTGATGTCCATACATGTAATAATTTGTTGATTTTAAAAATGTAATTTGTTGTGTATGTTCCTTGACTTATAGGTTGGTATGCGGCTGACCACCCATGCTGTAGAAAATGGTTCACTTTGCCAATGTCACCTCTGTTTCAGGGAAGGTTGGCAGGAGTTGCAGGGTGTGTGTTCATTTGAGATTCGGGTTTTTATATTGTAGGACTACATGCGGCATGTTTAAGCGCGAACTTAAACATGTCTGTTTTGTGAAAATGCATATAATGTGAATCTCTAATGTTACTTATATTTTGCAACTTAGATTAGATTAGATGAGATGTTTGTCCTTCAAAAAAATTTACTCATTGGTAATTTGAAAGGACAAGCACAAATGCTTCCAAATATTCATCTAAATAATTTAACAGTATATAAACCTTCGATTTTATATACAAAAAAAAAGGTATTTTTTCCACAATTTGTTTACGTTTGAGTTTTCTTTTCCGAGCCATCAAATGCATAACGGAACAGATGCACCTCATCAGCGGAAGTACATTAATATGTTAGAACAGCTCCAGAAGAAGTTCCTGAAGTACCTCCTCATGAGAACGCAGGGAAACTACCCTCAGTTCATGCACCATGAGGACCTGCTTCAGGAAACTGGCTTCAGGAGCTTAGAGACTAGGCGCAACGGGACCCCGATGGTGCTCACTTATAAAGTCATCAATGGTTTAATAGACAGTCCCACCCTGTTGTAGGGTTTCAGGTTGTTTGTACCAAATTATTATAATAGGGGGCGAGGTCATGATCTTTTTCATGTACCAATGAGCCGCACCGATGTCTTGGCACAGCATCCTTTAACTCGGAGTGTCAAACTCATTAACGAGTCAAAAATAGACATATTTCAATATAATTTAGACACCTTCAAAAGTATGGTGAAAGAGTTCCTGCCAGCTTGTTATGGCTGTGAGGGTGCACTGTAATTAGGGAAACCTGTTGTGCACCAAAAAAAAAATCGACTTTTTAATTTTGTTGATGGCACGAAGTTTAAAAGAATCTGATTCAAATAACTCTGAGTTTTCTAACGTTTAAAACGATATAAAAAGTTTAAATTGAACGTAAAAAGTAAACAAAACATTCAAACTTCTACCTGCTTTTTAAGCTTGCCTTTATTTCATTTTTTTTTTACACAAAATCATCCCCTATTTCTTACGATTTCACCCATTTTTTTTTCAATTTTTGAAAAATCGTCTCTTTACAATAATTAGGAGAAATTTGAACGTTTGAACTCGCAAGGGTGAGAAAAAGGGTGCAAAAAGATTAATCTATACTTTGCACCATCACAAGGGTTAAAAGATCGTTCCAAATTCACGGATCCTATTTCAAATGCTCTAGTTTTTTTAAATTCTCAGCAAGGAGCCAAAAGATTTTTGAAAAATTTTAAGTACCCTATGCAGTAAGTATTTTTATTGTTACCATCCAGGGATATTTTTTTTTTGTTGGGACTCCAAACCTACTGAGGTATTTTTGTTAAGGGCTGTTTGCCAAGCCGTGGTTTTTGTGCCGATTTTTTTTTGCGCTTAGAAATAAGGGGTTGCATGCATTTTATTTGCTAATGTCCCAAACAAAGTCGGTTATGCGTGGCGACCCTGAGATTTTTTTTTTTTTTTTGGTTTTTCATCTTTTCGTAAGAATGAAATAAAAAATATATACCTATCAAATTGTTCTCATCTTGCTTACCCTTTAAGTATTTAATTTATATGTGTACAAAAGAGTGCAATGTGAAATTTTATACTCTGTCAACTTTTGCAAAACGACCGTTACAATATTTTATTGAAGGAATAATATTTTTTTGCATTTAATTTCAATTCATTAATTAATATTCAAATAACTTTTTTCGTATACTTAACACAAAAAATCGATGGAAGCTTTTGCACTTTCTTCATAATCTTTTTTAAATTTATTTTTATGAAATCCTGTGCGGGAGACTCCCTAGATTCTAGAGACTCCAGGGGTCTATGACACTTGTTGTAGTGCCACAGAGGTGTACGAGCTTGGTCGTCGCTACAAAGCGCCAATACTCAAGCAAGACCCAGTTGCTGTAAGGCCGGATGGACCTTTGGTGACCGGTCATTGGTAAAGGTTTTATGAATTTTTTAACCCAGCGAAGAGCAAATTTGAAAATATAAATGGTATGTTTTTTGTGCTCCGCCGGGATTCGAACCCACAACCTTCCCATTCAGAGTGAGCTACGGACCGGTCAAACTATTTATTTTGAAGTCACAAAAAATCTAAACTTACAGAAAAGCTTTATCAAGTTTTTAAATACATTTTAAAGTGACAAAACTGCTACAAAAAAAAGGATACTGTTAACATTCTTCTCTTTTATGATATAATATACTTGCATACTTTAATGAAATGTTGCAAAATATATATTTTCATTAAAATCCAACAATATATCTCTGCCGTACCTAATCTTAAAAAATATAAAATGTGCCTTGATAGTATTAGGTTTTTTTTTAAATCTCATTTTGAAAACGTCTTCGCTTGGACCCCTAGAGTGTCAGACCTCCATTTCCAAAATACTGTTATGCGATGATTTAGGCCGGCAGTAAATCTTTCCTCCCTTGTGTGACAGGGGTAGTTTGAGCCTTCCGACTTTTGTCGCTATTGAGATATTAGACATTTCTCCCTAAGTAATGAATGCCACCCTTGAAAAAAATCATCACCACACGTTTCGAAACATTTGACCATAGAATATGAAAACAAAAGAGAAAAAGACATTTTTTTTATCTTATCTGTGCAAATGGGAAGTTATGGACAGTGTGCACTTAAAATATTTTTTAATGTAAAATTCTTCTGATACTGAAGTTGAATATTACTGATTAGTTATTACTAATTAAGTTAATAATAACTTATTAGTCTAAAAAAGGGACAATTTAAGAAAATGAATAATGCAAAGAATTGCGTTTGTCGTTGCGTTAACCTAAATTCAGCTCATTTTTTTTTGTGAAGTTAGTCAAACCTCCTTGACTGGTCTTAAAATAAAACGAACAACTTAAAAATAATATCTACTAGCATTTTATTCAAGAATTATATCCTTATACCGAATAAAACCTCGTATAGTTTGATTAGAAGTCAAAGAAGTAAAAAAAGTTGAAATACCAGTTGAAAAAAAATAAATTAATTTTTTGCTGGAGTGATGTTTTCCGGAATCTGTTGCCGTGGTCTGTGGGAGCTGGAGCTGGAGCTTCCGGACATTTCACCCATTTCTACGATGGGCTTCTTCAGCGTTGATGAAGATGATCTTGATGAGAACTGTGATGAAAACGTCCGGAAGCTCCAGCTCCAGCTCCTACAAACCACGGCAACAGATCCCAGAAAACATCCCTCTAGCATCATCAGCCGGCCGTGTAAGCCTAAAACTCTTATTTAATTTATTATTATTTGAACTCACAATAAATTCAGTTTGAAATTTTTTCATATTGTATTAATCAGTGGTTCATTTTGTACTAGATAACGAAAAATATTTTTTATAAAAAAAACTTAAGGACCCTCTAAAACTCCCATTAATTATTCAAAATAACAAAGCAATACTTGAACATAATGATTTACAACATTTCAAATATGGTTTTCAATGGCTCGCACTAATTCTCCTAATGCTTTTATGGCCGCCTGTTCTTCAGCTAATGTGTCGATTATTATGGGTTCTGAATTTCCCAGAAAAATCTCTTTTACACATTCTAAAGTGACAGCCAACCTTGGGCATTGTCTGAACATTTCCAAAGACAGCATTGTGGTCAAATTGTGACTTTAGTTCACCACATTTTAGTCATACAACAAAAAAATACTGTTCATCATTATTATTTTAGACAAATCTATGCTTACTTTGGAGTTCTAGAAATCTTGAATCTAATTGGACCAACTTCTTCAAGTTTTAAGTAGCTTGACATTCGAAAAATATAATTAATAATTGTTGGATTTTTTAAGGAACTCTATGCGGGAGACTCTCTAGATTTCAGAGAATCTAGAGGTCTATGACACTTATAATAGAGCTCAAGATATGTTGGTGATGTGGCGGTTGATGTCCTGATCCTTGGAAGCTGGGCTGTTAGCTGCGAAGTGTTGTATTGTGTGTTGTTTTGAGACACTGAAAAGAATGAAGTTTCTCAAGAAAAAGTATGAAAATGTTTGTATTTCAGCAGTGCACGCGGTGAGTGCAAAATGTGACCTTAAACAGATGTAGGTAGAATTTACAAATACGAATGTACATGCACAATTTTTTTTTACTTTTTTATTCAACTAGATATTGTAAATGCTATATCAAAAATTGTTTAATAAAAACCTTATAAAATAATTGTATTGTTCTGGGACGATGAAAGATCTATTTTTAATTTAAGATGCACCTCGAGAGCTCTTGGAATATACCATCATCAAATATTAATTTTTCAGACACAGCTCAGTAGTATAAGTATTTTATTTTGATTTGCAAAAGTGATGCTTAGACTAGGTACACTAAACTTTTTTTGCGCGTGGTTGGGGGATAGTAAAAAAAATAGCATATGCAATAATGTTGCCAAATGAATGCACGCATAATATCCGCTATGGGTCTGTGGTAAAGTGCATCCGGTTTTTTGGCACGAGCCGATAAAAAGTGCAAGCTGCACACTGCAAGAATAAATTTCGGTTTCATTTCGGGCGTTTGCGAATTATTTTCGCAATCAGAACAATGTTTATATATAAAAAATTAAGGTGTAGGTACTTGTCACCTTCAATCTTTTTGTTTGATGCAGCTGCCATCTATGAAAGTTTTTTTCTGATAAATTATATTACAGGAAATCGGAAATGTGTATCATATTAACAGAGAGTTGGCGTGCATTAAAGTTAAAATAATTATGCAAAATTTGCATCCACTTTTTTATTGCAAAAAATGAGTAAAAACATCTATAAAATCGTGGTTTTTTGTATTTTGGTATCAACACATTTGTATTCCTTGACTTATAGGTTGGTATGAGGCTGACCACCCTTACTGTAACAAATGTTTCACTTTGCCAATGTCACCACTGCTTCAGGGAAGGTCGGCAAAAGTTGCAGGGTTTATGTTCATTTGATTTGTGAGTACACATTTAGCATTTGTAAGTGCGAACTTACGCGTGTCTGTTTGTGGGCATGCATTTTATACGAGCTTTGAATGTTATTATATATCTTTGCAACTTAGATTAGAGATTATAGAACTGAACGTATTTTTGTACAAATAATGAATTAACCTACCACCAATCTGATCCAGCCTTACTTTTCTCGGTCTTCCTTTTCACATTCCCTCTGTATATAATTTTCTCATCATTCATTCAGTCTTTCATCATCCATTCTTTCTACATATCCAAAACATTTCATCACATTATTTTGTACATTTCCTTTTACATCCTATTTCAACTTCCATTTTGCTCCTCTAGTTCTTGTATACGCCAATCTTGTCAAATATGACTTTTTCATGCAGTTGTCTTATGAATCAAATTCTACACAATCTGATCTAAGAAAAATCGTAAAACTCGATAATGTAAGAGTTCTTTTAAATAGGTATTTTTAAATAAATTTCTTGTTTTCATAAGACACATTGGTCCAGTACACATGCAAACATTGCTCATGTAATTTTTTTTCAATGGCGTATTCGATAAACAAGAACTAAGGCAGCGATTTGTCTTTTATCCGTTCATTCTTAACTCTATCTCTTAGCGTTTTATCTTTTATCATATTCTATAGAACGTAAGAATCTAGGTTCTAGAACATTCGATGCGCGTCTAGATTAGGAAGTAGGAAGTGCACAGACCCCCAATGTGTATCCACCTAAATGCCGCTAGGTTGCACCTAACTGTAAACCTCCACAATATAAGCTCGCGCCTGTTACCGACTGCCATAATATACTCGTTTATACTCACGAGTTCCCAACTATAAAAATAGCACTAAACTAAAATGCTTATGGCCTGTCAACGCACCATTGTACTCTTTGCAATCTGAATAGTATAAAACTTGGCGTTTAAACTCAATTATAAAGTTAACTAGAAAAATGTTCGTAAACTTAAGTAGCGCTTTTTTAGTGTGGATACATTTTTGGTGAAACGCTATGGTTGAGTTTTACTTTGGATCCTGCAGTTCTTTTAGAGCTCTGACAAACCTACGGTATTTTTAATCGGACAATCTTTTTGCTCTTTTGATTTCCTCCAGTCTCGTTCAGAGACATTCATAGACAAAACGCTGCCTTAGTTCTTGTTAATCGTATACGCCATTGAGAAAATTTTACATGAGCAATGTTTGCATGTGTACTGGACCAATGTGTCTTATGAAAACAAGAAATTTATTTAAAAAATATTTAAAAGAACTCTCACATTATCGAGTTTTAGGTTTTTCTTAGCTCAGATTGTGTAGTATTTGATTCTTAAGACAACTGCATGAAAATGTCACATTTGACAAGATTGGCGTATACGGTAAACAAGAACTGGGGGAGCGATTAAAGGCTATGGCAATACTTCAAGAGCAACTGTTACACCCGGTATTTTCAACGTTAGCATAGCGACTTTATACTGAATGAAAAGGACGCACTTATGCTTATCGTGTGGGTAGTTTTTTTGTTTATGTTTAAAGTCACATAATTATGCTAGCTATGAAAATACCTAGCCTTAGTTTAATTGAAAGAAGGAAACTTATCAACAATATTCTCGTACGCAAAACATTTCCTTTGTTAGCCATATTCCCGAGGAAGCAATTCCAAAAATGACAATAAACCTTCAGTAGATACTTGTATGGTAATGGATTGTTTGTTTAAAACGCCGTTTTTGTGTGCAGCACACCTCAAGAGCCCTTAAAAATAAAAAAATAAAATTAGTCATACTCACTAGGTACATGCTCTTCAGTACCCCCTCTCCCTCATATCTACACACGATGACAACCCAAACAACTCTGAACCAGTTGGTGTTAATAAGACCACCTGAGGATGTACCAAAGAGTCATGGAAACGAAAATGCTGGGCATCAGCTTCAAAGAAAAGCTTCCTAACTAGAAGATCCGCAATCGCAGTGGTGTCACCAATATCGTAGAACGCAATGCTTAAAGAGACTCTGGGTGGTACACGTCGTAGGCCAGGATCACGATAGGTTTCCGAAAAGGATCGTCCAATGGTGACCTATGGTTTCCAAGCGGGGATTAGGGAGACCACAAGTCACAACTGAAGACGGCATCAACAGAAATGCGAAATCATTATTGACACCTTTGGGGCCTGTTGCACAAAACTCCAATTAAACAAAAATCTAAATTGAGTGATTTTTCCCATCAAATCAAAAAAATTGGTTGCTTATACATAAACAAGCTAATGTACATCATATTTCCTATTTAAATTCCAGCATATTATTATCTACTCACTTCCGAGAAATATTTAACCGAGGTCCTTACCAGAATTAAACAATCAAATTTGATGTGTCAATAAAATATTGATTGTAGGTTGGTGCAACAGGCCCTTGGTGTGGATCGAGTCTTGTCTGAAGAGGTATGATTAACGCAAGATTTTTTATCAACTGAAGTGACGACTGGACAATCAATCAAGTAATCAAACATGTATCTAGAAAATAGAGCATCAATATTTAAATTCAACAGCCTTTGCCGCTAAAATTGCAGATCAACTGCCATTGAAAACATTGCCTTTCTGAATTCTGACATAAATGAGATGAATCACAAGCGAATTGCAATTCGTTCAGTAATGACTGGACAATCAATCAGTAATCAAACATGTGTCTAGAAAATAGAGCATTGACATTTAAATTTAACAGCCAAATTTAATTGCAGATCAACTGCCATTGAAAAATTGCCTATAATAATAATCAATCTATAATCCTATGACATAAATGAGATGAATCACAAGCGAATCGCAATTCGTCTTGTGCTGCATCTCAATACGAATCTATTGAAGTTCGGTGAATCTGTCAGCCACTTTGATGGAGCATTGGCACAGGTAAACGACCTGCTCCTCAAGTATCGTTTAGACTCATAAAAAATATGTAAGGTAACTTAAACGCCATCAGAGTCGCTGTTTTGGTTTCCATATATTTGTTTGAATTACGCTGCGGTTCAGTTCAACATTTTTTTTATACTTGGGCTACAGGCCACGCGTCTGTCTCAGAGTTATAAATATAATCCGTTCTGAATGTTAAAGTCACTTGTAACGCGTACTTGGTTGTACTACAATACAGTCTTCGCGTGGCTTCTAGAAACTTCACGTGTCTACATACATATGCAATGACGTATCGATTTTTTCTTATACTTTAAAATCACAAATCTTTTTACTCCACTGATAATTGAACAAACTTCTGGACTGAGTACATTATAATGATACTAATAATAATATTAGGATGATTTATTTGGTGAGCGCTGTTTTTGTGTGTATCACACCTCAAGAGCCCTCTGCGAGCTTGGTCGTCGCTGTAGAAATCGCCAATTCTCAAGCAAGAACCAGTTGTTGTAAGGCTGGCTGGACCTTTTGATGACCGGTCTTTGGTAAAGGTTTATGAATTTTTAACCCAGCGAAGAGCAAATTTGAAAATATAAATGGTATATTTTTTGTGCTCCGCCGGGATTCGAACCCACGACCTTCCATTTACGAGTCCGAAGTGTTACCACCTGGACTACGGACCGGTGTGATGTGTGTGTTGATTATTTTCTATGGATACGAAAAGCATTGGAAATCCACAGATCATCGTTTTACTTTGTAGCGAATAATTACTTTATTCTGCCGATGATCCGTAGATTTGCTGTCTAGAGAATCGAGCTGTATCAAATGAGTGAGCGCTTGGTGTGAGGCTGACTCTGAAAGTACGGCTCACGAGTCAGGGACACATTCCCTTGCATCAAATGGGTCAGTCACACCACAGATAATGTTCCCGAAATATCTATCAAGCAGTCGTGAAGCATCTACTGACATTCTACGGTCACTGTCGCTTGGCAAACAAGAATTGTTCTAAAACGATGATGATGATTCCTCTAGGGCGCCGTCTAGTCACAACATAAAAACTCAAAATATTGAATGAACATATGCCCAGCAACTCTTACCGACTTTCCCTGAAACAGGGGGGACATTGGCAAGGTGAACCATTATTTACAGCATTGGTGGTCAGCCACATACCAACCTATAAGTTAAGGAAGTGATAAAAGCAATGAAAATCAGTACATGGGTAAAGTTAATAAAGTAAAATAAAGATGTAAGAATCAATATTTTGGTAAATTGTTCGACCAATAGGGTAATTTCACACTTTTTTTTTCTTTCGTAAATTGATAGATTTAAGTTATAAAAATAGTCTCCCGTTTTTTTTTTTTTTTAATAATGCGTATTTTTTGAATTAGGGCGCTTTTAAATTTGTCATTTTTCCATTTCCGGTGAAACGGCCCATTTTTTGCATTTGGGCGGATGTGACGTCGATGGATCTCATTCGGCTCAGCTGTCATTCAGTCGTGTGTATTTTTGTATGGCGGATTTGTTTACATTTGACGAGTATATCTATTTTCATCAATTTCAACTATTATTTGCACTTTAAAGTTAGTTGTGCCTTGTATAAAGTATAATTGAATTGGTGTAATCATCAAAGATGACTGAAAAGGGCTTTGAAAAGGCTCAATCTGACAATTTACCGGAGGTCGATGCTATGATGATGTATGTGTATTTCTCCAAGAACATGGACTTCATAAGTTCAGAATTACGTGGAGTAAAAGCTTCAAGGTAAGAAAAATAGTTCTGTTTATGTGTCAAAGTTCATTTAGATTCATAAATTCTCCAGATATTATACGTTTTCATGCAAACATCTTTCCTTTACAAATTCTGTAACCTTACTTATTCAAATTGCAATACTGCCATTTCATAGCTTCTAAATCTTAATATAAAGGCTAAATTAATTGTTTATAAAGCTTACTTCCTTTATTACATTAAAAGTTGTTTTTAATCACATAACCTTACTTTACACCAGTCAAGGGTTGTGCACTTGCAATATAACCTAACCCTTATTCCGTTTGTTTGTTTTTAGATCTTCGAGAGAAAATTACGGAGACAATGCCATTGGCTATGTGCAAGTGAAACGCGATGGAGCCATTTGCACTGTTAAGGCCCGTATAACACCAGAACACAAAGTCCGTACAAAAGCATACGCGGTAACCTTGATCACCGATGAGGAACAAGGCACTGTTGAATCATGTGTCTGTGAAGATTGTCCAGCATCTCAAGGTCAGTAATGAATATTAGATTCACGAGGTGTCATGATTCCTTTGTAAAAGCAATAAAATGTAAGAGATCTAATTAGCAGGCTCAGCTCACCAAATAATTGCTATCTGTAATCTAAGATGCAAAGATATGTTAACATTTAAGATTCATGCCCACAAACGGACACGTGTAAGTTCGCGCTTACGAATTCTGTATGTGTACCTACTTACAAATTAAAATCCAATCTCCTTCCCTGAAACGGGCGACATTGGCAAAGTGAAACATATTTTATAGTGTGGGCGGTCAGACTCATATCATTCCATTGGCCAACATTATGGCCTTGCTGACTGCAAATATTTTTTCTTTTTAATTTCATTATTTTTCTAAAGAAAACAATATTTTGTGAAAAAATATTCCAATTTTTACTTAAAATTTATGTCAACAAAATAAGTGAATATTTTTTGTTAATTCATAAATATATAAAGTATTAAAGCAGAGGTCTACATTATTTGCATATGTATTAATCAAAATGAAACATTTTTTTATTTTTACTCTCTTACAGGAGGTTGCAAGCATGCAGTAGCCTTTCTGTCATGGGTGCATCGTCGCAGCGAAGAGCCAGCAAAGACAGAAGTGAAATGTTACTGGAAGCGGTCAAAGATGGCAGAGATAGGCTCAGCTGTGAAATTCATAAAATGTAGGGATTTAGGAGAACTTAAAACTTTCACAGCTGGGCCTTCGAGTAACGGAAAGTTTTTGGCATCCGTCGTTAAAGCAACGAAGGAAGCTGACGTCAAGGATGTCCTCCTTATGAAGTATTTTAAGGAGGGCAATCCTATAGAATCCCTTAGCATCCATAGATTAGTGGAGGAATTTATAGACGATGGAATAGGCACGACCCCTCAGCAATTTCAAACATACTGTGAAAATAGAATGAGTGTTGAGGCGTGCAACGAGGCAGCCAAGGAAACTCTGGAGCAGGCTCATTGCACTCTTTGGTACGAGTTGAGGTATGGGAGAATCACAGCATCCAAGATCCATGAAGCGTCACGCTGTCACACTCCTGATGGCTCTCTTGTGGAGCAGCTGTTGGGAGGAAAAATTTTTGAGACGGCAGCTGTGACACGTGGCCGAAAACTGGAAGAGTTGGTTTTCAAAAAAATCAAAAAGCAATATCCCGATCTGAAAAAATGTGGATTAATGCTATCCAAGCATTATCCATTTTTTGGAGCTTCTCCTGATGGAGTATCTCAAGAATATGTACTTGAGATAAAATGTCCAAGCACCGAAAAATGGATGGAGAAATATTTTGTCAAAGACAAACCCACTCCGAAGTTCTTTGCACAAATCCAAATGCAAATGCATTTTACAAAAAAGAAAAGAGGAATATTCTGTGTTGCCAAACCGGATTTTGAAAAGAGTTGTGAGACCGTTGAATGCACTGTGGAGTATGATGAAAATTATTGTTTAGATTTAATGGAAAAAGCATGTGAATTTTGGACTAAAACATTATTTTTAAGATTATTTCAATAAATGTTTTATTTTATATGAATTAATTTTTATCTGTAATGTTGATCTGCTATTCTTGTTCTTATTCTCTCAACATTCTGAATAATTATATACTTGAGAATGTTATTTATTGTTTGTATCCCTTGACTTATAGGTTGGTATGACGCTGAACACCCATGCTGTAAAAAATGGTTCACTTTGCCAATAAAACGACAGCAAAAGTTGCTGGGCTTTTGTTCATTTGAGTATTCATTTACATGGTTTTTGAATTGTAAGTACACATGCAGCATTTGTAAGCGAGAACTTACACTTGTCTGTTTGTGGGTGTGTATTTAATAGGAACTTTAAATGTTTATGTATATTTTCAACCTAGATTACATTAGACTTTATGTATTACACTGTGGGTACTTTGAAAAGTATAGCTATAAGGTGTTTTAATGCATATTTACCAAAGTCTAACAATTTTAAAGTATAGTTATTTATGTATTTTATAACTGCTGTTTCTTAACTACTTTTTTATATTTGATATAATATGTGATAACTACTTTGTTAACAAAAGGTTCACTTGCCAATATTACCTCTGTTCCAGGGAAGAGCGTCAAGTTTAAGGGCTTGTGCATTCAGTTTAGATTTGGGTCTTTATTTTGTTAATGAACATGCAGCATATTATGTAATATTATGTAAACGTTAACTAACACAATATGCCTGCTTATAGAAATGTATTTAATATGAATCATAAAGTCATGTGTATCTTTACCATTTAGATTTGTAAAAATGCACTACTTAACAATACCTGGTATCGGAGTTTTTCATATGTTCTTATTATGTATCATCTTTCTGTTGGTTTTTCTAATAAAAATAAAGAAGTTGTTGATTGAAGTGTACTTTATTAATAAAAAAGGCTTTCCATTATTAATACAAACATTAATACTCATTATGTACATGTTGCAACAGATGTAAAGTGAGATTCAGAAAAATTGACCAGAATAGTATTAGATTAGATTAGATAGTAAATGTAACGTAACCCCCGTATTCACGATCAAAACTGGCACTTCCTTAAGGGCAAGCTAGCGCTTAGATTGGGGAAATTCATTTCAAGAACAATACTTAAGGTAAAATTAGCGCTTAAGCGCTCCAAAAACTAGCACTCAGGTAAGTAAGGTCGACACGTATATTAACCAACGCTTAAGCGCTGTCAAAATATTCCGTCATATTTCATTGTTATCACATTTTTTGTTTGATTGTGAATTTACATGAAAAAATGAATTCTTTCTATAAACATGATTTTTACGAGTGTATTAACATTGTTTTGACGAGTTCATTTACATTGCTTGACCATCAGAATTGGGTTTGTTCTCCGGTATGGTCTAGGACCATACTGCAATGACAGATGAACTGTCAAAATATTCCGCCGCATTTCATCAGCACATTTTTTGTTTGGTTGTGAATTATTTACATAAAATAATGAATTCTTTCGATACAGTTGACTTCAACGAGAATAATAACATTGTTTTGTTCAAAAATAGTGTCCCAAGAAAATATATCAGAGACTGTAAAGACCCATTTACGTATTACGAAGAGGAAGAATTTAGAAGACGTTTTTGATTGAAAAAATGCGTCGTTCTGTAGACAGTTTTGCCGTTGCTCATTGAGGGTTGCAAAGCCAACGATTTCTTCGATCTGTTATTTTATCTTCTATTACAGGTTTTTCTTTAATCAGAGCCACCAGCAGCTCCTTTTCCGCTGGAGAAAACAACATCTTTTTGGCGCTGAAATCGATCAAAACACTTTACATTGGATATTACATAAATGTATTTTTAAAAACTAATAGAAATTGTACACAAAGAAATTCGTACGTACGGTTTACTTAAATTAGTAATTGCGTTATACGTACTTATTTGTTGTCAAGTTTTATGCAAAGCTGATATGACATTGAAATTTGAAAGAGGCGGCAATGATAAGAGTGAAGTACGCCGAATATCGGTCGGAAGGTACTGACCAATTACAGAGCTGGGTTTTTTCGAGAGCCAATGACAAACCCGTGCGTCTCCTGGGGGTTGGGCACTACGTTGATTACTGCTTGAGTGTTCTTTGTGAAACAAAACGCTCCAGAATGTCGACCCTTGAGTAAGTGTAGCGCTTGAGTAAGGCACTTAAATCAGTTTTGATCGTGAATACGGGGGTTAGTAAGCAACATGTGAAATGAAGAATTGAATAGTAAAAATTAGATAAAAGCTATCAAGGTAAATTAAAACACATTGAGATTTAAAAATAATATCAGTCATACAAGTGAAATGAAGAGTTGAATGGCAAAAAAATAGATAAAAGCCACCAAGTTAAATAAAAACACATGAGATTTAAAAAATAATCTCAGACATACAAGTGAAATGAAGAGTTGAATAGTAAAAATTTGATAAAAGAAATAAAGGTAAGTAAAAACACATGTGATTTGAAAATAATATCAGTCATACAAGAGAAATGAAGTGTAGAATGGTAAAAAATTAGGTAAAAGCTATCAAGGTAAATAAAAACACATGAGATTTCAAAAGAATATCAGTCATACAAGTGAAATGAAGAGTTGAATGGTAGAAAATTGATAAAAGCCACCAAGTTAAATAAAAACACATGAGATTTAAAAAATAATCTCAGACATACAAGTGAAATGAAGAGTTGAATAGTAAAAATTTGATAAAAGCCACCAAGTTAAATAAAAACACATGAGATTTAAAAAGAATTTCAGTCATACAAGTGAAATGAAGAGTTGAATGGTGTAAAATAGATAAAAGCGACCATTCGACCAAGGTAAATAAAAACACATGAGATTTAAAAAGTAATATCAGTCATAAGCTCAAAAGCATAAAGGTTAAATATAAGTACTGAAAATAAAAATTGAATTTTAAAAGTAATGTCTAAGGGTGGCTAACCCTTCTAAACTTTGATCAATGATTTTTGCAAGTTGATCAGACCACAAGCAATCACAATAATTTCATCCAAGCGATTCACGAGGTTGTGGTCGATAGTTGAATGCATAGTGAGCATATGAAATTCTCTCACTCTGCTTATCACACGCTCTACGTGAATACGTAAAGCGGCAATTCGCTTTGCTTCCTTAACTTCGTTTTGGCTAAGGGTACTTTTCTGCAGCACGCTTGGAGGGCGAACAAGGTGAGCACCCTTTTCCTCTAAAATATGGGAAATATTCTTAAACCCCCGATCTGCCATCACCCATGTTCCTGTGGCGATGTTGTCGAAATAGCCACAGTCCTGAGCAATAGTAGAGTCGGTTGCTCGGCCTCCATACCCACATGATAAGAAATTAATGAGACCATCTGGAGTGCAAGAAATTAGATATTTTACCGTATTACAGGCCTTGTATTCAGACCACGTTAATGATTGGTGCAGCGAGTTGCCTGGTTTCTCAATTTGAATTTCAAGACAATCAATAATGGAACGGACGTTCCTATATCGAGCTCGAAATGCAATGGGCAATTCCAACCTTATGAGTTTTGCAGATGGCCATATAATCAACTCTTTGAGTACCCCTGATAAAATGGGAATCGTTTTCTTAAAAATGCGACATATAGAGGAATCTGACATTCCAAAATGTGCACCTATTACTTTATATGAAAAATTCAACCTAATTTTCTTTAGGCAAATCATTATATCTATAATAGGTGCACAAACTGTATCTTGCAGAATAGCCAATACATGGTACATTTCTTTTGGAATGCCTAAATACAGTTGAGGTTGGCGTTGCACAAGCAAAATATAACCTCTTTTCATCTCAACGTTAAGCGCGTCCATTTCCATATTGTTGTCTTCAAAATCCGAGCCACTACCATAGTCCACAAAAAGATCAGAATCACTATCTTCAGGGTCTGAACTGGAAGATGAATAGACAGCTTCCACATTCAATTTTTCCAGAGGAGATTCCACAGGTTTCCCCTTGATCGGTGAGCAGCTACTGTGAGTGGTCGGGGGTCTCACATTCAAGGTGTTGGTTGCTTTGCTCCTGTAGGTGGGTACCATATTCACCTGCACTGCTTTATCCAATGGAGCAGAAGTCAGATGCGTTGACTGCTCCACAGGATGGATGCTTCAGAGTTTGTAGCGTTCAGACTTGCTTCTCTTAAAAGTTCCATCACTAGCATTTTTCTTTTCTAATCTCGCCGGTTTTCCTATCCACAGTCTTTTTAGCTTTTTGGCACTCAAATTTGTGCGGCAAAACTCCTTTCTTCAGGCGCATATTGCTTCCCATCAATCTGCCCATCATAAAGTTTTCCAAGTCGTCCTGGAGCTGTAAAAATATAAATAACATAATATGAGAGCATGTAGTTCACACAACTACTACAACAAAAAGTAAAAAGGTAGGTTAGGCACATTAGTACATGACAATATATTATTATTAAGTATGCACACAAACTTCTAGGATAAAAAAGTTGTGAAAAAGTTGTCAGGGCAAAGGCAAGCTTATATTTTATTATAGGTTGCTAAGGGGTCTAGTCCCATAGACCTTTGGCCGATGAGAAAATATTATATTTACATTCCAGTCCATTGCTGCCTTCCTAAAGAAACAAGTACAAAAACTTTGCTATGTTAACACTTGTTTCTTATAAATTACGGAATCAAACAATATTTGAGGATGTTTTTGATCATTACTGACAAAAAAACTATGAGTTTCTAATCAATTTGTTAAAAACAAATCGATTTAAATTTTGACACGTTTGACAGCGTTTTCACATGCCATTTCTTGAGCCACGTGATGTATTTACGAAGGCATGTAGAAATAACATATTTTATAAATAGGTATGCAATTAAATAACAACAAAATACTATAACTTACATTAAAATGGTCTTCGCAAATGAAGCGGGTAGATTTGGAAGACAGAAGTTCGTCTCGCTTCATCACAAGACACCATTTTTTGTGGATAGCTGGATCGCGGGGCATCCGCAAAAACTTTTTATCCGGTGTTGCACGTGACGTATTTGTACACATCGGAACTACACAATATTTATGATACTTCGAAGACATTTTTCAAGGTTTGTTGTGAGTTTATATTAAGTTTGTCGGATCTCGGAAGCTTGATAAAAGCACGTATTTTCACACTGACAGCCGGCTTTTTAATACTACAAACACACGTCACTCACGCCACTTGGATCCAATGACGTCACACGAGCTCCAGCCAATAGCGTCGCGTTTGAATTGGACTCGATTTGTCGGCATTTTATTTTACAAAATTAAAAATGAAAAGCCCAATTTTACCACTTAAAAAAAATATAGTTGAGATCCTTGACTTATAATCTACACAAAAATATCGTTTTCAACCATATTGCTCACCATTGCAATTACCCTATTGTGCTGTACGGTTGTGAAGCTTGGAGTTTTATTGAGCCTTACAGAAAATCAACTCGTGAAATTGGTTCTTTCTATATCGAAAACAACCGAGCTCTCTCAGAGGGCTTTTGAAGTGTGATTCACACCAAAATAGCGCTCAAAAAATAAATCATCCCATCCCATGTTTATGATTATTAAAAGAGATAATCGCAACGTTTATTACAATTTTCAAAATGTGTTGAAATCAAATTCGATCAAAATGTTGGAAGACTTTTTTTGAATTTTCAAATGTTGGCGGGATCTACGCCGAATCGTTCCATTTCAAGGTTGCCAGGTCAGCAAACCATGAATTATTTAAATTATGCAAAAAATAGTAGGAAAACACGCGTCACTGGTGGCCGGCGAATAGCTACACAAATTTACACATACCCACACAAAAATCGTGTTACGTTGGCGATTGTGGCGATTCGCGTTGGCATCTGAAAAAAGTCGTCGGTTTTTATTTCAGGATGTCCATTTTTTAATGTCTTTAACCTTATAAGATTCCTATAGGTATATATTTGTGTGTATTTTTGAGAATCAAATTGAAAATAAATGCAGGTGAAAATAATGAAATATTTTTTAATTTTTTCAATTCATGTAAATTGAAATAGCATTTTAAGGCGAAAATGTTCGAGCATAAAATAAATGGTGAATTAAAACTATTTGTGACATCAGTATCAGGCTGAAAAAACCCATTGTAAAAACGTACGGTAGCTCCAGGTTCGAAGGACCAGATCCCAGAAATCAACCAGCAAATGTTATAAATGAATGCATTCTTTGAGTAAACGTTTTTAAAGATTGTGCAATGCTAGCTTTCATGCATACAAAATGTGAAAAAAAACGTTAATTTTTAAGTAATATGCCCTAATTTTATGCAATCAATCACTTCTTAAACTACGTCTGATAAAAGCGTTTTTCCCAAATTATTTTAAAGCTTAAACTTCAGTTTTTTTGTTGATCATCAACGAAGCGGATGCTCCAGCGCGGATTTAATTGGGCACAATATAATCACGCAAAATTACTGGTGAAAAAATGTGTTTTTTTTTGCAAGAGCAACTGCCGAATTCCACATAACCGCTGTGGCAGTTACGTCTTTTCTCTGTTGGACCGCGTTGGCACAGTCAACATTCGACCGTGAACTTATTTTGACAGATTGTTTTTATGTGTGAGTGTTGGCAGCACTTGTGCGAACACACATACACTCGCACAAACATTATTTTTTTTCAAAGTATTGGTGAGTATTTCTTTGCCTATGTATCTGATACAGTGAATTTTGATAGTGAAATAAAAAGATAATGCTTGTTGTGTAAACACACAATTTAACACATTTCTATTTATGGTATTCCCCTGTTTCAGGGAAGGTCGGCCAGAGTTGCAGGACTTATGTTCATTTGAGATTGGGTTTTCATATTGTAGTTCCACATGTTAGCGCGAACTTATACATGTCTGCTTGTGGGAATGCATTTAATATGAATCTTAAATGATATATATATATCTTTGCAGCTTAGATTTAGATTAGATTTTAGTATCTTTTGATGACAAATGCCGTTTCGAAATTGTTAGAAATATTTCGAGGCTATGATGAAATTCAGCAGGATTAATTTAAATTTATAAAAGCGAAATAGTCTCACAAGGATGAAAGTTCAGAATTATTGGTTTTGCGGAATTTTCCATATGAGATGGTAGGTATATTTAATTTTTACATAAAGAAAAAACGTTTTTTATTTACTACTAAATAAATAGCAAATTAAAAAAAAAACTATAAATATTAAAATGCGGTACGTTTTAAAAATTGAAATCCTTGTATTTATCTAACTTTTTTATCCCTCGCATAGTCTTTGGTATCTAATACCAAATATCAGATACAAAATAACACAGAAGGTGTGTGGGTAGGTATTTACTATTTATAACGTAATAGGTACGTACACGATTTGACTTACCTAAAAGTAGACTACAGTACTCGTTCCAAATTTATTATTATATCATACATCTCTACACAAACGCAGTTCCTATTACATATTTTTGACAGAAAAAAAATATAAAGAATTTTTCGACCCAAATTTTTTTTTTATGTAATAACTATAGAAGCAAATAAAATTTATTAAATGGCTGTGCTGAACATTCTTTATTCAGTCAATATATTTGCTTTCTCTTTTTAAAAATATAATTACGTTCATTTGAGGTTTAGTTTTTCTTACGAATTGTTATATTTTTTGGGTAAAAAAAAAACCCTAATTTTTTTTGCAAGTTTCATGCTTACTTTTTCACATAAATTATTTTAATAACTTATGTTCATTTACTTTTAAATGTCTGGTTCACTTGTACGAAATCTTTCCTCTCAAGTGAAATCCTTCTTTTTACAGACTTATTTGTATTGCCACTGTCCGGTCGATAGCTCAGTTGGTAGAGTGCTTGCATTCTACCCCGTGAGCTCGGGTTCGAATCCCACCGAGGAGGGTCTCAGAAATGATTTCCAATTTCGGTGTGTATTTAAAACCCCATTATATAAATACCGGCGAGGTTTACTCAGCCTTTACAAGAAATGAGTACCAGCCCCCTCGGGAGCTGGGAAATTCCCACTTCAACTGAAGTGGTTGGCGTAAGGCCGGCCCCCTTACCTGTAAAAATAAATAGGTTCAACTCGCCACATGCGACCCCTTCGGGGATAACGCGGCAAGAAGTTACACTATATGTGTAGCTTAGTTGCGTTTTTTTGCGTTTTTTTTTTTGCGTTGCGTTTACTTGCCAGAAAGGTCTGATTCTAAAAAGTCTACACTCTACACGTCGTAAAGTCCAGCATATTTAAATCATCATTTATTCCTTGACTTAAGAAAGAACTGATATGGTCCGGTTGATAGCTCAGTTGGTAGAGTGCTTGCATTCTACCCCGTGAGCTCGGGTTCGAATCCCACCGAGGAGGGTGTCAGAAATGATTTCCTATTTCGGTGTGTATTTCAAACCCCATAATATAAATACCGGCGAGGTTTACTCAGCCTTCACAAGAAATGAGTACCAGCCCCCTCGGGAGCTGGGAAATTCCAACTTCAACTGAAGTGGTTGGCGTAAGGCCGGCCCCCTTACCTGTAAAAATAAATAGGTTCAACTCGCCACATGCGACCCCTTCGGGGATAACGCGGCAAGAAGTTACACTATATGTGTAGCTTAGTTGCGTTGCGTTAGTTGCGTTATAGGTTGGTATGCGGCTGACCTCCCATACTATAAAAAATGGTTCACTTTGCCAATGTCACACCTGTTTCAGGGAAGGTCGGCAAGAGTTGCAGGGCTTATGTTCATTTGAGATTGGGTTTTTATATTGTCGGTCCACATGCGGCATTTGTGAGCGCGAAATTATGCGTGTCTGCTTGTGGGAACCTCAAATGATACATATTATTATCTTTGCAACTTAGATTTAGATTTTTTTTAGATGTATTATCTATACTTTATTTGTATAGTTTCTATTTAATAACTAATGATCAAAACAGTATGCAAGTATGTTAAAGCGCAAACATACATGTGCCTTTTTCTATATTATGTTCTCAAATAATCAAAACAAACATATTAAGTACGTACTGTAACAAAGTATGCAATGCATAAAGGAACTAGTTGTATGAAATTATTTCATTAATTATAGAGCGCATAGAAAGTATTACATAATTAAATTGTTTATAGGTAGATTACTCAACCGTCAAATAAAGTGAAAAATCTATTTAATATACAACACTGCCTCTTGTGAACGTTTTAGTTTACATACATTCTTACTGTTTACGCGATGGCTGAGTTTTTAAACAACGCTTTATACTCGGGATACTGTATTCAAAGTCCACACTTGAGTGAGTATTTAGTCCGATCGTATGCAGCTTCCTTCATATAAGTACATACATACATATCTCGTTTATGAGTCGTACACAACCAAAATTGACAATCTAGGATTTTTTCTAAAACAAGTAAAATATATGGAAAGGCGGGATTTTTTTCTCTCACAATTTCCATATATTTATTTCATTCTCGATAGGAATCCTAGTTAACCGTCTTTGGTTCTACACGACACGTGTTACATAATTCATTAAGAGGTTTGTTTTTACGTTTTGCTCAGATCCCCATCAGAGCAGAAATGATTTATGACTTTTATAATTCTCTCACATAGATTCGCTGCATTCAAGATTTTCATAAAAAATCATAGTTACAAAATAATCTACGTACAATCTTAATTGAAAAAAAATGTATGATTAATTTTCTATTTTCTTATTTGTATTTCCATATTTGTTCGCATTAAAAATAAATATTTTTTCTTTCTTTTTATTTCACACTCTACACTCTACAGCTCATATTTGAGATGATGATGATGATGAGTTGATGATTTCTTTATAGCGCCGTTTCGTGATGTAGTCACTCCAAGGGCGCTTGTGCAAATGATACCAGAAAATTGGTTGTCTTCAGTGCTTTCCGGAACTTTCCATGGTCCTCTAGCTCTCTCAATTGATGTGGCAGGTGGTTCCAGGCCAGAGGACCAGCAACTGCAAATGCACGCTCTCCAAACATTGTGTTGAGCCTTGGCCTGTTGCATCTTCATTTGAGTTTTGGTTTATTTTGTATTTACACATGCAGCATGTGTAAGCGCAAACTTGCACGTGTCTGCTTGTTGGCACGCATATAATATGAGCCTTAAATTGCAATACGTCTTTGTAGCATAGATTATTATAGTAGTATTTTTACTATATAATTAAATATTTTCTTGGATACAGCTGTTAAACCAGATATCGCCAATATATATTAAAATTTAAGCTAACCTTTGCAAGACTTTTTAGCAATCACAAATGTTTTTTTTTATCTAATTCTTGAATAAAGTGTCTCCTTGAAAATGACGTAAGCAAATCAAAAGTACTTGAAGTGAAATAAATACTCAACTTGTGAAAATAAAACTCTTTTTAATTTTTATAATTTCTCATAAATCTTGAACATTTTAGTATGATTTTTTTTACATTACTATAGTCGCTTTCAACGCCATTTTTATTTTACTAAGGACTTCAAAAAATAAAATAAAAGAGATATTCTCTTCAAACTTAGTATTTTAGTACTCAGTTTGTACTTACGTGGTTTCCTAACCTCACACAGCCACACTCTTTATGTGGTAACCGTTTTTTGAACCCGCATTACAGTACTCCAAGTAGAAATCTTTACCTACAAGCTCTACCATAGCGTTTCACCAAAAATATATTAAAATCCAAAAAGTGTCTCTAGTGAATGTTTTACTTTCTGTATATTTTTTTAGTAAAACGGTATGGTTGAGTTTAAACGCTTTTTTACTAAGATCGTTCACATTGCTGGTAGTACCATCGTTTGTACGTTACGATAAACAGGCATATCAAACTTATAGATATTGCGGGCCTCATGATCTATGTTGTAGAAAGTTCGGGGCCAAAAAAGGACAGAAAATTTATGAAAACGTATGAATATCGTTGGCTGCGAGGGGGAAGGTAGAAATGAATTTGATTAAAAAAATGACTGTAAAATTGACATCTTTGTCAGGGGACGGTTGGAGAGGGTAGAAATACCCTCAACTTCAAAAATGGCCGTCAAAACCGAACAAAAAGGCATTTAATTCCTCCAAAATAAATAACAATTTGTTTAAATCTATACTTAAACAATTAAAAAATCTAAAATTATCACCAGTATGCTTAAATTTAATTCTTAAACCTTCCTGCAACTAAAAGATGAATCCACGGCTCTAACATCCTTCAGGGTCTAAATCTGAATCTAAGCTGCAAGGATATGTATCATTTGAGATTCATATTAAATGCATTCCCAAAAGCAGACACGCATAATTTCGCGCTCACACATGCCGCATGTGGACCTACAATATAAAAACCCAATTCTCAAATGGACATAAGCCCTGCAACTCTTGCCGACATTCCCTGAAACAGGGGTGACATTGGCAAAGTGAACCATTTTTTACAGTATGGGTGGTCAGCCTCATACCAACCTATAAGTCAAGGGTGAGATGCCAAAAAAGAAAAACGAACCGTCATGTGTACCACAGCGCCTGAATTATAATAGGAAGCGTTTGGGATGATAATGATCAGAGTAGATAGCCTAAACCCAGTTAAACCAGCGTTTAAGTAAAGTGACCATTTCGTGTGAAATCAATCCTAGAAAAGAAAAGTAAAAATTACATCTGATTCTTTAATTGTAAAATAATGAGAAAAACATACAAATATTTTTTCAATAAAACAAATGATGGGCATGCCTGCTGTACAACAAAAATAATTATTATGTCTTCATCTTTGGCTAGTACTTGTAACCTTGAAACTCTTTTCGGGTTGTTCAACGGAGAAGAAAAAAAAAATGTTGGCCACGTGCAGGATGATCTTAGAAATACCGAGCGAAAGAAATTGCGGAAGTTTTTGCCAATCTCGTCTGAGTAATTGCTTTTCTGCTCTATTTTTAGATGGGAAAGTAAAATTCTCAACTTGTTTATTCCTTTCCAAACTAATGTTATTTAGAAATAACTTTTTTATTCAACACAGTTTTATTTTCACATTTTTTGAGTTACATTGCGCTATCGGACTTTATCCGTCCATCTTCAGAGGATAACAAAAATAACTAAAAAAATTGTAAAAATAAAACGTTGTCGTATAATAAAAAAATATTTTTAATTCAAATTAAAAAATATTTTTCACTTCGTGAATGCACAAACCTTAGAAAATTTTATGTAATTTATTTAATTCCCCACTTTTATACACATTTAAACCATAATGTAAGGTTTATATGTAAGAGATAAATAAAAATCGATAATTTAAGTTCGAAGACAAATTTTCATTTCAGGATCATATATTTTAATACACGCCCACATGCTGTAGATATTACAAAAAGAAATCAAATCTCACATGAACATCAGCCTTGCAAAGTGACTCCTTCCGCATTTCCATGAAACGGGTTGGCATTTGCAAAAGTGAACCAAGTTTGTACAGCATGGTGGTCAGCCTCATATTCACCTATTTGTCAAGGATCAAACCATGATGAAAAAAAAAAAAATATTAGAAAATTTAGAGCAATTTTATTAAAGTCGAATTTTCCTGTATAATTTGGATTTTTCCTTGGACTTCCCATACAAATTTTGAATACTCCCTCATTTTCTATCTAAAAAACTAAAATCTCTACTTTTACTGGCAAATATTTTTAGAACATCTACAATTATCTTTTATTTTTAACAACTTTTAAAATGAAAACCCCCATATTGCAAAATGTACTAGCTATGAATGTATGTACATTAATATTTTATTGTACTACTGATGATTTCAAACAGATTAAAACAAATGTGATGATTTCATCATGCTGATCTTGAATTTACATTAGTCGTAGGTACCTCACAACCTTCTGAGGGTCATTACCATCAAATCTAACGTAAACTATTCGAAGGTCCCTCATAGGGTAAACTACGTACATATTATATACCTACAAATCTACCTTCCACTTATCTTCCTATTTTTTTTAAACTAAAAAAAACTCACGACGTAGATTTGACACACATGTATTGAAAATAAAACAGCAACTCTGATGAGAGTTTAACATTCCATACATCTTTGGTAAAACACTGGTTGTGTTTATACGTAGGAACTGGTATAGATGATTTATAACTAAATACATAGATTATTTAAAATAGTGTGGGTCGTATTAATAGCACGTTTTTGATTTTGGACTATTCTTTTTGTTAGTCATAGCGTTTTTATTTTTGGTCGGTTGAATCATAATTTATATTGTTTTCATGCAAAAAAAACACACACAGCACATTAAAATAATTAATTTTTATGTGCCTACGCAAAAAGTATGTGGTGCGGTTTTTAAATTCAATGTCATGGCTTTGATGGCCATGGGAATACAAATTAGCAGAATACTAAATATATTCATCATGGCAATGACGATTAGTAGGTTTTTTGAATACCACATTTTTGTAACTACTTTCTGACGCACCCTCAATCGATCCGTATGTTCGTAGTGTTAAATAAATGACTAAGTATGATATTTGATGGTTGAACGTATTTAAAGAATAATGCATTAATGGGTGTACAATGTTCTAGAATCAGGTTAACATCTGGAGGTTAACAAATTATGTAAAAGATTTTCTGGTTCCGGGTTTTGACCGTGGTCCATGTTTTTGCTTGTCTTCTTCTTTTTTCTTTTTATTCTTTCTTGAAGACTTTCAGCTTTCGGCGAAGAAGTCGCCCACAGAGGAGACGAAACGTAAGCTGAAAGTCTTCAAGAAAGAATAAAAAGAAAAAAGAAGAAGACAAGCAAAAACATGGACCACGGTCAAAACCCGGAACCAGAAAATCAAGCATCTAGATCCGGCCGTGAAAGCCTAAAAACATTTAAAATTATGTAAAAGTTTTTTAATTTTTTGTTAAGATAAATTGCAAAGATAATGTTAATATTTAAGATTCATATCTAATACACAGTAAACACGTGTGTGGTCGCGCTTACACTTGCCGCATGTGCGCCTATTTACAAAATAAAAACCAACCCAATATCTCAAATTAACATAAACCCTGCAACTCCTGGCGCCCCTCCCTGAAATACGGTGAACTGACGGTGAGCCAATTTTTATAGTATTTGTGGTCAGCCTCATACCTTATTACCTGCCTACCTTTTAGGACCTGTTGCACCAATCTCCAATCAATATTTTATTGACACATCAAATTTGATTGCTAAATTCTAGTAGGGACCTCGTTTAAATATTTCTCGGAAGTGGTGGAGTGAATATGATAGAATTTGAACAGGAAAGATGATGTACATCAGTTGACTTACGTACGAGTATTTGCAACCAAATTTTTGTTTCGCTGGGAGAAATCACACTTAATTTAATTTGGATTTTTGTCTGATTGGAATTTGGTGCAACAGGGCCTTAGTGAAGAAATTTACAACTCGAGAAATTTAAAAGCCTAAGCCGCCAACACTGCAGATCAACCACCACTTTTTGCCAGTCCTTACTTACTTCTTTCGATTTTTATAATATTTTAAGCGAGACCAAATAAAAAGTTGGAAAATATTAAATGTTAAATAATGAATAGTATTACAATGTTGCGCAATAATTTGACCCACAACGGTCGTCTGCCATCTTGGGGAAATTATATACACGAGCCCCCAAAAAAACCCCGGCACACCTACTCACCAACAACAACAAATGCCTCGCTTAGAAATAAAAAGTTGGCATAAACAAGTTTCACCTCGAGCAAAAAATGCTCCACAAAGCGTGAAACATCTCGACGCTCTGCGAGTGTTCTAGCAAATTACTTTTACTTGTAGAGTTTGGTATTTTTTTTTATTTAACAATTATTTATTAGTGTGCCAAAGCGTCAACATCTAGTGCACTCACCCTACATTGATTTGTCGCTGCCTTAGTTCTTGTTTTTCGTAAACGCCATTGAGAAAATTTTACATGAGCAATGTTTGCATGTGTACTGGACCGATGTGTCTTATGAAAATAAGAAATTTATTTTAAAAATATTTAAAAGAACTCTCACATTATCGAGTTTTACGGTTTTTTTTAGCTCAGATTGTGTAGAATTTGATTCATAAGACAACTGCATGAAAAAGTCATATTTGACAAGATTGGCGTATACGATAAACAAGAACTGGGGGAGCGTTGTGTCTAATTTTTCTTGCAACACTTTAATTTAATCCAATAAATTGTAATGAAATGTTTTTTTTTGTTTTTTTTCTTTCACTGTTACTTTTTAATATTTTTTATGTAAAAAGTTATGAACGCTTTTCGTCAAATTTGATATACAATGATAGTTTGAGGATCGAAAACTCTTACGGGGCTATTCCTAGACATTTTGGTCGTCGGTTGAGCCCACGCTTTGACAAACTAATGTTGCATTTGTATGAAGACTTGTCAAGTGAACAGCTGTTTTGTTTTCATACAAATATTACAAAATTCGGTAGGTAAGAACGACCGTGCTGATGAAACTTCCAGCGCAGGCACCATTAGTTTGTCAAAGCGTGGGCTCAACCGACGACTAAAATGTCTAAGAATATCCCCGTTAATTTTTACATAAATCGAATAACACATGTAATATCTGTGGAATGAAAATGAATTGGCACACTGTTTATACGCATATCTATAATCTAAGTTGCAAGGATATATTCATTTAAAGCTCTCAGATGTATGCCCACAAACCAACAAGTTTAGTTCGCGCTTACAAATGCTGAATGTGTACTTACAAATAAAATCCAAACCTCAAATGAACATAACCCCACAACTTTTGCCGACCTTCCCTGAAACAGGGGTGACATTGGCAAAGTGAACCATTTTTTACAGTATGGGTGGTCAGCCTCATACCAACCTATAAGTCAAGGAATATGAATAATAAATTAAATTTAAATATAAAAAAGAACAAAACCTTACAAAGAAATCTATACAGAAAAAGTCAAAAATTTCCAATGCAAAAAATGTAGCAAATGAATACACCAACATTAGAAATCAACATTGCAGATTAGCCGCCACTTCTTCCTGTCCTTGCATACTTCTTTCATTTCATCCAGAGTCATAACCTTTTTCATACAAGTCCTCCTTTTATTATGACTCTGGATATCCCATTATGATTAAATATATATGATTAAAAAAAATGTTTCTGTTTTGTTGCAGGTAAGATCATTTTTAAGGATTCCGTGTAAGAAGTTTACCTCTGCGTTGTAGGTAAGTCTATAAGTTGAATTGTAAGTACAACGTCCGGAAAAAGTGAAAAAAAAGTGAAACAAACTTCCGTACCTATAGAACACGGCTACACAACCCGAAAAAACTTTAAGATTGTGTCAAGTGCCGGCCGTGAAAGCCTTAATGTACAATTGTAAGTACAATGTTTAACACACCCTTTTATCAACCGTTGTTATCGTTTACCATTTTTTACCAATTTTTTCCATGAAAAATTGTTCACTTTCCAACCCACAACCTTCCATTTACGAGTCCGAAGTGCTACCACTGGACTACGAATCGGTCCGTTTGTGTGTGTGGGCATGCATTTTATATGAATTTTAAATGTTAATATATCTTTGCAACTTAGATTATACATTTATATTATAGTTAATAGCAATCATGCTCCTTGACTAGGTTGGTATGAAGCTGACACCCGTGCTGTAAAAATTGTTTCACTTTTGCCAATGATGTCACCCCTGTTTCAGGGAAGGTCGGAAAAAGTTGCAGGGTTTATGTCCAGAGGCTTGGATTTTAATTTGGATAAAGTAGGTACGCATGCAGCATTTGTCGGTGTTATGGCCGAGGGGGCCAAGTGGGCTGATCTTTCTAGCGTGTTTGGAATAGAAAAACGTTGGTTCGATTCCCGCCTGGGTCATTTGACCATAACTTGGACCCTGGTTCAACAGATGTTATTAATACCTGTTTTTGGCCAAGCAGAATAGGTTTTTGAATTGCATACCTCTTCACAAATCTATTTTTTTTTAATTAAAAAAAATTGTAAGCGCGTACTTACATACTCGTGTCTGTTTGTGGGCATGTATTTTATATGAATTTTAAATGTATATATATCTTTGCAACTTAGATTAGATATTATAGATTATAGGTAATGGCACTCATCTCCATCATCACCACGCCTATCCGCCTTCAGGTGCGTTGCACTCTAGTATACCGAAGTCCTGCCTATTAATATCTAACGGTGTCACTTCCTATGGATTTTTCCTTGCATACATTTTTTATTACCTACCAGTGGGTGGCGACCTTACGGCTGGCACTAACCTGGGAACTGCAAGGTCTAGCATTCCTAACGTCTGAGTTTCTTGACTCCCATATCTAGTGTACCTTCGTTTCTGCTACGTTGTTATTACGATCCGAAATTTCCCATGATCTAAGCTCGCTATTCTCTGCGAGTCGTTGACTCATAAGGTTGTATTATTTTTTTCAAACAACGTAAACAAGCAGTGCGGTAACAAAACGAAAACAGCTTTGCAATTTTTCTATCTAATCTACTAGATTTTTTTTGTATTCTGATAAATAAAACATGGTAAATGCAATAAACAGAGAGAGTTTCGATAATTGCTGATATTTGCGTGATTGCTGCAATAACACTGAGAGGCCGATTGAAGAACTCAGAAATCAGAAGTACATATATGCGGTACTGAAGACATCGTCAGATGGAGCAGGAAGAGGAGACGGTTCTGGAGAGGCCATTTAGATCGCATGAACGAAGAAAGGATAGCCCGAGTCGTGGCACAGGAGATACCAGACGGCCAGCGTCTACCAGAAGATGGAAGAACAGCTGGTCTTCTGCATCACAGGAGGGAGCTCCGTAATAAACAGATCATAGATCTATAACAAGAAGAAGAAGAAGTTCGATAATAAGTAAGATGATCTAAGTCTGTAAGGGTATAAATATGTTAAGACAATTCTGCAATGATTCTAGATACTCCTAGTGGTAAGTCGACAGTATAATTTTTTTTTTTAGAATTTCTTACAATTTTATAACCCAAATTCAGTGTATTACAATTTTATAACACATTCAGTGTATCTATCGATTTACTTGCGGTAGGTACTTAGCGTGTTTCACTACGCCATTTGGGTATGTGAAATCGTTTATGTAAATTTAAGAGTTTTTTTTCTTTGTTATCCGATCGATATCAAACTTCACAGAAAGAGTTCCTGTCAATTTTTAACAACATTTAAGTCCCCCTCAATATTTGTGATTATCAAAAACTTTTATTTCATTACTATTTGGTTTTGAATACTCGTATCTTAAAAAAAGTCGCAATACTAACCTCCTCTTTACGAAGGATATCCTTTTGATATTTCAACAAAACAGCCTTGTTTAATATATTTCAGTTATGAACAACCATATTCAAATTTCAAACACCTACAATTTTAATGAATCAATAGATTTATATATTTTAAATTTATGTAATTTATTTGGCCATGCCTTGAATTTCCATTACCACGCAGGTTAGACAAACTATATAATTAAATATACAGTAACCTCAGTATAAATATGTACGTTTAAACTGATACTTAAATATTTGTAGCGTTTTAGCAATAATACTTTGAACTTAAACGTTCCATAGAGGCACCATGCACTCTTTGGTAAAAGAAAAGATTGAGCCGAAGCGAAAGGTTTTATTTACACTCGAGGTACAGTGCACAGTTGTTCAAGTGCATTCACACCTAGCCTAGACTGTACACACACAAACACTTGTATGTTCACGCGCACACATGCTCGAATAATAGTTTAGCTATGGCAAAAAAAAAATGGCGTGCGGATTCGCATACTGTATGACGGGAGTACAAACATGCTATTAAATTTGGCATGTGTTGGTATTGAAAATATTTATCATGTCGTGGTTTTTTTTTATTCAACAAATGAAGACAAACGTATTTGTATATATATATGCGCACAATCACGAACATTTTGTATTGAATTAAATGAATTATTTGATTACATCATAAGATGAGTAGAAATAGTTTGTTTTGGAATTTCCATAAAGAATTGACAAAATAAAAGAGATGCAATTTTCTTTAAAACAATAGAGAAGACACCCTTATAAAAAAAAAAAAAATATGCTCCTGAATTTTGGATCCAGTTTCACAAAATGGACACAAATAAATGGAGTGTTTTTTTTTCAATTTTTTATTCATAATTTTTTTTTGTCTTTAAAAAAATGCATTTCGATTGGGCTACTATTTTCTTTCAATGGTTTTAACCCTGAAAGAATGCAAAATAAAAGACACTGGAATTGAGAATTAAACTTCAATTTATTTTTCAGTATCGTCGCAAAATTATCTTTTACATTCTTTCAGGTTTCAGTAGGTTACTGATTTTATTAAGTTTCACAGAAATCACACTTGAATTCATGCCTACCTGTATTTAATTAAGGTATTTAACACAGCCTAAAAAAGTTTTGCCTATTTTTTTTTCAAGATGTTAATAGTAGGTTTCAAATTTCAATTCTAAGTAACTGGGTGAAACATTTTTCTATAGAAATCACACACAAGAATATGGGTGTTTAGGCGCTTAGAAAACTATAAAACATGGTAGAGCATAAGTAAGAAATAGGTACGCGAGCTCGCTTCCGAAAAGCCTACAGGCCACGGCCGGCCATTGGTCCTTGCCGGAGGTAAACGACATCGTCTGACCTCGCGAATTTCCAGCGCCGAGTGCGCAGGCGCTGACGCAGACGAGCGCTCGCGAAGCCTACCGGAAACGCACGAACTGAAAACTTTTGAATTTTTCCTCGCGTTCTTTTCGCGCAATTCAATTTTCCAAATTCAAAACTAACCGTAGACTGTGAAAATATTTTTGTCGTCCATGAAAATTTTTATACCTACCCAATTCGAAGGATTTTTTTTTCAAAAATTAATTAAGATTTTTTTCTTACTAAACATAAAACCAAAAATCATTTTCTTAGTTTGAATGGATCATATTTTGCCAATAATTTCATATTCGCTCCCAATTTGACAGATTTTTGTACGACTTGGTTTGAGAGATTAGTTTTTTTTAAAACGTCATCTTTATCTTGCAAAACATATTTTTTTTATACACTTTTAATAAAGATAAAACTATTTTAATTTTTTTTTTTTTTTTTTTTGTATTTATTTAACAAACAACACAAATACATAAAAATATACATAATTTTAAGAAAAATGAAAAAAATATATATAGCGTATTGTGTCAATTACATGTTAAAAATAATAATAAATGTTTAAAAGATTACATAGAGATTAAAATAATATTAAAAAAATAGGAAAAAAAAAAAAAAAAAAAAAAAAAAAAGATAAGAAAAGAAAAAGGAAAACAAAACACCAATCCTATAAAAAAAAAAGTCAATCCTCTAAGTTTCTACACTCAATGCCTTATTCACCTCTCTTAAGAATGACCTCTTGGATAGGTGAAATATATCGATATGGTTAAAATTATCATTATATAAGCCGAGAATCCTTCCGAAGATGGAGTTGTATCCATAGTTAGTCCGGTGAGTTTTAATGTGGAAAAGTGCATTCAGTCTTGTACGTCTAACATGAGGGACTCGGAAAGTGACTTTTTCGACAAGTTCCATCGAGTCGATTGCCCCATGTAGAATACCATGCAGGAGGCTCATGTCCTGGGAGACGCGACGAGATCTGAGCGAAGGGACTCCATGAAAGCGAGCGGCTTCCTGATGATTAGCAAAAGAACTATGTGTTCTGAAATTAAGGTGTCTCAGAAATTTATTCTGAACACCCTCCAATCGTCGAATGTATACATCATACATGGGACTCCATATTGGGGAAGCAAAGTCCAACAGGCTACGAACATAGGTATGGCGTCACAATTGCCGGCAGAGACTTGAATGTCTTACATGACCTCAGAATGAAACCAAGCATTTTGTACGCTCTATCAGCCAGTGAGGATATATGACAGTCGAAATACATGCCGCCATCCATGATTACTCCAAGATCTTTAACCTCAGTCACAAAATTCAAGGACTCACCCTTTAGTTTATAATTATTAAAAATAGGATTTCTCTTACGAGTGAATATAATACCGTGACATTTGGATATGTTAAGGGATAATTTGTTAATATCACAGTATATTGAGAACCTATTTAGGTCCTCCTGCAACTTTTTACTATCGTCAGGATTAGCATTTTTTAGATTAGCATTTCGAAACAATGCAACTGTTTATTTAAAAAAAAAAAATCTATTGAGGTAGGTACTTATTTAGTATTTACCTTAGCTATTTATGTAGTAAACTCATAAAATTCATACTTAAACCATTTTCACAATACGTAATACATTTTTATGATCTCATAACTGTTATACAAATTTAACGTCTTTTATTTTCATTTATACTGAAAGCGAATACAATTATTTATGGCCCCATTTCTTCTAAAAATACCATTAACTGTCACGAGCTCCTTTGGTCCGTGCGCCGTTTGGACCAAAACCAAAACATGGTCCTTATTTCAAGATCAAGCCCGACCTTGACCGACTATCATAAATTAAATTTAGGAGACGGAATCCTTTCAAGAATATTTTTACGATTATTGCTTTGAAAAATAGATTATTGTATTCAGTACAAACAATTTTTTCAATGGCATATTTGTTTAAAATTAGATATTTATGGTTTTATTGAAACTATAGTTGTAAAACGGAATTTTATTCCGTTGTCTGGATGTTAACAAAACGGAATCTTTTATGATATTTTTGTCTTTTATTTTAGTATTTTTATTTATTTATCATACGTTCACTTTCTAACGTTTTTTTTAAAGGAAGACCAAATTCCAAGCAATTCAATTCAATGTTTTTTGTTCCACAATTATTACTTGAGTAAAGTGAAGTTTTTAGCGTTGCTAAAATAATTTAGACATAATTTTTAGTTAAGTAAAAAATATAAATGAAATTGGATTTTATTTTGTGAACCACTAAACCTTAAAAAACATACATTATTTCATAATTAATTTGTATCATAATATAAGGATATTTTTATGTTAAAACGATAGAATAACGTAAATCTTTTTTTTATATCATAATCATTGAAAACGAAAGTTCTCAGGACCTCTGAGCAAATAACAAGAACACCTTAACAAATAAATCATTTTTTTACTTTAAAATTTAGGTTAAAATATTGAAAGGACCACCGCTGTTTTTTTTGGGTCAATCGTTATTTGTAATATGAAACCTCTGGAGACCCATCGGCCAGCAGTGTGTGGCAAAAAAAGTTTATTCAGCGCATTAAAAATCGGACTATTTTTTTTATTATTCATCGATAACAATGTTTTATTCTTGAATCGACCGCGGCCAGCGCGCCAAAAAAACATCCATTGTCAGGTAGCCGAATTTAAAATGTCTAGTTCCTGTATTTTTCCCGCTTTTTTTGTGCGATTTTACGTAAAAATATCGAATTCCGTGCGGATAGACCTTTTTAGCTGTGTAAATGGATTCCATTTGATATGCGGATTAAAAGTACCTTACCTACTCTATAGTGTTTTTTTTTAGGTTATGTATTGCCATTTTTTGGTAGGTATCATAAATTATTTTTTTGTCTATTCTAAAGAGGACAGAAATCATTCAAAGATATCTTCTCATTCAGAATGGAATCGGCGAAAACGGACCTTAGCAATCGTTTTTTTGTCATTTACAAGTCGGCCGTGTGACTATATAATTATGTCTATAATCTATATAAAGTATTTGTTTTTCTTTTCCATTTTTTGAAAATGTACTTTTATCGACAAAGAGAGGTTCGACAATATTTTTCAAAGATATATACATCTATCTTTTAAAACTATTTAACAAGAAGTAGGTCCAATAACATAAAAAAACATGGTGTCCAGTAGCCCTTTAAAATAACATAAGTCCTTCATTGCATATTATTATGAAAGGTCTAAAAAATTTTTTTGAAAAATTTCTCAACATACTACAATTATTTTTGACATTAGTACATTTTTTATGAAATCTTCTCCAATGGCGTCTTCGCCTTCATAAATAATTTCATCTATTTTCTCAAGCGACCTTCCATGCTTGTGGGCAATAGTTTGTTTCCCAAAAAAAAATTACATAATCCACGTGGAGCACGTGCATTCACCACACCACGTGTTGCATCTGAAATCATCTTCCATCCTGCTCCCTCTCGCGTAGACTCCATTCAACACAGAGCAGGACAGCGATAGTTTCTGTCGTTCTTCTGCAGTCAACACGTAGTTAGAACGTTCTCTACACGTGTCGGTTTCTAATTTTTGTATATAAATATAACTTGAGCATTGTTTGTGATGGTATACCTCAATTACCATATTACTATGCCACATCCCGAGAGTTACAGCGTGGTAAAAAAGTCATGGTAAAATGCTTTCTATTTTTACTTTTTTCAATTTTGAAAAAATGCACTGCATTTCTATGGAAAATAGAAGTAGGTTTCTGATTAGCCATCTATGTATATTTTGGCACGTTTGCCACACAAATTAGTGAATTTTTACCAAGTTAAAAAAGATGCCAACCAATGGATAAGTCAAATAAGTAATCTAAAATAATATTTCATTTCACATTTTCATTCATTTATTTAAGTCTAATCTAATCTAATCTAACTTGCAAATATATGTAACATTAAAGATTAACATCATATGCATTTTCACAGACAGACACGTATAAGTTCGCGCTTAAACATGCCGCATGTGGACCTACAATATAAAAACCCGAATCTCAAATGAACATACACCCTGCACTGCAACTCCTGCCGACCTTCCCTGAAACAGGGGTGACATTGGCAAAGTGAACCATTTTCTACAGCATGGGTGTCAGCCGCATACCAACCTATCATCTTTCCTATTCAAATTCTTTCATATTATTACCCACTTCCAAGAAATATTTAACCAAGTTCCTTACCAGAATTAAGCAATCAAATATTGAATGGAGGTTGGTGCAACAGGCCCTTAATGATTAGTCGACAAACATACACAACAAATTACAATTTTAAGTTTCAATAGATAATCATATCACCCAAGAAATCGTCAATGTTTTTTCTCTTCATCCTGTGTGGAGGTTTATTTAAAAACGCAGCACTCTTCACACCGTGCAATGGATTTATTAGTGCAGCGCTGTGACGCAAGTGGACCACAGACCGAGAGAGCAAAGCCATCCGCCCAAGTGCTGCGTTGCATAACACGGTCACACACAGGCGCAAACGAATATTCGGGCAATCGTTCGCCGGCTCGTGCACTCATTCGGCCGATTGTGCAATCCACGAGACCGGCAACTAGAGGTCAAGAGCATTCGTGGGAGGTGGGACCAAAGAGAAATCGCGCCGAGTGAACTTGGAAAAGATTCCGAGGCCTTTTCGTACAGAGCTAAGAGCGTTCTATACCCCAAGCCCGTCGTTTTTGTTTCTTTAACTTAGTAATAATCTAATCTTATCTAAGTTGCAAAGATAACTTACATTGGAGATTCACTTTACATGCATTCTTACAACCAGACAAGGACAAATTCATGTTACTGGAGACCTATAAGAACAGGCAAGACCTAGTTTAGGCTCCAGCCCTCCAAAATACAGTTTGTTCAATATATAGTTCAATGTATTTCACTTATTACAGAATTGTATTGTATTTATCTATGGAAATAAATTATTATTATTATTAATTAGCACTTGCACATGCCTCATGTGAACCTGCAACATAAAAACCAAATCTCAAGTGGACATACACCCTGCAAATCTTGCCGTCCTTCCCTGAAACAGGGGTGACATTGGCAAAGTGAACCATTTTTACAGCATGGGTGGTCAGCCGCATACCAACCTATAAGTCAAGGAACATACACGACAAATTACATTTTATAAATAGAGTGACAGAAATGAAAAAAAACACGCGTACTTATTGATTATTTATCTAAATTAGAAAGGTTATACGATGTATATTGGACCGGTCCGTAGTCCAGTGGCAACACTTCGGACTCGTAAATGGAAGGTTGTGGATTCGGATCCCGGCAGAAGCACAAAAAGTATACCATTTATATTTCCAAATATGCTCTTCGCTGGGTTGAAAAAATTCATAAAGCGTTTACTAAAGACCGTTCATTAAAGGTACATCCAGCCTTACAGGCTGTCTTACAGTAACTGGGTCTTGCTTGAGTATCGGCGCTTTGTAGCAACGACCAAGCTCGTACACCTCTGCAGCACTGCAAGTGTCATAGACCCCTAGAGTCTCTAGAATCTAGGAAGTCTCCCGCACAGGATTTTTTTTAAAAATATATACATATAAACCTAATTTAAATAGTGTCACCACAAAATAATAACTTAAAAATAACACGTTTTTTTCACATTTTTAATTACTGTCACTCTTTTATTAAGACCATAAAGTTTAAGAAATAAAAACGACAGGCTTAGGGGCCGTCCATAAATTACGTCATCGATTTTGGCCGATTTTCGACCCCCCCCCCCCCTTACAATCATCCATAGTCATTATTTAATGACCCCCCCCCCCCTCTTGCTGTAATAATGGATGAGCTTAATAATTAGTAATGTTATGTAACTTACATAATATTTTGTATATTTTGTAGAAATAGGTATTTACAAGAACGACGTCACTTTTGGTACTCTAACATCATTTGCCATCATCCGCAGACTAGACTCCCCCCCCTTTAATGCATATGACGTAATATATGGACAGCCCCTTAGGGTAATAAACATTCTTAGTTAGGTACCATTAATTACCATCTGAGTCTATATACCTACAAAAGTATTTACTTTACAATGTTTGTATCTTATTCCTTTGTCAATATTATCTTAACCTTTCACGTCTTAAAAAAAACTCTTTTAAATATATTTATCGCTTAAATCAACATTGTTAACAGATACATCATTTGCGTACACACAAATAAACTGCAAACATTTTGGGAATGATTCAATGAAAATTTCAATGCTAAAAAATTCGCCAAGGTTAGTGTCAAAAAACTCGATCGTTTTGTGAGTCACAACGAAGTCAATAAAAAAACGATGATTGTCGGACGTCGCGGGTACAACTACCTACACAGTAAATAAATTTTATTTAAATAAAAATTACGTGTGAGATCGTGATGAAGCCATAAACATCGTTGAAGACAAATTGACCATTCAGATTTGTAGTTTTTTTTTTAAATAACTAAAGAATATAAGAAACTGGTATTTGAGTGAAATAAAAAAAAATACGAAGTTTTGAAGTCATATTTTATTAAGTTTTGTAATACTGTGATAAAACTAATGAAGGAACCAAGTTACTAAACACTTAAAAAGGGAATGACTTAAACATGGATAATTTTAACCTCATGAAGACATGAGCGTTGACCCCCTTGTGTTTGTTTCAATTAAGAAATCATTAAAAATAAATAGACCATTGATTACTTTATATGAAAATCTCAGTCATTATTTGAACATTGAATTTTTTAAATGTTTTTTCAACCCACTTCGAAAGATTCCTGAATTACGTATTTTTAACATCAAAGATATCCTCCGAAACTATTTCAAAAAGTTCTTAGTGCTTTCATTGCAAGGTATCTTTGTCGAGAACTAGTCGCAAAACTTCATTCAGCTTTACAGCAACTGAGTCTTCCATGAGAAATATGAAATAAGACAAAACGACGACCAAGCTCACAGAGGGATTTTGACGTGTGATTCACACAGAAACAGCGTTCATCAATAATAATTAATAAGTCATAAAAAAGATATAAATCATTGAAACTTACTTGAATACTGAAAAAAATTTATGTAAAAATAGGGAGTTAAAATTGACGGTCTTACAATAAAAAAGGCAAGTGTCCTATAGACTTTTTATGGGACAATGAACACCTTTCCATGTCGAGAACCACATATGCCAGTATCTTAAGTGACTAGCACTGCATTGTCATTTGCTTGGAGTAGGTTTGTCATGGTGCATTTTTCATCAAACTCCTGGATATCCCTGCAGTCATATAGGATGTTCTGACATCAGTCAAGCCACCTCCATTTCTGAGGATCTGAGGTCCCATATGGCAATTGGCGTCTGTTCTGATGAAATATCCTCACTTATACCTCCTCCTCTCGTCACAACAAGGGCAACTCGTAGAACGGCTCACTTCCAACCATTTGCAGTCGATATCAAAACTCTGAGAACTTGGTGTTTTCAGGACTCATTCCTTTGCCAAACTGCCCGCTTATGGAATTAGTAACCGGTATCTGTGTTTCCATCCCAATTTAACCTTACCCTTTTCAAATCCAATATCAATCGCCATTTCCTCTCAGTGTCTCAAAACAAAGCAACGCAACACACATTACAGCACTGCGCAGCTAACGGTCCTGCAACCGGATAAGGACAACTGCCACATCACCAACACCTCTGCGGGACTACAACAAGTGTCATAGATCGAGTCTCTTGAATCTAGGGAGTCCTTCCTTAAAAAAATTGGAAGGATGATTTTTTCATAACACTACAGAACCTAGAAAAAGGGTAGAAAGGTCTGGATTTATCTACATTGGGACTGATAAGTGTGGTATGCCTGGTTCATTATGTCGATCGCTAGGGCAGTGACACTTTCAGTTAAGATAACCACTGGGCTATTAGCTCACAGCCGACCGCAATCCAATTATTCTTAGAGTGACATTATCGTCCATAGACTCGGGCATTTGTTGTGACTCGAAAACACTCTTAAAATACCTCGTTACTAAGGCTGCTTTTCCCAAGAATTAAAGAGAATCGATCATAGCGTATTCAAATAAACGATATGTAAAAATAAGTATTCAGCATTGGGTATATTTTTTTATGAATGTTTAAAATTTAGGAACTCTTTATAAGACAATGATTGAAATCTAGAGAGGTTAATTTTATGTGTAAAAAAATATCTAGGTACCTGTATGTTTATCAATCAAAAAATGATTCTTGCCAATGCTACCTACATACAGCTTTTGAAATGAGAAACCGACTGAATGCATACCTCAAAAATTAAACATAAATAAGGAAGGACAATTTCAGGAAAGTCTTTGAGGAATTTATTTTTCAGTGTTTAAAAAATCATAGCATTACATTGATCAAAGAGATCTGAAAAATAAAATCGATATGTGTATACATCTAAAATAGTAAACGTACTTTTCTAATGTGAGAAATCCTATTTTTGTACCCATAATTTAAAACTCAAGATTTTGTATTTTTCTATACATATTTGAAACATTATTCAATTGCTTCAAAAAAACACTTGCAATATATTTATCTCTTTGATAGTGCTGGTACAAGATTGTCAACAGTTTTGGTGCTTGAAAAATTCTTAGATAAATATGTGGTTGATTACCAAATATGTAAAATTTATTCAACGCATCAAGTGTGAACATAACCTTCCTTCGAGTTATTGACATCAAAGTTTCAGTGCCTCCAAATATATAATATCGACGAGAAATCTACCAGTTTTTTTGAACGATTTCTATTTTTTATCTATCCACGCCGAAATAATTGTTGTATTGAAACGAGTTGGTCTGAAATTGACCTTCTCTTGGTCATTTACCCCTGATGATGAACCATAGAATATTTGACTATAATATCTGTGACTTTGTTATCAATTTATATCAGCAAAATCCTTGCCAAAATATTATCAAATAAGATCCGAAGGGCATGTTGATAAGCAGGAATATTACACCTTGAATACGCAAATGGTTTATTAAGGTCATCATCACCATCATCAAATGGATGACTATCAAAACAACCTTAAAAGTTTTGGTATCTGAAAAATGTGAATCAATAAAATAATTTCTATAATATTTTTGTTAGGGTTTGGTGGTAAAAAAAAATTTTTGACTATCTATATAAAATTGATCTTTAAGAGCATCGTAAGCTTCTAAAGAAATTTTATTTCTTAGGTAGATCCATCTGAATATATTGTTTTTAACTAAAATTTCTACATTTAGCAAAACTTCGTGCACAAAAATATCGAGGCTAAATTTAATTTTATTAAATTAATATTATTAACCACCCATACTGTTAAAAATGGCTCACTTTGCCAATGTCACCCGTGTGTCACAGGAAAGGTCGGCAAAAGTTGCAGGGTTTATGTTCATTTGAGGTTTGGATTTTATTTGTGATTACACATTCAGCATTTGTAAGCGCGAACTACACATGTTTGTTTTGTGGGCATGCATTTGATATGAGCTTTAAATGTTGATGTATCTTTGAAACGTAGATTATAGATGAATTTAATCTCATAAAGGTAAAACCTTGTTGCCATTTGTCTTACCCTTAGTACGAGTTGCAAAACTTGAGTAACGTAAAGTTTACGGCAATTATTAAAGAGTGATTTCCCCCAAAATCTGCCGTTTTTGTTTGTTTGAACTTGATTTTCTTCAACACTGTAATTTGTTTGCTAAGACCATAAAGTGTAAGAAACAAAAACCGCAGATTTTGGGACGAATGACTCTTTAATATTTTCCGTAAACTTTACTTTTCTCAAGTTTTGCAACTCGTACTAAGGGTACCACCATCTTATTGAGTTTTTCATACAAGGAGATCCATCGAAGTATGAAATGTATGTAATAAAAATATAAATTAGAAAAAATAATGACTAATGGGGAAAAAAACAGATTTCCTTCATTCTTAACGCAATGATTGTTATTCTGTATTTATTTGAGACGTTATCATTTTTATCACAGCATTAATTGATGTCATGTACCGACTCTCGTCATCTAGCCTTGAATAGGTCCTTTACCTCTGTTATCAGGCACGCAGCGTTGACAAAGAGATAGCGTGGTACATTGCCTTGATTCTCTCCATAATAATCAACATAACATTGGCAATCTATCTCCTCACACGTTCTGTTTTCCTGTAATACTTTTTATTATCTCTCACCAAGGTTTACACGCATTGTTAAGTGATCTATCCAAATATTGTTTTTGTTTCAATGTCACGTAACTGAATTGAATTACATTTTTATAATTTCTACTTCAAATTATCTTAAATTTAAAAAAAATGTACTTAATTTTTAAAGCGATGTTTATTGCACCTTTCTAAGGGGTTTAATTTGATACAGTAATTAAACGTTTGGAAAATGTGGAATTTGTATTTTTTTACTTTAATAAGATGGAAGAAGATTCACTTACTCAGCAGTACATAATTGTTTAAAAAGTCCATGAAAAATTGTTGGAAAAAACATTGTTTTGAAAAATCCCGAGTTTTTATTTATTTTCTATATGTAATTGAAGACGCTGCACTTACCAATGGTTTTTTTATCCACAGTTATTTTAAAAATATATTTTGCATTAAAAAGGTAGGTTCCTAAATAAAAAACGTAACGAAAGATAAAAAAATCTTTACGAAATTAAATAAGTTAATGGATATCATATTTAAAAAAAAATACGATACCTACAAATCACTTTATTTTACATTTTTTAAAGTATTTCCGGGTTTGCCATAACAAAGTAGGTTCAAAATCTAATCAATAGAATATGTACATACAAGTGGCCATGTTTTGATTACAAATTTTTGACATCACTTGAATACGTCAATAACCTTTCAACAGTTCAAAAATCTTGATAAGGTTTATTTGATTTGTTTTCAATGCCCTTCATTTAATAAATGTATTTTAAAAATATTTATCGAAGTCATCGGCCCTTTAAGAAGGTACTCTCTAAAGGTTATGAAGGGAAAATTTATTAGATACTTATGCAAAACAAAAAAATTCAAGGTAAGAAAGCTTAAGGTACGCATTTGAACTTAAATTCGAGTCATCAGAGGGCCATCTAGGATTTATTCACAAGTGAAACTAATAAATGAGTATATTTGAAAATGAGGATGAAACGATTTCTGTGTTTTCTTTGATCTTTGATTCTTTACGACTCTCTTCTAAATGTCAATGTTTTTTTTACAGTAATAAAAGTACTCAATTTTAATGTCAGTCAAATATGAACAATATAACCATTCCCATAAATATTTTTACTTATTCAAAATTTATACGAGTAGGTATGAATGATTTCTCAAACTATGGTAATTCATTCAAACTATGAATTCAAATGTTGGATTCAAAGTCACTATTTTCTTTTGCACTCTGTGTATGAGTTTAGATTTAGATACATAGATAGATAGATATATTTATTTTCATATAGGTTAAACCCAGTTAAACCTAATACATACAATAATTAAAAACATTCAGAAGTAACCGAAATCAGCTTAGGAGAAACGGAAGCCTCTGTCTGAGCTGATTTTCACTCAGTTGGAGATATTGAGCATAGCCATTGCGCTCCCCACACTGAACCTGTAACTGTGACACCAAGTTGCTAGGGGTGGCCAAGCCTCTGCAGAGTTGCCTCCGCTTTTTCCTAACCTTACATACATATTTAAATTCTAAATCAAGGAATCATAGTCACATACTAAATAGAAATAAACAGGCCGATGCTGGCATTGAAAAGTCAATTCGGAAGCGACAAAATAGTGCAGGATGTCAAGTCTAGAGAGCCGCAACTCACACACCCAGATGCGTGCGAAAATAGCTCTTTGGTGTGCTGTGTGTTGGAAGAGTTTGGCACTTGTTTTTGCGTCGGTGTTAACGTCCGACCTCGACCGCCGCCGACCCGATGTATGTAAAACGTCGCGGTATCATTATTTTTTAGCATTGCGAGTGATTGAGGCGCTACCTTCGCGACTAATTGTGCTATTAGAAGATCATGTGCTCACTCAAGGATTCTTCACCGCGAGTTCAAGTGTGTGCTAGTCGAAATTGTCGCATAGTAATTTGGTATCTATCTATAATGAAGGTTATAACTCTGGAGGAAATGAAAGAAGTATGTAAGGACAGAGAGAAATGGCGGTTGATCTGTAATGAATGATTCTGTTTTAGTTTTTGATGGCCATACATATTATTATTTATTGATTTTAATAATATAATTTGTTGTGTGTGCTCCTTGACTTATAGGTTGGTATGCGGCTGCGGCTGACCAACCATGACTCACTTTTCCAATGTTACACCTGTTTCAGGGAAGGTCGGCAAGAGTTGCAGGGTGTATGTTCATTTGAGATTCGGGTTTTTATATTGTAAGTTCACATGCGGCATGATTAAGCGCGAACTTATAGGTGTCTGCTTGTGAAAATGCATATAATGTGAATATTTAATGTAACATATATTTGCAACTTAGATTAGATTATCTGATTGAGAAGACGCCGTGTCGATTTATGATATTATTTTGACCTTAAATATACACATGAACAAATGGTGAAAAATTTAACAAAACTGACTACTTAATAAAGTAGTAAAATTTAGTGGTTTTTTAGGTACGACTGTTTGCATAGAAAATGTTTTTTTAGGTAAATCACTTCCTGAGTTCCTGATTGGTCAAACAGTCAAGGTCAAACGTATTTCCTTGTTTTGAATTATTGTGAAATTTATTTGTTATTAAAATAGATTTTTGATTATGAAAGGTAGATACCTACTTTATTTTTGGAATCCTGTACGGGAGACTCCCTAGATTTCAGAGACTTTATGGAGGGGAGGAGAGGTGTTGGTGATGTGGATAATAATAATCTATAATCTAAGTTGCAAAGATATATTAACATTTAAGGCTCACATCAAATGCATGCCCACAAACAAACACGTGTAGTTCGCGCTTACAAATGCTGAATGTGTACTTACAAATAAAATCCATACTTCAGATGAACATAAACCCTACAACAACCTTTGCCGACCCTCCCTGACACAAGAGTGACATTGGCAATGTGAAGGTTGATAGAAATAAATAATTAAGGCGATAAAACAGGCAAAAAAAAACCTATTATTTCTATTTTACTGAAGAGTTGTTTGTTTATTTTGTTCGAGCCGTTAAGTACCTATTTAATTCGCTTTCTATATTTAGCCGGGCTTGACGCAGCACTCCCATGTTTCGTCATGTCAGCCATTTGGAGTTGTAGGACATAGCAGAGGTATACTAGTGGCCCTGAGACCACGAGTAGGTACAATGGGAAGATGATTTCTTATTTGTAATGTCGTAATCCAAGAACACCTCAGTTTACACTTGTGTTAGTTGGTAAGTGTAGGTGTACACGCACACAATGATATTTTGATATTTTCAAGTTCACTCATTTTATGTGTGTGTGTGTCTGTAAGGTGGTATTTTAGTGTGTGACGTCGGTTTAGCGAGCACAGAACGCGTGCATTGTTTTTGTGGACGCTCCGAACGTGTCTGACTTCATATTTGTGAATAGCTATGTCTCTTTCTAAGCGAGCACGCAAGCAGAGCGCGATTCCCGCTTTCGAGCGATCCGAGCTGCGACCTTGGCCATCCCGTCTGGTTAATGCAATCCAAGGTTCGGGTCTACGAACTTCCTATCCCCGCTCGGCGAACGCGCGGTGGGGACGAACGGCGACCAATCAGATTGCAGGGTTCTAGCAAAGCTCGCACGCGATTGGTCGGCGGCCGGCAGAGCGGCAATGACCTCGAAGTTCGAAATGCATTGAACTCTACCGTCGGCAGTGTAGTAAAAACTCGGTCTTGCTTTTAGAGTCGACTATCGCTCGACAGGGGCCGGCTCCGCGAGGAAGCATTTGTATGAGCGAGCCGCGTTTCATTTCGCAGACTTTCACTCTTCGAGTCTCGGGTCCGCGCGGGACCTGCCGCGTTCCATTTACGTTTCGTGCTGGCATCAGTCAGTCTTGAAACAGGCGCGCTGGGAGTGACACCTTTTCGCCAAGTTCTTTCTCGCTACAGTTTTTTTTGCGATAACTCGTTATCCGAATCAACCTTATCACCGCGGAAGATAGTCCGCACAAATATCATCAACAGCAAAAAACATATGCCATCATTTTTTCGCGATCGATCGTCGTGCTATCACGCAACTCGCGTAACCAAAAATATAAAACATTAAAAAGTGTTATAAATTATTTTATAAAAATATGAAAAAATCAAGTACCATTGAATCTGCATTTAAAATTGAAACACTAGTGCGTCTTATGTCATCTCTATATGACAAACTGTGAATCATTATTACAAGTGTTATATAAAAAACAAAACAGAAAAATACATTTCAAGTTTTAACTTTTTTTTATTATGTGAAGTTTTTTTATAACTTAGATTATAAATATTTATTCGGTCAGTGTTAAGTTTGAGTGGGTGACACATAGTTTGTTTATTCAGTGATTGGGATTGATAGACTCTCTCAGGATGACCATGCTGATGAGTCCTGACAGCAGCTATGGATGCAGGGTCCAGGTGCAGTTGTCTGCGGTGGGGTCTACCACCCCTTGCCCCGTGAAGCGGGAGCCTTTGCCCCTGGCCGAGCTTTATGCCCCTAGGGCGCCGCCCCCGCCTCCACCTCCGCCCACCTATCCACCGCCCCCTGCAGATGCCGCCTACCCTGTTGGTGACTCCACTGTAAGCTCAGGAGGGCAGAGAGAGCCAGAACTGCATATTGGTGTGTTGCTTTTGAAGATATCTACAGTTTTAACAATCTTAATTTGATCTAATTTATGTAGTTCCCTTCTTTTTCATGCATCCTATCAGATCCCTATTGACGTGAACTATATCACGAAAGTAGAGAACTTCTGCAAAGTTAATATTTCTTATAAGTTCTCTTAGATCTTCCACCACCAGCTCTTTTATCGATTACATGATTTACCTGTTTTATGGAAGGTCGGAAAGAGTTGCAGGGCTTATGTTCATTTGAGATTGGGTTTTTATATTGTAGGTCCACATGCGGCATGTGTTCTTGCAAGAATGCGTTTAATATGTATTTTTAATGATAAATATCTTTGCAGCTTAGATTTTTTATATTTATGTAGATAGTAACTTAAAATTGAGACAATTATGAATTAACCACTCTGAAACATTGTCTAATATGACTTGTTGATCTTCCTCGTTTAAATCTTATCTCATCTAAGTTGCAAAGATATTATTAACATTTAAGATTCATAGAATGTATGTTTCATAAGTAAAAAGTAGATCGGATACTTTAAACATTACATGAAATTTCAGCTCAAGGAATATTTGAATGACGTAACAAATATACATCGGTAGGTACTGAAATATTAATATATTATTGAATATCAGCTATATCCTATGGATCGTCCTTATTTCATATAAAAAGTACATACTTACATAATATATGCAAGGATTTTTTGACCTACTTTAATTTAAATGCGTTTTTACACCTACTGAGTATTAATAATTAATCAATAGAATACAAAGAATTCCTATATCAACAGAAATAAGAATCAAACAAAATGATTATTTGCAAATTGTAACAACCATATACTAGGAATAATTTTAAAATAAAACAATTGGTTTTTATTTTTCATGTAAACTTTATAGGACATTCTAAAATAATTCTTTATATAAAAAATATAAAATACGTAACTTTGTATCTACTTCGTTATGTATTGAAAATCTTTTGTACCAGTATGGCAGTATAGATTGTTTGAATATAATCTAATCTAAGTTACAAAATATATGTACCTACACATTATATGCATTTTCATAAACAGACACGTATAAGTTCGCGCTTGAACATGCCGCATATGGTCCTACAATATAAAAACCCGAATCTCAAATGAACATACACCCTGCAACTCCTGCCGACCTTCCCTGAACAGAAGTGACATTGGTTACGTGAAAATATGGAACAAAAACTACGAAACTGATTAGGTGTAACTCTAAAAAATTTATGATTGATGAATCTCTTACTTTTACATCAAATAGGAAACCCGATCCGTTACCCTACCTACCATTTGATTTTACCCTTTTGGGACAATTTTTTTTCGAAAAAAATCATCACTCAAAATTTTATGAAACAGCGCAAAATTCCGTTGGAAATCATTTCCTTAATTTTTCACTTAATCTTACTTCTTTTTTTTTAGAATTCTTTTCTTTTGCATCATTAATTTCACTACCTGTCAATGCATTGACACAATGCACTGCAAAATATTGCTTGGGCATATACAAGGGTAGCAATAATTGACTCTTGTAAAAAACGATTAAAACGATGTGCCCAACAATGCGCTAAAAATGATGGATGACGTGTTTATTAGAGATGCTTGAGTTTTTAACGTATTTTTCTTGTTTGTTTTTAATTTCTCATGACTGCAGCAAACCTACTGCATTGATTTTTTTACGGGACCCCTCAAAAGAAAAAAATAACGTAATCAATCAATTTTGGAAATCAAAATACTATGAGAATTTGTGAAGTTATGTGTAAAATTCTCTACAACATCAAAAAACATTTTTAATGATAAAAATTCTTTTATACCTATTTTTTTTAATAAGAAATTACATTGCATTAAATTGCATTAAATAAAGTCTTTCTTTTTTATAGTATCTTTATGAACACGAATTAAATTAGTATCTACACCTTAGGCCTAGTATTTTCAACGTTAGCATAGCGACTTTATACTGAATGAAAAGGACGCACTTATGTCAGTCGTGTGGGTAGTTTTTTTTTTTATCAGTTTATTGAATGATAGGTTGGTATGAGGCTGTAAAAATCGGTTTACTTTTGCCAATGTCAACCCGGTTTCAGGGAAAAGCGGCAGGAGTTGCAAGGTTTTGTTGATTTGTATGCACGCATGCAGAATGTGTAGGCACGAACCTACATGTGCCTGTCTGTGAGCATGCATTTAATATGAGCCTTAAATGTTAACATATCTTTGCAGCTTAGATTATAGATTAAAGTTTATAGTTTAAAGTGGCATACGTTAACATTGAAAATACAGGGCCTTAGTGAATTAATTGATTATATATAGGATATTTATAATTGCATAATATTTTTTTATGATCTTTAACATTAGCTTATCGAATTTATTATGTAAGCACGTGTAGCGATATTCAAATTAAAATTTAATACAAACTGTACATTTCATATTTTAATGTTTTTATTAGGTGTCGGTACGTAATACGTATTAGGGGCTGTCCATATATTACGTCATTCGTATTTAGGGGGGGGGGGTCTGGTCTGCGGATGATGGTAAATGATGTACGAGTCCCAGAAGTGACGTCGTTCTTGTAAATACCAATTTTTACACAATATCCAAAATAGTATGTAAGTAATATAACATTATTAATTACTAAGCTCATCCATTATTACAGCAAGAGGGGGGGGGGGGGGGTTATTAGATAATGACTATAGGATGATTGTAGGGGGGGGGGGGGGGGGTCGAAAATCGGCCAAAATCGATGACGTAATTTATGGACGGCCCCTTAGTAGTTCAGTACCCTTAGCAGTGACGGCTCGTCGATTTTTCATCAAGCAGTGCATTTTTATACTAGCCGCCATTGATTACCCCCCTAAAATTTGTAAGTATTGGATCGTGACATTATTACTGGGGGTGCAATGCACCGATGCACCTTACCTGGAGCCGTCACTGACCCTTAGTACAAGTTGCAAAACTTAAGAAAAGTAAAGTTTACGGAAAATATTAAAACGTGATTTCTCCCAAAATCTGCCGTTTTGGTTTCTTACACTTTATGGTCTTAGCAAAAGAGTTACAGTCTATAATCTATAATCTATAATCTAAGTTGCAAGCATATATTCATTTAAAGCTCTCAGATGTATGCCCACAAACAAACACGTGTAGTTCGCGCTTACAAATGCTGATTGTGTACTTACAAATAAAATCCAAACTCAAATGAACATAAGCCCTGCAACTCCTGCCGACATTCCCTGAAACAGGGGTGACATTGGCAAAGTGAACCATTTTTTACAGTATGGGTGGTCAGCCTCATACCAACCTATAAGTCAAGGAATACGAGTAATAAATGACATTTAAGTCTACAAAAAAAAAACAACAAAACCTTAAAAATAAATCTATACAAAAAAAGTCAAAAATTTCTTATGCAAAAAATGTAGCAAACTAATAAACCAACATTACAAATCAGCATTGCAGATTATGAAGACATTATTATGACAGTGATGAAGAAAATCAAGTTCAAACAAACAAAAACGGCAGATTTTGGGGGAAATCACTCTTTAATAATATCCGTTGCTCCTTTAAGAGCTCCTTTGTATAGAATGTGCAGTGATTTTAATATATATTTTAGTGATTTAGATATATTTAATAAAGTGAAGTACTCCTTTAGATCTGACCTATTAAAAAGTATTTATAAAATGTCCGTGCTATCCATTAAATCTTGAATGGGTTTTCTTTTTATCATTTTTTGTATATTTTTTGTTTATTCTTAGTTTCTCTTTTCACTTTTTTTTTCTTTCCTCTTATTTTTATTTCTGTTGTTAATTTGATTTACTTTTTACCTCATCGATTTCTTTTATGTTTTTATTTTTCGTCAGCTATTTTATTGTTTTTACATATCTGTGGGAATTCTTTAGGATTAAGGCACACTACTGTTTATGTTTACATTTTTCTTGTATTTGTTTTTGTGTCTGTATCTGTTTTTTCTCCTTAAAAATAAAATAAAATAAAATAAAATCCGTAAACTGTACATTACTCAAGTTTTGCAACTCGCACTAAGGGTACAGTAGTTTTTCCTATCTACGGTTCTCACATTACGTCATTGGTGCATTTCTCCCTAGAAGACTGTTTCCTCGTCAGATGTAATAGTGTGTGGCAGGTAAACAAGCAACGGTGTTAGAACTTACAAAATTAAATAGTAAAATTACAAATACAAATAAATTTGAGTTCCTAAAAAATGTATTCAAAAGCATTCACATTCTATACTCTAAAGGCTGGTTCGGACAAGGCGAGTAATTTAGTCAAGTAACGAGTAATTTAGTGGCTAAACGTGTGCGAACCCCAACAATTTAGTCCAGTAGTTAAGTCAATGGTTTAGTCAAGCCGATCCATTTCATTCTATTTTTTCGGGCAAGTAGCGGCCCCGCCCACCGTCCGTGGGCGATTGTCGAGTCCGAAGAGCCACGGAAAAGCCCGAGTCCGAGTCGAGTTTATTAGCGGCCGCGCCATTGGCCGCTCACTCTTGGCGGGGAAACGGAAATGCAAGAATGGCGGCAATTGAAATTGGCTGCAGTTTGAAAAGATAATGCCCGTTTTCAGCAAGAATATTTAAAGATAAAGTGCTGTTTAAAAATATTTAAGTACTTAAGAACTTCTTATATTTGCGAGCCCGATGTTCCGCTCCCTAAACTTAGCGACCTGTCAGTCAGGTTATGTCATGTTTAAACTGTAAATAAGTGGATATGCACACCGATATCCTTGTTTTTTTAGAAACTCTTGAGAATATAGAAGTTGCTAGGACTTATCTACGTCCAAAAAGTTTTGAGAAAAGTAATTTTTTTTCGATAAGAATAGTATGACATCGATTTTTGGTGCGGATATCAGCTGTCAAAAATACAATCATGTAGCTCCTTGCTGACAATAGAGCTGTACAAATATAGTTTTGGTAAAGATGTTGTGGAAATAACTATTATCGTCCATGAATTTCTTACGTATTTAAAAACATCGATCTTTTACATTGATCGATGTTTATAGGTACCTACCATAAATTTGTCATATCACAGGCCTTATGATATCCTTCAGATGGATTGTTACTTGTTGTTTTGTACAGAAACAATTCAGTGACACACGGGGATAACTAATTAGAGGCATTACAATTTTATGCCACTGTAAGCCATCAGCTGGTATCTGTGACAGACGTGAGAGGCGTATGTAGCAGGATTGAACAAGTTTCTCGCGGTCAGCCTCTGAAAAGTTGAACCATGTTTCTTCTTTAACTTGATAATTGATTGGTGACCGCCGTGTATTTGAAAATGCCGATTTTACATGTCGAATATTGATGTTAATTGTCAACAACGAAAAACGCAACAGAGAAATGCATCTGAATGCAGCTGCAGACTACGAGCCGTATTATAGTGTGTGCATACAAAATATACTTTGTACACATCATTGAAAAGATAAAAATTCAATTAAAAAATAATGTTTGCAGCGTAAATGGTAGATATTATTATAAACGTCAAATAGTCATGTGTTGTTTTTATTTAAAATGTGTATATTATTTTATAAACCATAAAATACATTTCGAATTTACAAAAGTCGAGTTTCGAAGTTGTTTGCTAAACAGGCTCCTAGCTAGGTGGCCGGGCATAAATCAGTTAATATTACCAAACTATAGCCAATTTAAAGGGCTTTATAATAACATGATTTTAATACTCAATTAATATTTTCAAACTGCAGCCAATTCAAATTTTCCGCCATTGTAGAAAGGGCTTTCTGCAGCCAACTTCGCACTTGTGTACTGTACTGGACCGTAATGCGAACGCTTCACGGGCGAGTAGCGCCCCGCCCACTACTAAATTACTCGGTACTTGACTAAATCAGTGGCCTCGTGCGAACTAGCCTTAAGTTGCAAAGATATATTGACATTTAAAAGGCTCATATTTAATGCATGCCTGCAAGCAGACACACAGTATGCTAAAACTCTCCTCGTACCCGTCCCGTGTGTATGTTTCAGAAGGACCCACAGCACATGGACGCTCATGCAAAGCTAAATATTTTCTCAAGTGGTGAAAGGCCTTCCCGTGAAGTAAAAGCAACGGCACGACAAAACAAGAACCTCTAGGTCAGAGGCGTGTCCATGACTCTAAAAGTGAATGGGTATAAGTTCGCGCTAACACATGCTGCATGTGTGCGTACACACAAAATAAACCAAATGTCACATGAACATAAACTTTGCAACTACTGCCGCCTTTTTCTGAAACTTTTGGAAAGTGAACCTCATACCAACTTGTAAGTCAAGGAATAATGAATTTTAATTTGACTTTGAATTGAATTTTTTATCATACCTACTATTTTTATCGGATATTTTTTTTTTCACTCAAAACAACGCATTATTGTTGACGTTTCGTAACGTCTTTAGCGCGCATTCCCGCGCCTCCGTGATGCAACTCTTGCCACCATGCCTTTTGTGTTGGTTACGCAAGCTTTCTCCTGCCACATACCTACTTGCGCTTTTCTCCGCGAGCGCCTAACCATCATGCGACTCCGAAGGCCGTCCCTGCTTTACCGCTTTCTATCTAACAGCTCCACTTTCATTGCATTCACTCTGTCTATTTTCTATGCAGTTTCCCAAGCATAAGACATCAAGTGTAGAAAAACGTATGGAAACGCCAACAGCGTCTCCAGTGAGCGTTTAAGTTTCCGTACAGTTTTTTTTAAATATTAGTTTTAACGTAAAGTGAGCCGTATAAAATCAAAAACGGTAATCTAGGATTGTTTTCGAAAAATAAATAAATATATGGGAATGATGAGAAAATTATTTCAAGTGTTTTCATATATTTATCTCATTTTCAAAAATATCTTAGATTGCTGTTTTTGGTGCAGGGTACAGCTTCTTTTATCTACGAGTATGTTTCAATAAAAATATACTTTTAAATCTTGTTCAATTAATATCAAGAATTTGCAATGAGAAAGTTGAAATTTTTATTGTAGAATTGATTTTACCATTTTTCTGTATTGTAATTTACAATTTTTTAACGTCGCATTCGATTTGCCATGAAAGTGAAAATTGAGCATTCGTTTCAACCACTTTTAAACCAAAAAAATGCACGTCATTCTGTAAAAATAATATATTTAGATAGTTTGGTGAGAAGTTTCTTAAAATTATAGCTAGATATCACTTGCACTTATATCTGTACTCTTACCGAATTCATGACAAATATATTTTGTAACAAATTTCCAATCGAAAAAAATATATTTTTAAATTTAAATATAAAAATATGACGTACTTGTAACTTAGTCATCTTTTATCTATAATATAAATTAAAAGAATTGGGAGCAGCCTCATACCAACCTTTTAGTAAAGGAAGAAAAAATTCTGAAATGTGGACAGTAGGTCAGGAATAATAATTATGTAGAAAAAAGTTATATAAAGAGCCAATATAAAAATAATTTGCAATAAGAACTTTCTAGATCAGACATTGATAGTTCAAGAGCCTGACTCGGGGCATCGACACTGCAGATTGCAAATAATAATAATTATTATCATAAATAATAATAATAATTATTATTATCATATCTTATATCATTGAAAACATTTTTATCATAATGCGTTGTGTGATCGACCACCGACACGCGAAACAGACGTGCAAATATATGTTTGCCACACCATGCGTTTCAATGCGAAATACTTTGTTTGATTGCGATTCGAAATAGAAGGGAGTAAGATACTTAACGTTTTTATTTGAAGATAGCAAGCAATAAAACAGACTGTATGTTAATGGCATCAGTTGTTTTACGCACCGCCATGTTATATCGTTTGCTATCTTCGAATACGGTTAAGATATACCGACGCCCGTTGAGAGTACCGACAGACCCAGTGAATATTATTATTACTAATATTTATATAATATTTATAACGCGACTTTTATGACAGTGTGTCATTGCAAAGGCGCTTGTCCATATGATTGGACGAAGAGGTGAGTCTTGAGACGTCTTTTAAACAGTCTCTCCAAATCCAGTTCCGTCATTGAAAAATGATTAAGAAAAAACGGCAGGAAATATATTGAAGCAATATGTCCTATACAATTAATATTTTTACAGCATCTAAGGAAGTTTATGTTCAGTGTGCTATAATGGACCCAAATGGAGGAGAAAGAAGATTTTTTTTTACAATTTCTAGAAAAGTCTTTCTTTTACGTCACAAAGCAAATTCGCAATCCAGATAAGCCGCGATGATTGCTAGCTTCGTGCGATTGCGTATCTACTGAGTACGAGTGTGGTGTTGCTTAATTACAGCAACCAATGCACGCAAGAAAAATAGTAATCACAGCAACACAAAAGCCAAGAAAAGAAGTCGGCTTGGAGCGTTTGCGTGCCTTCTTGGAACTTGCAACCCGCAAAGAAATGAAGGAGAAATTGACCTGCTCTACTCGATAATGTGATTGCATCAACAAACTGGTCGGTTATGCTTTTCCCGCCTTCCGCCAGCTTGTTAGATAATATTTCAGTTTCGCCATATTCTGATTTATTTTCTCCCGTTCAGCACGATAAGGAAAGCCGTTCTCTAAGCACAAAGCTCTCCATTTGCAATTCCACTGCAGCGTTTAACCAAAAATTTACGGAAACTGAAACAGCTTCTCTAGTGAGCGTTATAGTTTTCTTACACTTTTGATACTGCTTCCCGCTTTGTATAATTTGTGAGCATTGCTTGTTTATGCCTTGACGCCTATTTACATGAGGCTATAAAGGTCTATTTACATATTCACTGCCTGTTATTTGTATTGCAGGTTAAAGGATCATAACGTGAATGCATCTTCCTACTTAGATTTCTAATTTCTTGTTCACGAAATCAATAAATTATTCATAAATTTCCCCAGGGCGGATTCCCACAGAGTATTGAGACAAAATTATATATGTTATGTACTACTATGTATATATAGCATTGAATATTTCATTGTTTACATAACACGAAAACAATAAAGTATATATTATTTCTTTTTCCATAAGATACTATCACTCACCAGTATTTTCTTTCGCCATTTTTGTTCATTGAATATATTTTTTCACAAAGGGAGACAGCGTTTTTCAACAAAAGGGTCGGATTTTGTTGTGTTTTTGTGATTAGATCGGCATTAAACTTCATAGAAACCATCTTGATAGTATTTTACGTGATTCCTGAAAAAAATATGAAAATCGGTTGAATGGTTTAGGAGTCAAAAGGAAACAAACGCAGACATTTTTCTAATGATTTATTGAAAGATTTACACTAACATTTAAGTATCTATTAATCACACCGCTGTGTTGTTAGATAATGAAGTCCCATAAAGTGCTTTCCAACCAACGCCTATCTTCTCTTTTTACAACACATTAAGTGCGAATTTAATAGATAATCAAACTTTATGAAGTATAAATTAGATTTTAAAGCCCAGTAGGCTGTGTGACGGCTTTCTCTACGTGGCGTGTGCACTAGTGAGTGTTTTACCATTATAGTAATAATAATTATAGAGGCTCTATCGCATTACCTCACGTTAAGCAGGTACGTGCAGCGGAGTTATCTAAGTGCAGGGAAAAGTGCATTATTTTCTTCGCATGTAGACGGACGCAGCGTAGCAGATCAGCGGCGGTCAATACACTTCGCCCATATGGTCAATGCACCCCTATTTGTTAATCCAATACCTGTTTACCAAACCGACTTTTTCCAAGTTTCTTTCAACGTGTTTTTGAGTGTCAGTCAACCGTAGAAAACTGTGTCACAAAAATAATACTTGTTTATTATTATAATTTAAAAAATCATCATTAACTTAAATTTTCAAAATTGATTTAAGCTAGGACAAATCCATTTCTTTTCAATTCCGTTAACTGCAAATTTTGGATAGTGTTTTATAGTGTAAAATGTAGTTGTTAAATTTTCTGTGATAAATGGTATATTCCAGTTTGAGAGGAAAGTATGTAGGTAAATAATTGGTTGTTGAATTGAGGAAGTCACTGGTTTGACATAATTCAGTGTACTTATAAGCTATAACGCCACCTACATAAGTAAAAGTGATACAAGATTAAGGTGTATAAAACCTTAGTTAAACTTTCCTTTAATTATCAAGTTTCTCTACACTTACTTATATCACAGTAGATGCAATTATTATCAGTTAATTAATCTGGTAGTTTTCTATGACAGGTGTTGTGCTGTGATGTAAAGTGAGTAGAAATTTATTGTGTCAGAAATATCCATATTCACGTTTGATGAACACAGAAAAAAAGAGAGTCAAAGAAAGTTCCATCCAAGTGTCCATTGACCTTCAATCAAGATTCACTTTCATACGAAAAAAAAAGTTAAATTGGGTGAAATTTCTTACCGCTCGACGGCGCATCATCATAATCCGACCATCTCATTTCTCCGCGTAGACTTATCGCATTTCTCTCGATTATCAAATTCCACAGCTGATGGATTCTAAGCCGAGATTCTAGTCTGTTTTCTTCGTATTCATTACACAAATCGAAAGCATTTGAGATGTGGCTCGTGGAATACCGCACCGCTCGGTGAAAGTAGAACACTTGCCCGAGAGTGGCATAACTAGTGTCTTCTCGCTCTGGTCGGTACTTTCTCCGGCTTGCTCGGCTATCACTGTCTCTTTCCTTCGCCGTACCCCGTGGCATTTCTCCTCACCAACGATAGTGAAACTTGATTTCATACCACTTTCGTTTAATTTCTTTCTTTTTAACCGACTGTCTTCTTTGGTCTATTCACCTCTACGTTCTACGTACCTGCACAGCTGACTATCGCATTTTTTTTAGATTTTATCTCTAAGTCAGTATTTTAGAATCTATAATCTAAGTTGCAAAGATATATGAACATTTAAAGCTCAAATCAAATGCATGCCCACAAACAGACACGTGTAGTTCGCGCTTACAAATGCTGAATGTTTACTGACAAATTAAAATCCAAACCTCAAATGAACATAAACCCTGCAATTTTGCCGATTTTTCCTGAAACAGGGTCGACATTGGCAAAGTGAACCATTTTTTACAGTATGCGGGGTTAGCCTCATCTCAACATATAAATCAAGGAATAGTTTTTTTAGGAACAAAATTAAATAAGTACGGAAATATAGTTTTTCTTCTGAAAATGAAATAATGATAGGGAAACACAGAATACAATTTTATGGGTTTCTATTTAATACATGTTTACATATCTATAATCTATCATCTAAGTTGCAAAGATATATTAACATTTAAAGCTCATATCAAATGCATGCCCACAGACACGTGTAGTTCACGCTTTCAAATGCCGCATGTGGACCTACAATATAAAAACCCAATCTCAAGTGAATATAAGCCCTGCAACTCTTGCCGACCTTCCCTGAAACAGGGGTGACATTGGTAAAGTGAACCATTTTTTACAGTATGGGTGGTCAGCCTCATACCAACCTATAAGGCAAGGAATATCAATTATAAATTTACTGACTTGGGAAGTACGTGACATTTTTATTTTTGTGGACTTAATTTTTGTCGTACAAAAATTATTTCAAAGAGTTTCTGAGTCAGTGTGCCATTTTGGCCGTCATGTTCACTTCAGCAGAATAAACACCGACCCCGCAAGTGTTCTTTCTGCATCCCAAATGTAAAAACATTTCAACAAAAAATATATGAAAACTGAAACAGCGCCTCTAATGAGCGTTTCGGTTTCCATACACTTTTGATGAATACAATGCTTCAGTTTTATACTTGGAGTACGGATATATTTTGAAGTGAACGACCGTGAACTATAAAGCATGCGTCGTTCAAGTTCCACTCACGTAACTAATTATAGCAAATATTTATAGTTTTGCACGAAAACAACACTATATTATTATGTATTATCATACTATTTTTTTTTATTTGAATCCATTAATTTATTCAGCAATAGATTTCAACAATTGTGTAGCAATATTTTTGAATGAAATGAAAAAAGTCCTTAAATATTCAATAAAATGCTTGACTTCAAGATTGAATTTATTACATTTATTGTCGTTCATCAAACAAAGAAATTTTATATTTTTTTTGATTTTTCCGATTAAATATGTAAAAAAATACATTTAAGTAGTCACTAAAAAGTCATCCTCGAACTTAGAGTGCGACATATTAAAATACAATGGTAATTTTATATTTAGTATCTTTCGTTTGAATAGTAGGTAAATATTTTAATTAATAAGTAATCCTACCAATACATGGCAATATTTGCTTTTTACTGTAAACGTCAAACGTAATCAGTAATTTAGTAATAATAAATTGGGTCACCTTTGAATGAACAATTGAATACTAAGAAAACGTTTGTAGCACTTTTATTACGATTATGCTAAGAACCTATAGAAATGCATTTTTTACTTTTACTAAGGCTTGAGACGTACTTATATGTAATATAAGAAAAGTTAGCTTTCGCCATTTAAAATAATTAATTCTAATTTGTACATAAACCCGTGATTTTTTAAATAAAATATTTCAAAGAAGACTTTAAGACGAGTATTCTTTTTACACGCATAAGAGACTAAAGGATTTTTCTTGATTGGTTTAAGAATTATAATCAAACAAAAACAGGTAAAATCTGTAGGGCAAAAAAAAACTTTTAAAAAAATGTATCAATTTTTAACATTTAAGGGGATTATATTATAAAAACAGATAGAAAAGTAGTTTGTACGGTAAAGTAAAAAAAATAGCTAAATGTAGTGTCGAGCCTTAATTTTCTTGTGATCGTGCTTCAAAAAATATTATTCGTTTAATAGGAAATTTTTGATGACATGTCTTAAAGTTAATTGGGACAAATTGCACATACTAGTTTATGCTAAATTGCAGATTGTCTGCACTTAATTTTTGACCTTCTCTAACCTTCACATTTTATAATGAGCATAATTTTTTTTTGCATAATATTAGTGCCAACGAACGATTAAAAATGTGATATAATTAAAGCTTACCTGTTACTTATACTTGTTTTTTTATTTGTTATAATCTCTGACATAAAATTTATTGCGTAGGATTAAAACAAAAAAAAACTTGCATAATGCAAACAAATGATGCTGAAATTCTTTTCTTAGAACTCCTCTTATATTTTTTAAAAAAGATCATCATCTTTCAGTTTATATTTTTTCAAATATAATCTTTTTTACCAACGAACGTTCTGCAATTTTACGCAGTACATTTTTATTAATATGCCATGGAAAATCTTCGTATTATTTTTAACAATTATAAAGAGGTATTTATTATTTTTTGAATTTCGAATTTTGATTTTTGCATTGCGAGTCGTTTATCGTTGCGATTGTGATCGGATCGCATAACACGCTCATTGTTGGATAACTCATTTTCGCGTGTTATCAAATATTTCTCCTTCACTCATCGCAATCGCCTACTTTGTGATAAGTTTATTTTTTCAGATTATTTTCAGAAATCAGTCGGGTCATTGACCGAAATGTGGATCACACACACACACCATCACGCGTGGGGCTAAATGCACACGAACACGCGAACACACACACACGATCACATTAACCAAACAATAATTTCATTATATGTGTGTGATTACACACTAATACTTCTACACCGTCCCATTATCAAACATCATATTTTTTTGACATTTTTATATACATGCAATGATAAGTCGTTTTATATAAGAATCAAATCATTGAAAAAGTACAAGTTTTTTTTTGTACATACAAATGCACACACAAAAAAATATTGACATAGTAACACAGTAATATATAAATAATAAAAGAAAAAAAATATGCTATGATTGTAATGAAAAACAACACTATGTTAATAATTACTTAAATATCAATTGTTTAAAAATAACGAAAAATCTAACACCTGTATTTGCAGATTATACATGAGAGTAGAAACGTCATAGCTTGGGATGATAGCATTTGCAATGCATACTTCAATTTTTTTTAAAACAAAATATGTATGTGTAAATTCATGCAAACGTTGATAAGTAAATGCAAGGATAATATTAAGGCTAAACTACTAATCTAATCTAAGCAACAAAGATATAATATATCATTTAAGATTTATATTAAATGCATTCCCACAAGCAGACATGTATAATTTCGCGCTAACATGTGGTTACAAGCTAACAAGCTAACAAAGCATGTGGACCTACAATATAAAAACCCAATCTCAAATGAACATAAGCCCTGCAACTCTTGCCGTCCTTCCCTGAAACAGGGGTGACATTGGCAAAGTGAACCCTTTTTTACAGTATGGGTGGTCAGCCGCATACCAACCTCTATTAAGGAAAAACTACCAATTTTTTATATATTTATTTCATGCATTTGTATGCATTTTTATTGTTTCCGCTCATGTTTGACTCACAATTGAAAGCACAAAAAATATATTTTTCTAGTGCATAATATTATCATCAACCGACGGCTCCCGGAAATGCCATTGAATTCCTATTTCAGTCACCATGACCCCTCTATAAAAAAAATTCAATGTCTGTTATAAAAATAATTTCAAACACCATTGAAGGAGTCAACAGCTCGATGACTTCGAAGTGACTCCCCTTGACTTATCAAATGACCTCTTGACTATTCCTGACGCATATTATGATGACAACTTACCAACACAATTTTATTAATAGTAAACACACATTCAAATGTAAATCGTCATCATTTCAAAACAAACTTGTATGTTTTCTGTTGATGATTATGAAAGTAGAAAGACTGAATAGAAAAAGTAGTATACTTTTTAGGGTTAATCTGTTTACACAGTGAAAGTCCATTTTTAATTATTTAAAAATTCAAATGGATAAAACATAGTTTTCACTTATTTATGCTAGTGCAAAGCAAAGGCTATGACCTATAACTATAAATAAGTGAATTAAAACTATATTTTATCCATTTCAATTTTTAAATAATTAGAAAACGTAGTATTTGTAGATAGAAGAACAGCTGTAAAAATGGTTATAAAAGATAGTTGGAATCGGGAAATAAAGATCAATATGGCAATATAAGAAGATTCAGGATAAAATAAAATACGTTTCCATGTAATAATAAAAATGGAACAATTTTATGAACTCTACAGGTTTTTAAAGAGATTTTTTGTTCTTTTAAAAATTTACGAAAGACCTGTTGCAGATTGAATCACACCATTACAGTTTTATTCACAAGTAAATATTTACCCGGTTCAGGGAACGGCGGCAGGGGTTGCAAGGTTTATGTTCATGTGAGGCTTTGTTTATTTGTATGCACACATTCAGAATGTGTAGGCGCGAACCTACATGTGCCTGTCTGTAGGCATGCATTTCATATGAGCCTGAAATGTTAACATTTGTTTGCAGCTTAGATTATAGATAGATATAGATTATAGAAAGCTGATGCAAGGATTATCGTAGGTATTTATTTCGATGAAAAATTAAAATTAGGTGACGGATGAGCCACGCTTAAACTGCGTGGGAATAAAATCGCAAGGAGTGAAAATTTACTATTTTTAACGAGTTTTATATTGAGAATGATATTTGGTGTATTGTAACGTCTTTTTTTGTCCTTTCTAACCATGTTTTTTTTCTATATTCCAGAATTTGATGGTACAACAGTACTTTGCCGAGTGTGCGGTGACAAAGCCAGCGGTTTTCATTATGGCGTCCACTCCTGCGAGGGATGCAAGGTGAGTTTTTTTTAAAACCTTTTTTCAACAAAAATATTTTTTCTCAAAAAAAAAAAAATTAACTTTCAAAGAAAATTTAAATTACAAAAAAGAGATAATCTGAATGTTAAAACCATTCGTTATAAATTATTTTAAATGTTTTTTAATGTAAAAACAAACATTGGGTAAATAAACTTTTAATTATAAACAAAATCACATTCACATTAATTCTAACATATATATATTTTTTTCAACATTATCTCTTCATAATTACTAACATATTTTTTATCATGTTTGGATAACATTTTTTTCCAACAGCTGTGGGTCACTTCGATACTAGAAAATAACACAATTTTTATTGTTCAATTCGTATTTAGATGTTTCAATTAAAAAATAAGATAGTAAAATTAAAAATAAAACTTTTTTTTCTGCATAATCATTTAACAGATATTTATTAGAAAGAGTCAATTTAAATAGGACATTATTTAAAGGTTTAAAAATTGTAGACTGGATTATAAAAACAATAAAAGAAAAAATATTTATTCATTGAACCATCAACTTGACTTGTTTGTAGCTCAGTGGTAACACTGTGGACTCTGAATGGGAAGGTTGTGGGTTCGAATCCCGGCGGAAATTTGCTCTTCGCTGGGTTGAAAAATTCATACACCTTTACCAATGACCGGTCGCCAAAGGTCCATCCAGCCTTACAGCAACTGGGTCTTGCTTGAGTATTGGCGCTTTGTAGCGACGACCAAGCTCGTACACCTCTGCGGCACTACAACAAGTGCTATAGACCCCTAGAGTCTCTAAAATCTAGGGAGTCTCCCGCACAGGATTTCTTAAAAAATATATATATATATATTATGGGTTCATTGATTCATATATAATGAACGATTTTTCTAATAGCAATGCTTTAAATCTCAATTTGTATGTAAGGACACACAAATTGAAGCCCATTGGAAATAGCATATTGGTCTCTGTATGACATTGAGCAGACCAGCTAACCTCGCTTGGTTTTTGAACCGGGAAACCGAACGCCTCGATTCGCAATGTCCTCAAAATTGTTATGTGTAAAAAATGTATTAATAAGACAACGAGTGGGAGGCGACGTGCCTTATATAAACGAGAATACTTATTAGTACTAGTACATTCAATTATTTCTGAAGCTAGGGTACATGCAATTATTGTAAGACCTCTGGTCTAGATATCGCTCCCCCAGTTTTTGTTTATTGTATACGCCGATCTAGTCAAATATGACTTTTTCATGCAGTTGTCTTATGAATCAAATTCTACACAATCTGAGCTAAGAAAAACTGTAAAACTCGATAATGTGAGAGTTCTTTTAAATATTTTTTAAATGAATTTCTTGTTTTCATAATACACATCGGTCCAGTACCTACACATGCAAACATTGCTCATGTACAATTTTCTCAATGGCGTATACGATAAACAAGAAGTAAGGCAGCGATATGCTAACCTGTACCCCTAGTACGAGTTGCAAAACTTGAGTAATGCGAAGTTTCCGGCAATTGTTAAAGAGCGATTTGGATTTCCCCCAAAATCTACCGTTTTTGTTTGTTTGAACTTGATTTTCTTCATCACTGTAACTCTTTTGCTAAGACCATAAAGTGTAAGAAACAAAAACGGCAGATTTGGGGAGAAATCACTCTTTAATATTTTCCGTAAACTTTACTTTTCTCAAGTTTTGCAACTCGTACTAAGGGTACTGGTATTTTATTATTTAAATTATTACGTTTTCCCCCAAGTAGGTAAAGTATTTTTTTACTGAATTTTATTTCTAAATCATTGTTACATTGAGTTCTAGGCTGGCTATGTTACCCTGATATTTTATAAATCACGAGGTATATACTTACAAAAAATTACATAGATAGGCTCGGTATTTTCTCAATACTGAATGAAAAAGACGCTCTTATATCAATCGTGTGGGTAGTTTATTTTATGAGTAAAAAGTCACATTTGCTAACGTTGAAAAAACGGGGCATTAGTACAAATACCTCATGTTTCGATCTGTTTTTTCGGTACAGAATATACTCGCAGATTCTGTTTTTCCGCACAGCACTTTCGCGTCTTTGTTCACAATATGATATTATATTCTCAGACTTATCGGAGATCACGTGGGCTGAATGCCCGTTGTTTACCGAGCGTTGATTTCATTGCCAAACGAAGGCCAACCCGTCTCGGCTTCAATACAAATTAACCCATCAACAAAATAGCGACATCTACCCGCCGACACCTCATGCGCTCCTGCTGCTTTAATTATTTCATCGTGTGAAAATTAAATTTCAATTTAAAACGCGATTTATAAATAGCGTGCCTTATTCAAATTCAGGGTCACTTGTTTCATTTTTGCGAGGGTCAGTTTTGACCTTCGTTTATAGCAAAGAGGGGGGCTGGGTCCCCTTTTTTTGTGCAGCGCCGTTTCCTTTTGTTCCCATCATTCATCCAGACAGACGACCTTCCTTCTCTCCCTCGATTTGTGTAATTTACGAAAGCACCGTTTGCAAATTCGCTCTTCATTGTCAACGACTCTTTTATTGGTCTTGCGAGCAAGGTTAAGGTCAACGAGATTGTATTCATCTTTTTGCCCTTGGTAAATCTTTAGAAGCATTTACAAAATAATGTGTGACCCTCCTGTTTAACAAGTAACAGTCATTGTTTTTTTTTGACAACAAGTATTGATTATTTGAGTGAAAAAAACTGTGGAAATAATTGACAGTTGTCAAATAAATAAATCAATTAGTATAGCAATTAGCATTATCTTGTCAAGTTTTAAAATAAATATTCTTAGATTTTGTAGGGTTTGTGTATTCACACAGTGAAAATTCATTTTTTTAAAATAAAGCTATTTTTTGTTTAACGTAGTTTATTTTCACAATAATATTTAATATCTCGAGTACTTTCGACCTTCAATATTCAGGCCATTATCAAGAGTGATGTATAAAAAATTAAAATTATTAAGAACAAACCATAGATCAAAATTATATAAATTCAAATAAATAGGTAGGTATAGGTACAATAAATATGAACTTAATTAAAATTAAATACAACAGTCAAAAATTAAAAGAAAGAAAACATAAAATAATATATAATAATTACAATAAATTAATTCAAACATCCGGGGGTCAAAAAATAAATAAAATAAAATAAAATATTTAAAGCACAAATAAAATTATTGAGTCAACACAAAAAGACAAATAATAATAATAACAACAAAATGACAAAGAATAAAACTAAAATTAAGGGGATTGGGTTATGGCGGATTGCGGAGAGGAGCAATGAGCAGGGGGGAAGCTAGAGGGATTTGAATATTTACAATAGGGCCATTCTGCTTACATTTATGAATTTCAATTATTTCTAGGGCATTTAGTTGCCTGTATTTACATTCCGAGTGCAGAACCCTTACATCGTCAATGCCAAAGGTATGGTCATTTTCGATGCAATGATCCGCCATTTCGGAATATGCAGACAGACCTCTAAATGCCCTATTGTGCTCCTTGAATCTTACATTAATTGATCTTGAGGTCTGTCCAACATACACAGAGTCGCAGTCTGCACACGAAATATATATACCTACCTATTTATTTGAATTTATATAATTTTGATCTATGGTTTGTTCTTAATAATTTTAATTTTTTATACATCACTCTTGATAATGGCCTGAATATTGAAGGTCGAAAGTACTCGAGATATTAAATATTATTGTGAAAATAAACTACGTTAAACAAAAAATAGCTTTATTTTAAATAAATATTCTTAATTTAATAATGAAGTCATCAAGTGAGAATAAAACCATAATTCGACGGTTAAAAGGCAGTAGGTACCTAATAAGCGTCATTTTGGTCAAAAATGAGTTATGAATGCTATCCTACTTGAAAATTTCCGCTCTTTCTAATGCGCTATTTCTCATAGCTCTACGATGATTTTTTTTGTTGTTTATGCCCAAACAAACAACTGCATTTTCGATGTATGGTTTTGGTGTAACCGACAGGATTTTGGCTTTTTTTGTCCTAAAGGCGCTTGTGACATAAAAAAATCGTAAAACCACATTAATAGGAATGCCAATTAATGCCTTTATTTTTATCATTATAAAGCTTTTTTGATTTTAACCTTATGATAAAAAATAAAAAAAGTTATTGCATTTTTCTGCAATCTCAAACTTTAAACTGCTCTACTGAACAATTTAGTTTATGTCGCTTATTAACTGCCTTTTAAACGTCGATCTGAATTTTTATCATCATATACTCATAGTTGAACAGAAGAATCAAAGTTTCCCCGGCCAGGTCATTGTTCGAGGTTAAGCCCAGTGAGCGTCTTTCAAGTCGGCAGATCTTCTCGCACTGTTTTCATTATATCTTTTCATATCTCTCACGAAGCTCTGCTATCCTGATACACGCGATTTTCCACGTTATTCATATTTTTTCTCTCTCCAAATTACTTCAGCAGAAAAAGAGACATTTCGTGTATCACGATTTGTCACGCCAGCTTTAAATGAAAACACACAAAAATATTACACGTCTTTATTCACCTTGAAACATCGCAGTTACGTATAAAACGCAAAGCCAAAATAAATTGATTCCGCACGGTTTTTCTGGGTTTCCTGACTTTTATATATAAAACATGTTTTTTGTGTTCACGCTTATTTTTTGTGAAGTACTTTTCTGTGTTTTTAGACGCAACGTTCGTTATTATTTTAATTTATTTTAACGTTCTACCGAACCGAGTCGCGTTAAAAAGATGTCGTTGAACCATTAAAAAAACACCTGTCACTTTTAGAATAGATACTAACATTCACGGGCAATAATTTACGCACACTTGTACATAATACATATATTTACATTCACTCACATACTCTCAAGACCAACTGTTGAAGGTAGATGAACTTAAACGATATTATGTTTTATCCAAGGTACAATTCTGCCAAATAGAATCAAATACAGCTATCTAGGATTTTTTCTATAATAAGATAAGTATACAGAAACACAGGAAATCATTTTCTCAACATTTCTATATATTTTTTACAATTTTCAATGTAAGTCCTAGATTACCGTCTTTGACTGTAAAAGATTCAATTCTTTCAAACGAATGTATTTAACTCGAGTCCACGATACTGAGTTTTAAGCGACGATACCCTCTGAGATGTGGGACTGTTTTTTTTTTGTTGTGTAGTCTATTTCTGTGGCTGCATCCTCGATCGTTTTGCTTCGGAGCGATGCTCGTTTATTATTTTTCTCGTTTTTCTTTGGACGCCGAGCAAACAAAAGGACTCCTTTAACGCATTCCAGAGGAGAGTAAAGAGACCTGCGTCCCAGACGCGCGTTCTTTACAAACTCGCTCTAAAATAAAGTCAACAGTACTCATACCAAGTACTGGTTTATGTCTATACTCTTCATAAGCGTTGAGCAAAAATATATAGGAATCATAACACTCTTCAGAGGCGCTCTTTCAATTTTAATACAGTGAAAAATTTACACTCTGCGTACACTCTTGATAATTTGTCATACAAAGGAGACTGTCGTTACTAATATAGCCAATCTGAGGGTTCATAAAACTCAAAACGATCATTTCTCGGGAATGTTAATTAGCCGATTCTTTGTCAATTTGCATTTCGCGAGTAAACAGTGTTTTGGTTCGCCATGCACTTGAAGCAAACGTAGGTTGAGAATGCGAATGATTTATTTGCTAAATGTATCAGTTTCTGATTGACACAATATTAAATTTCATTCCACACAAACCTTACAATCCTTGTCTATATTATATATCCAATAAAAAATTATTAACTAAACATAGTTAGTTGAAAGAAAATGTCAAGGACATCGATGGTCTGGTAGGTGACAGATGTCTGCGAAATATAAAGGGGTGAACTGGCATCTAAAGTGTGGAGGAGCTATTCCTAAAGGTGTATGATAAGTGACAAATCAAAGATTGAAGAACCGATAAGAAGAGTTAACACAATGTTTGGAGAGCGTGCATTTGCAGTTGCTGGTCCTCTGGCCTGGAACCACCTGCCACATCATGTGAGAGAGCTAGAGTACCATGGAAAGTACTCTACTAAAAAAAAGACAAGCCAATTTCTGGCATCATTTGCACAAGCGCCCTTAGAGTGACTACATCACGAAACGGCGCTATAAAGAAATCATCAACTCATCACCATCATCAAGTGAAGTTCACCGAAGTGATCGCCAACATTGGGGAAACCCAACAGGGCACATGAGATTGAAGAAAAAGTAATCATGTCACTAAAAAATAAACTTCGAATGTTTTGTTTTAACTTTACACAATAGTTCAGGCATTTTATACTGAATGAAAAATAAAGATTTATAGCAATTATGTAGGCACATTTTTTTCTGTCAAATGCACATAAACTATCGTTGAAACAACGCACCCCTATTGCCACAAGTTCACAAGACACAAAGTGACTTTTATTGTTTACAATTTACATTGAAGCAAGCCATCATCACTTTCTTACGAAGAGTAACTCACAGTATCCTTTCGTCCTCTTCACTCCTTCGATCCTGTGACATTTTAAAGCAGGACGGATGATAAACAGTCGACACTGCTTCAAGGGAAGCGGGTGTGACCGCCCCTGAACTTTGCGTCCGTACTTACCAGTCGTATTCAGAGTCAATTGAAAACTTCACCAACATTTACTTAGTCAAGTAAACTATAAATTTCATTGACACTAAAATTTATTTATCAACTTACTTGATTCTGAGATCAATTGCGTTTTTTAAATTACTTTGTTTCTTTAAATTAATATTTTGTAGAGTTGGTAGGTATTTAACATTTTAATCAATGAAAATGGGAATGATTTATTCGGCCAGCGCTGTTTTCTGTGAATCACACCTCAAGAGTCAAGACAGATAAATTTTTCAACCCAGCGATTAGCATATTTGTAAAATTATTAATAATTATTTGTGTTCCTGCGGGATTCGAACTCACGACCTTCTGTTGCTAAGATAATCATAGATAGAAGCTATTTGACAAAAATACTCCATACTCCATAATGTATAAAAAATAAATAAAATATAATTTCTCAATTCTTTGATACTGATAAAATGATTCAACTTGCAAAATTTTTTTTTGATAAATAGTTAGATTAATAATCAAGCAACGTGCCATATTTTTTCACTGTCGTTTTTCCTATAAATAAATACACAAAAATGTACTCTGATTATATGACTGTGTTTTTAATTGAATAACCCTGAATAACTCCACTGCAAGTATAAAACTTTACGTTTAAACTAAACCATAGCGTGTACCAAAAATTTCAACGCAACAAAATAGCACCTCTAGTGAGAGTGCATACTTTATATGTTACAACTTATACTTTACAGTTTGTGACACTGCCAACGCACGCAGTGTCACTCTGACTTCAGTGGCGTGACTGTCTTACAAGCTAAAAAGCTAAGCATGCGTACCCTCAGAAATGAAAATAATGAATATTTTTGCGTAGATTAAAGATACTTATCGCCATTCATCTTTTTTAAATTTCTGCCATCAACATTCGTGCTACTGCCATCTGTGAGGGGCAGCGCGATATTATTATTAGTTATTGACGAACGAAATTCTGTTATTCAAACGTGATTGAGAGACCTGTCTTTGTTTCTTTGTTTAACATATTATGAAAAAATGCTTGGACTCTGTAAGCTTGTATGAAGATAGTCGGTTAAGCCCTTTTTAATTCTAAAGGAACACGTCATTCATTCACAGATTGTACCTGGAGTACGCGTAATAACAATATCATATAAGCTAAGCTTTTCGCCCATTAAATTTTACGATTCCAGACTGAAGCTGTTTACAGATTTATGAATGACTTATTGTGTTTTTAAAATACTTATATAATGAAAGGAAAATACTGTCGCGTCCGGTGCGTTTTATTCAAATATCAGAATAATTAACTTATTCCTTGTTTGCGATCGAGAATCCGCTTTTTTTAGTATACAATGAATTCCTGTGAAAATATAGTTGTGGCTTGTAAGGATCTTAAGTATGTGAAGGTTTTATTCATTAAATCCAAAATCTAAGTCTGAAGAGATTAAGAAACACCGAGGAAAGAAACAAAGGGGTAAGATTTATTATGTGTGATTTAGTGCAACTTTAATTATCCAGCATGCGCATGGCAGAAACCGTAGGCACGCCACTGTCTGACTTGGAGATTGATTCACATTGTTGGTCATGCAGTGCACGCCCCGCTGCAGCAGTGCGTTGATAAACACTTCCTGCTTACACACCAAACATAAATTACCATCAAAGTTTCAGTACATTACGTTTAAATCAAGCACACGAAAAAGTATTCAAAAACTTAAACGCTCACCAGAGATGAAATTTTAGTTTCTATACATATTTAGTAAACGCTTTTCTTTAGTTGTGTGTACTTGGGATCACAGAGTGACAGAATCCCCATTCAATAGGTTTCACTTTATATCTATTCACATATAATCGTTTGAAATATCAAATTACCATGTTTTCCTATTGGATGCATCACAATTTCAATGTACACTATATGAATTTGAATCCAAAGATGTCTTTCTTTGTAGCTTAAAGTGATAGACAAATATAAAATTGAATTGTTATGAGAATGACATACAAAAGTATACCAAATACAACTTATTCTACCTCGTTTACAGTCAACTCCTTATGCAAGGCGAGGGAGAAGGGAAGTGAGAAGTGCATGCGTGTGAACGGGCATACTCGCGAAAGCGCAAGTCGTCCATGCTAACGGCAGCGCAAGATGAAGTAGGCAGTGTAAATGGTGCATACCCTGACTTGTGATTAAAAAATATTTTTTATTGTCTATATAATTATTGTAGGTTGAACAACACTATTATAATCAATATAAAATATAGTTTAAGTAAGTTTGACCGGTTTCGGCTTCATCGCCATCTTCAGATAAACTAGGAGTTCTACAAAGTGTCTTCTGAAACATTTCATCATTGTCAAATCAATGTCATTAAAAATCTAAAGATTATTGTAATGTAACATGTCTGGATTTTAATGTTTTATTTTGTCTTTTACATGTCAACATAGTTTTATTTTTAAACATTTAATAACAGTAAAAATAAGCATTATCTCTTGGGTGGGTCAAAACACAATTAAGATAAACTTATTATTAAATTAACGTTTCCGTTGAAAACATTTTGGGTTGTTAAACGCATTAATCAAATTCATGTTATGTCACCTTTGGGAACTTTCACGGCCAATTAAAATTTGAATAAAAACCTGTAGTCTCGGGGCTTTGATTGTACAATAGACGTTGAGATTTTCGTGCGTTGTTTAACAATCACACACCTATTCTATTCAAAATAAATCACTTGACATTCCAAATACCAACTTTCTTTATTCCTACAAGTCTTGTGGTGACAAAACAATCGTTTCAAAAATGTAAATCAATCCATTGAAAGTATCAGGGACACATGTCTTTCGTGAAGGGATTTGGTTTGGTTGGTGTAACGCACGCCGCACAGGTCATCGTTCCCTTTTGTCCTCAATCTTTATGTACTCCTGGTAGCATTAACCGATTAATGAGAAGGATGCACTTGTCTTCAGAGTCTCTAAAAAAGAAAACACATAATTCTGTACCTTAGAGCATAAACAACGGAAGTCCACTTTTTTGTGTTTTTGAGTTAATAATGCAGAAATTATCACAATCAGCTGTTCTATAAGTGGTAAAAATATTGGAGTCCTCGGACTCATAGTTACTGAGATATCAAGTGTAATAAATATGGGATGCACATAAAAGTGCGAGCATAAACCACGGAAGTTCCACATGCGTTGTTCACATTACTTCACATTAAATAAATATCGATAAAAGAAGATAAACAGTTTTTACAGATCAAAAATATCTCGTCTAGTTTCGTCTCCTGCACATTTTACTAAATGTGACTACCGTTGTTTATGCTCTAAGGTAAGTACAGAATTTTTGTATTCAATATACGTAAGTAGAATGAGCTGGATCTATCCCGGATTGAAAAAGGAAAACATCAAAAACAAGTCAGACGAGTTCAAGATCAAAATAAACCCAAAAAAAAAGTGAACTAGACTCCTCAACAAAGATAACCCATAAAAATAAATAGGTTAAACACTCGGTTCAAGTCAGAACACATTATTTACCGAGCAAGAAACACTGGAATTTGAGCTGTATGCTCTGATAACAGTCGGGTGAGTTTTGTGTGTGGTTTTATTTGGATAAGATTCTTTGTGCGTTGGATGCACCCGCGTCTGGCCTTGTGAACATAAAGATGACTGTGTTGTACAGAAAATATTTTTATGAAGTCCCGAGTACTTGTACGATCTCATGAAAGTGAAAATATTATTGTGGAATATAGAATAGACTTGGGATCGTATCGAAGTAATGCTTGTCATTTGAACAGCGTTAATTTTGATCAAGTATTTGTAATGAAAAATGTGAGATGGCTTTTGTATGACGCACCAAAGCATGACATCCATTGTGGCGGTTTTTCTTTTTTGTCATATATATATTTGAAACTAGATTGTCAGTTCTGTGATTTACGTTCGTATTTGAAACGCAGAACAAACAATGGATTTGCTTCGTTTTCTATGAAACCCTAATTGAATTACATAAAAAAATGTTTTATGTACTTAGTAGAATTCAATTTACACGCATGTTCGAAAATCATATGAAATACATTATTTTATGAAACCAAACAGGATTATATAACATCAAAATAAATACTTTTTTTTTGCGCATGCACTCTTTACAATCTAGATTATAAATCGCAATGTTACCCTTTTCACTGCGGAAAAAACCCTTTTATTGAATGTTTTTTTATGCCCGCAAGGGTTAAAAAGATCGGAAATTAAACTCTGCAAGTACAATGGGAGGTGAAATGCAACAAAAAATATTTTCAACCATCGTAAACTAACCGGCCGAAATAGTTTTGACCTTGGTTGATTTTTTTGCCCTTTCTTTTATGAAATTTGAAAAAAAAAAAGGTTAGCCCTAAATTCGATACGGCCGACTCTTATCCCTTTCGTTCAAACAACACCCGATTTTTTTGCAAAACGACTAAAAATCCTATCAGAAATGGCGGCAGCTGTAAATTTGATCCCTTTGAAGTACTACTACACCAAAAAAAAAAATATCCGCCAACCTATCTACACATTTTACATTAAATAGATTCTCTGCTGGAAGGAAGCTTTGTAAAGTTTGCTATCCTGGGTTAATCCTTTCATTTTTATTAAATTTATGGGGATGTATTAAATTTCATTTTATTGTTAACCTAGTGTCGTTTCATTTCTATTCATTTTGGAAATAATTTACTGCATTCGATTCATCACAATCATGTAGCACGCTTTTCTGTGTTTTGTTAATGATATAAATATATTTTTAATAAAATTTTCTACGTGCTTATGTAGGCAAAAAATACATCTTATTTAATCATTGAAAATATTTATAAGAATTTATTGAATTTTCTTAGCATTTATTCCAATACAAGCCATTATATTCTTTCATAGTAAAGGACGTACATACTCGTAAAGCTGTAAAAAAAATGATAAAGATTCAAAATAAAAGCATCATTTTTAAAAATGTATATACATCATAGGCTTAGTAATAAAGTAAGTAGATACAGATACAATTAAAAGTAAATATATAATTACTAAGATCTACCTACATGTATACGGTTGCATTTCTAAATACATCCCTATATCCTGACCTACTTTCATTGATTTTATAAAACTGCAAATAATAAGATTTTACCCTGCCAGACGTCTTTACAAAACATAATAATAATAATAGCCTTCATCCACCCTTTATTGCAAGTTATTTCGCAATCTTTGGTGCCTCACGGAGACCTTGGTTGGGGCAGGTAATGGTTCGACTGAAAGAAATATCCCCTTAGGTTGAATTGGAAGGGTTTTGTGCAGTATTCGGCAAAGAAATCTTCAACAAAAGATAAGCCTGATCTTGACACTGAAATCGTCTGGACTGGATTTTTTTTATTGTGTCTAAAGATTTCCAGTTTTGATTGGTAGACTGGTTTCGTTTTTTATTATTGCATCCTTTTTGCGCTTTCAACAATAATACTGCGTATTATGTGAACTTAAAAATGTACAGAATTATTTAAGTATTTATAGAACCGGTCCGTAGTCCAGTGGAAACACTTCGGACTCGTAAATGGAAGGTTGTGGATTCGAATCCCGGCGGAGCACAAAATATACCATTTATATTTCGAATGTGCTCTTCGCTGAGTTGAAAAATTCATAAACCTTTACCAAAGACCGGTCACTGAAAGGTCCATCCAACATTACAACAACTGGGTCTTGCTTGAGAATTGGCGCTTTCTACAGCGACGACCAAGCTCGCAAAGGCCTCTTGAGGTGTGATACACACAAAAACAGCGCTCATTAAATAAATTATCAAATACGTGTAAACACAGAAAATGTCATTCTCTATGTTTCCATACATTTATCTTATTCTATAAAAAATCCTAAATTTCACCCTTGGTTTCTGTACGACTCATTTTATACCATGTTTATTTTAACCTTCTCGTGAGCAGGTACAATAATGAACGCAATCACATTTTTAGCAAATCAAAAAGGAAATATTTTCTTTTAAATAAAGGTACCTACCTTTATAAGGATACGAGTAGATTAATAAAAAAACTAATGATAGGTAAAGAACGCAAACACAAAAGAGGTGAATAGATTTGAATCAACTTAAATTAATATTTGCTAGTTAAAATTTCATCAAAGTTGATTTTTTTGTTGTTGCAACAATTTATTATTTTTATGGAAAGGTACCTTTTTTTTGACGGCCTGCAATATCCGGTTTAAATAAACGCCCCAACACAGGAAACCGCGTGAAATCGAAAGACATCAATGACCCGAACCCTTCTCCACGAAATGTGTCAACACACCAAAAAATGCCTCGGGGCAGGAATTAATCGATTCGATATGAAAAGGCGATGACGACTTTTGCCAGATGCTGCAAGATGATTTTTTTTTTCAATGGACGCGGGGGGTTTTTGAAAAGGAAGTTGAAAGGGTTTGAAGAAAATGATTGATTGTTGGAAAAGATTCACAAAAAAATAATAACTCTATTTTAATGTAATTTAAAGAATAAAATGGATTTATGGAATAATAATTCGTGTAAAATTATTGTAAATTCCCAAGACGCACAGAGTGTGTGCTACTGCCATCTGTGATCAAGTAGCACAAGTAAAAATAATTAATGTACGTCTGTAGTGATATTATTTGACGCGTAAATTGGGTAATAAATATTTCGTACCCTAAGGAAATATTTTGTACATACGATTACCTTTGTATTTTAGTGCAATTAACAATAAAAAAAAACTCATCACATGATAAAATTGTGTTGTTGTGATAAGAATTATTTTTTTATTTATAGAAATATTTGTTAGATATTGTAATGTATGTAGTATTATTATTTCTCCATAATCGTAATATCCTTATCGTGTCCTCATTTCCCCTCACCGTCCCCCACTCTCTTCTCCCCCGCACTTCGCGTGCTTGGATCAATGTCCTCGGTCGGGTCGTTGACCGGCGAACGACCTCGGCAAAACTTTTACTACTCGCCGATAGAGCGCAGCGCTACCCGAGAAAATAAATAAAATATTTTATATAATAATTTGTAAGTGAATTATCTTTGAAAATATCCGAGTATACTATTACAAAATATTTTTACAGAAAAAATTTAATTCAGCAAAAAAAAATATTTAGAAGAATCTACTTTAGGAATAATTACGTACTGGGCTTTCGTTCAAGTGTATATATATTTTAAATAATTACTATGAAAATTTTAGACCTTCATTAAATGTTTATTTCATTACCCACGTATTTTATTTGATCTATTAATTCATGCTGCAATAAATCAGTATAATTTTGTTATTCGTTACACCGGTGGGTGTTATGATCGTAAAAATATCCGATTGTATGTAATTTGTCCGTAGACGAATTGTAATGTAAACATTACCTACTTTAGAGGTAATTAAAAACAATAAACATAAGATTGTTTGTTTTTAAGTGTGCCATATCATGTCCATATAATATTCTGTTGTATTTGTGTTGTTTTACTCATATTAAATATCAATACAAAACAGTCAATGACCGGTCAAAATCCTGAATAAATTTGCTCTAGTTTCTCCATTTTATTATCGATTAGTTAAAATTTACATTCGTTCTCAAAGCAATCGAATGTAGTATGCGAAATAGGAGGAACATTATTTAAAAACAAGAAAAAAAACTTTTTAAGTCTCTGTGATTTTTATCACACATTCTGATGACTAAGTAGGTATGTATATAATTTTCAATACTTAATAAAAATTAAACAATATAAAATATTTTTTTATCATACCAAAAAGATAGTAAATAAAAAAATAAAAAAATAAGTTGTTATGAAAAGTTTCACTACTGACTAATAGATGGCGCTTTCCATATTCAATATCAAATGATATTTTTTAATAATATGAACTGAGTGTAAATACAAATGAATATTTTTTTAGTTTTTTGTGTTTTTCATTTAATATTTTCCTCAATCCACAAGTTCAATAACCTAGGAAACATATTTTTTGTTGATTTATTTATTTTGCGGCAAAAACAAGTTTTTTTGTAATTCTGTTTTTTTTCTTGTATTACCGTATAAGCCGTTTTAATGTTCAGAAACGATAATTACATTGTTCATACACAAATTCAATATTTGATCAGTTGTCAATGCCAAAACCAAATTAGCATAAACTACAAGAAAATTATTTTTCAAAAAAAAAAAACAACAATAATTTGTTATTGCAAAAAAAAAGAATACTCTACCTGATATCAGTTATTTTAAGTAGGTTAAATTAATAAAAAAAAAAACTTGATAATACAACCTTATCTGTACATAATGTATCAGTTTATTTTAATGGGTAAATACCAGCTTACATTACACTACAAAAATATAAAAATTAAATTATTCCGTCTAAACAAACATTATAAAAAAATTGTGACTTGTAGTATGGCAGGAGTTCAATAAATCATAATAAATTTTATCAAGTTTGTGTGGAACGCGATGTTTCAAGGGCTTTGCCCGCATAACTTCATAATATCGTGACGAGAAACCATTCTAGAAGTTTCCAGCCGATTCGAATTGGCGGGAACGTAACGAAACGTCAGCCGCCATTTTCGAACGTCGCGGAAATTCCATTTTCAAAAACGGCGCGCTCGTAAATGCTCTGTAAGCTTGCGTAATGGCCGCACTAGTTTTCAGCCTACCCAATATAATATTTTTAGATTTATTAGTGAAGGCGCTGCTTACTGAATGTGTGCCGTATGCATTAGGTGTGGAGTAACTAAATTCGCTTGCACTTGCGATATCCAGGTCGACGACCGGAGCAATTACACTTGAAATTTTACAACACAGAGTGGAATTTGAAAAAAAGCTTTTTTGTCGCCGCCGAGTTGGCATTGCTTGTGAAACAAGTCTTTCTCAAAATCATTGTGCACTTTTTGCGGCACCTACTCTTACAAATATTATAAAGAAATATATTTTGTATTGTTTGTGTATTAACACTGTGAAAATTCATATTGTTTAATTTATAATTTTTGAAGGAATTCAAAGAAAACACTGTTTATTTTCATTAAAATTTATTTAGAAAGATTAAAATCTTTAAATCAAATTACAAACGCGTTTTCGACCTAGTAGGTCATCATCAGGTATGATTACAGTAGAAATACTCGTATAATTCACGCTAAAAAAATATTTGAACTGTATTTATAGATTAATAGCTATGCTGGTTTAGTGATTACGTAGGTACTTACAATGGATTGATGTAGAAAAAGTTGTGACGACACACGGCTGGGTTGCTAGGTAAAAGGCAAAATAATATTATGCCCTTGGTCGCCAAGGATCGATCTTACATTTTTGTCGTTTGCCTGTTGAGTTTTTTTTTTTTATAATTTAGAATTTTTAATATCAAAATATTCTATTGAGCTTTTAAAATCAGTAGTGAGAAAAATGATCCAAAAAAAATTATCAATGAATTTTTTTCTTTTATTTATTTGAATAATTCATCGTGCGTTTCGAGTTGGGAATGACATGTACGTTAATCTTCGCCCACCGTTTTTTTTTTCTGTCGTGCAGTGTTCTATTTTCAAACGGCGTCTGCGCGCGCTTCGGCCGTTCTAAATTTAAAATCTCTGCCCTGAAAAAACACGAAAGCGCGCGCGTGCGTTCGCAACGTGCCCGCCGAAACCAACACAAGCGCAAAAGCGCTGTAAGCGGCTGGGCGAAATTAGAACGCAGGAATGCCGAGGACCGCGCAAAGAGCGCATGCGTGACTCTCAACAATTGAAAATAAAAATCTACGTTAAAAAAAAACACTGATTTGAAAAATCTGAAAAAAAAATCACCTGAGTTTTCAGGAAATTCGTTTAAAATACGATGTATGAATTTATGGTAGTAGAATAAACTTTCAATTTTTAAGAAATTCTGTGCGGGAGGCTGTCTTGATTATAGAGACTCTAGGGGTCTATGACACTTGCTGTAGTGCCGCAGAGGTGTACGAACTTGGTTGTCGCTACAAAGCGCCAGTACTCAAGCAAGACCCAGTTGCTGTAAGGCTGGATGGGTTTTTTCAGGTTTTGTAAATCCTGAAAAAAACATTGGAAGTTAATGTGAAAACTTTTTTAAAATACATTTTTGAGAGTGTAGGCACATGATATATTTTATTTAATATTTTTGTGACTGCAAAAGTGTCAGTTTTTTTTTGTTATTATTGATTTATTAAAGAAAAGAAATGTCTGTAATTTTTGTTGGCTCTCTGTATGACGGCAATGGAATCATACCTTTTCGAAATATATAGGGCAATGGACTGAAGTGGCCGCACAGCCGCGGAATGTCGCAAGTCTCGTTACGAAACTCAAGCCACATCCGCCTTTGTTACACCAGAGCATAGAGTCGGTTCTCCTCTGTAGGTGAGTCGAGTCTTGTGTCGAAACGGGTTTCGCAACTGAGAGTGCAACGCTCTGACGGGGAGCCCGCAACGCTTTTGTTTTCGCGTTGGCTTACAGCACGAGGGGTCAGTGACCGCGCGGCCGGTCAACGCCCCCGCCCCCCTCAACCAGCAAGATCAACCATACTCTAAACCAGTGGTAACTCACACATATAGCACACTGAAGTCTACTTCTGGAACGTTCTGCACGCAGTTCAAAGTTCTGAAAAAAAAGTTATTTTTGAAATTGGAGCGTTGTGAAGAATACAGTGCATTTGAATGAGTCAACAGTTTCGAAATTTGTTTTTTTGGGTTGGCACGTCTAATCTAATCTAAAATGTAAAGATATGTTACATTTTTGATTCACATTACATGCATTCTCACAACCAGACACGTACAAATTCGCGCTTGCACATGCCTCATGTGAACCTACAACATAAAAACCAAATCTCAAATGCACATACACCCTGCAACTCTTGCCGTCCTTCCCTGAAACAGGGGTGACATTGGCAAAGTGAACCATTTTTACAGCATGGGTGGTCAGCCGCATACCAACCTATAAGTCAAGGAACATACTCGACAAATTATACACGTCTCGCGTTTGAATTTCAAAATTCAAAACCTACCAAAGTTACAACTCGTACAACTTTAAATCCACAATTTACAGTGCCAAAATTCTACATCCTTAAAAAATATTTTTATTTTAGTATTTAACATAATTTAAGGGAAAATGAAAAAAAAATGGAGTTTTACAAAGATTCCACTGAAACATTTCATAAATCTATAATCTATCATTTAAGTTGCAAGGATATATTAACATTTAAAGCTCATATCAAATGCATGCCCACAAACAAACACGTGTAGTATCTCTCAAAAATAATTTAAGTTTTTTTTTTCAAATTAAATTTTTGCAATTCAGTACATCTACCGGGTGGCTTTTACGAAAAAAAAACATTGTGAATAAATTAAAAAAACGGTAGAATATTAAAAAGATAATGAATGGAGTCTAGGAGTAACATATCGACTGCTCCAAGGAAGAAGGAAGTGACTCCGAAATTGAGGTTTTTGACTTGTTTCCATTTCTGAAGGTAACAAATCATTATCTTCATTCCAAGATGACAGCCGTGTCTCTATCTCTTTTAAATTCGTTAATAAATTAATGTAAAAAATAGTTTAGGCATTGTACTCCATGGAATAAATAACATTCTTTTGGCTTTCCTGCAAAACTATCTTTTTTGACTGAGTGCTGTCTTTCTTGGAGGAGTCGATATAATGTAGATACTGTCACTTGGCGTTTTTCTTTCGTACTACGCAGTGGTGTCTCTTTCATTCAATCTCACTAGCAAGCAGAGCGAGACAGGCTCTGTGGAGTGAGTGCGACGCCGCTATGCACGTAAAACTGACGTGTAAGCTCTCCCATGTGCTGCTGATATAACTATATATAATATATATATTATTATTATAGCATTTAATCCGCTATTTACAAAACGATGGAAGGCTCTAGAATGCATATTATTATCGTTGTGAACTCTGATACATGCTTTTCCGTTATTCTAACAATTATGTTGTTGTGTGGTAAAAGATGTAGATTATACAACACTTCGGCGGGAAAAAATACCATGTTTTGTTCTAAAATATCTATTTATTTCTGTACTGTATCCTGCCGCCGTTCCACTAGGGATGGCCGGTACCTCCGCAGATGCGCCTCCACTTTTTTCTGTCCTTACAAACCACTTTCATTTCCTCAATATTCATCAGCTTTTTTATACATACTCTTCTCTTATTAATTTCAATATTGGTTAATCACATGGATAACTAATCAATTCTCAATACCATTTTTACAGCCTATGACTTGTAGGTTGGTAATTGGTATGAATACCTTGACTTATAGGTGAATATGAGGCTGACCACCCATACTGTAAAAATGATTCACTTGGCCAATGTCACCCCATGTGTCAGGGAAGGTCGGCAAAAGTTGTAGGGTTTACGTTCATTTGAGGTTTGGATTTTATTTGTATGTACACATTCAGCATTTGTAAGCGCGAACTACACGTGTTTGTTTGTGGGCATGCATTTGATATGAGCTTTAAATGTTAATATATCTTTGCAACTTAGATTATAGATGAAAATAGATTTTGGAAGGTCAAAAGAGCTACGGGATTTAGTGAAAACTTACAAATACAAAATTTAAAACTGGAAGTGAGATTTTGTTCTTATTTTTGCCTTTGTTGTCCTAAATTAAGCATTAAATATTGGCTTTCAATCGGAAGCTTTTTCTAACATATGTATTTAACATAAAAAAAAAATACTTTCAACAATTGGTAAAGGTATATGAATTTTTCAACCCAGCGAAGAGCAAATTTGAAAATATAAATGGTATATTTTTTGTGCTCCGCCGGGATTCGAATCCACAGCCTTCCATTTACGAGTCCCAAGTGTTGCATTGAACTACGGACCGGTCAGATTATTTGCACAGATTCGACATGGTATATTCCATCGTATGAAATAGATTATAGATGATGATATTGGCAATTGGCAGGCCTGTACTTGCAGCAGTCTGCGCGCGCAGAACATGCATTCCGGCGCACGTTGGCGCGCATTCTGTCTCTTGGTACAACTGTCACATAACGGGTCGGCCTGGGGCTCACATCCCGACCGACAAAACTAGCATAGACGGGGAATGCGCGCCCAACTAGAACTCGACTAGGCTTATTATTTATCTTAGCAATATTTGTATCTACTTTTATTTTATGTATTGATTTTACATCTAAAGAATATTTTTTAGGCTTCACAGAATCAATCTTCATTATTGTCCTAGTTTTCAAGACTCTTCAATTTTTGAGCTACAAAATCCATTTGAGTTTTGGGTTGGAATTACATTCGTCTAATATCCGATAAATAAATTTTAACTGTGTATTTATTATTATTGTAAATACCTTCCTTCAAATTTGTATAGATATTTTATATGTTTCCTTCCTTGTATTTTTAAAGTCATTCTTTGCATTAGAGATCGAAAATAGGTCGTAAAATAAAAAAAAAAATAAAAAAAAAAGATCGAAATTTCAGCATCTGCAAATGAATCCAGCCTCTTAAATGTCTCAGGCAAATGATACATGATGATGAGTTGATGATTTCTTTATAGCGCCGTTTCGTGATGCAGTCACTCCAAGGGCGCTTGTGCAAATGATGCCAGAAATTTGCTTGTTTTCAGTGCATTCCGGAACTTTCCATTGTCCTCTAGTTCTCTCACATGATATGAGACACCCTTTTCTACCCTGAAGGCTTCCATGATGAATAATACATGGTATTGAGAGCTTAAAGTTTCCTGTCATATAATTTAATGTCTCACTACACAAGTTTATTTTTTTCATTAGACAAGTCCGCCTAATTCATAATACTGTTCACCTACATATTTCAGTAAACAGTCGCTCCGTTTCTAGCATTTTCTACCGATTTGTTTGAAAGACGAAACCAGAGCAAAAGTTCATTCCGATTTAACTAAGTGCACTTAATTAGATCTGTTCTCCGAGCATGAAAGATTGCGTAAACACTCAACCATCGCGTAAACAGAATAACGTATCGATTTTACAACAGCTCATCTAGCGAGAGTTTTAGTTTTTGTACTTATTTTGTACTCGGGAATCTGCTCAAGTTCCACGTGACTCAGGTATTACTATTTGCCTTTACGGTTGTTCACGTACATAAAGGCCAAAGTCTACTACTGGATGGCTCCATAAAACAGACCTATAAAGGCCCGTCCGATGAACCTGCTTGGCCATTACCCCTAAGACTTGCAATAATGAGTTTGCTTATGAGGCCAGTTGAGGCCACATCGGAAATAGAATTCGCACGAACCTATAAAATCAAAACCTCTAGCTTCACATGCACACTAGTGTGACTATAAAACAATGTTATCAAGTAAAACTAAATTAAAATTACATTTTTCTTCTTGGGCGACCGATTTTATTTTATGAAACTTTTGCGGCTTAGCAAACAGGAATTTGCGGTGCGAATTAACTCACTGCCATTTTTTTTTAACTTCTTGTTTAATTATTGTTGTAAAACTGAATTTATTTTTATGACACATGCCGGTTTTTATTTTATTTATTGTATAATTTAACTGTCAGTTTTCCTTGTAGTCTGTAGGTAGCTGGAATGTTTTGACCTATTTTTGGCTTGTGGTTACCATTAAAGGTACGTCTTATGTTGTGCTCTTTATATGGGGAATATTTTCCTTGTAGAGAAGTCCTTTGTTTAAGTTTTGAATATTGTTTTGTAGCTTAAAAACCTGAACGAAAAGATCTTCGATGACAAATCTACGAATTGGTAAATTAACGACTTTAAATGTTTAATTAAATTTTACATGTGCAATAATTTCTCATGTCTATAAAATTACCACTATTTAGTGATTACATGATTCGGCATATTATAAATGCATGTAATGTATTCCATGCATTGAAATGTAAGAGATAAACTTCGTTTCCCTTTGCGAGGTTGTGCAAGCTGGAGGAGTCGTTTATATTCAAAATAGATTTGGCCTAAATGAAATGTTTCGAATGATACATAAATATTTATTGTTTCTCCCACAGTTCATTTGTTTAAATACATATAAAAATATTCAATCTTGTTGCATTGCCGAGTGGGTAACACAATCTATTCTGACTAACTACATGAAATGATTGCAAGCGAGAGAATGACAATGTCTATCTAGTGTTTAGTATTTGTTCTGTAACCAGTTTTAACCAAGGTTTAATAAGACACCAAAAACAAAATGATATATATCATTGTCTTGTGACGGTATGGAAGTATACAATACAAGAATTGTTTAATAATCTTTCGACATCCAATTACGTTGAGCATGTCGGCAATGTAATACCAAAATATTCTATGATTACTTTTTACATATAACTGATCGGTTCTGCATTGAGTAAAAGAAAGAGATTAAAAAAATGAATGCAAAAATAACAGCAATGATTCTATTGTTTTTACAAAAGTGAAATTTTGGAAAACCATGGAATGTAACGTCAGCTGTGTATCTATAAAATCTTTGTAAAGAAAAACATGTTTTTTTTTTGTTGGAACGTGGCATTCTTTTTTAATGGAGAAAGTGTGTTTTTTTAATCAATATACTTCTGAAATTCAAATGAATTCAATTAATTAAACATTTTTTCTTTGTTTAATATATTTCTAATATCGATTGCAAAAGATGATAGCTTAATAGATCCTTCCCATCAAAATGATTTATAAGAAAATAAAGTACAATAAATACCAATTGTTTTCTGTATCAAAAGCTTGGGCAGTTCTTGATCGTGTTATTGGGGCGTATCGACCATTCTTTGCCTTATCTTGATCTTTCAGCTTCGGTCCGAGCCTTGCACCTTTTAGGGTGGAAGAGCATTATCTGACTCATTATTTTAATAACGAAATTACAAGAACAATGGACGAGAGCAGATGCGATGAATTTAATCCACAATTTTACAGTTTATTGTTACATAAATTGTAACTAAACTGTCTGGCATTTTTGTGCTTTTATGATATTTTAATTCCGATTTTTTTTATATAAAATTCGGTAGATAACTGTTGGGTAAATTTGCTTTAAATTTAAGGTAAACTGTACCCTTAGTACGAGTTGCAAAACTTGAGTAATGTCAAGTTTACGGCAATTATTAAAGAGTGATTTCCCCCAAAATCTGCCGTTTTTGTTTGTTTGAACTTGATTTTCTTCATCACTGTAACTCTTTTGCTAAGACCATTAAGTGTAAGAAACAAAAACGGCAGATTTTGGGGGAAATCACTCTTTAACATTTTCCGTAAACTTTACTTTTCTCAAGTTTTGCAACTCGTACTAAGGGTACTGATAACATTTTGAATTCGATCTGAGCAGTTACATATGATCGGACATTATAATGTCACAAGGTAATTTTATTTAAAGCGATTGTAATTTAAAGAGAGGCTTACGTAAATTATTTATATAAATTGTTATTGCGATGTATGTCTTATTATAAGAAGAGAAACTCTGGTTGGTGGCCGAGTGAGAGAATAAATACATTAACTTCAGTTACTGACCCTTATCTAGGAAGAGTGTCACCCCATTTAGAGTTCGTTCCCAGGACGATTTCTCAACCTGAATTAAATCATCATTTTTACATAACATTAAACCTGCAAAGCGTAACAATTTCACAGGTAAATCTACTTAAAAAGAATTAAGGATATAATGCAACAATATAAAAATTGAATACTGAATTTTCAGGCTTTCAAATACACGGTAAATAGCCGAGCTAAAACGCATTCTATATGACCTAAAATTTTTAAAGGTTTATCAGCTTTACAAGAAGGAATGATGTAAAAAAATTAAAGAAATAAAACTGAGGTTTTCAGGTTTTATATACATCTAAAATAGACTAACTAACAAACAACACATTTGAGTTTCAATCTGACTCGTTTCTACTTCACTTCTTTCTTCATTCAAATTCGTTTCTACGTCATAATTTTCAACTTTCACTCGTTTTTATGTGACAACAAAAAAAAATACATTCAACCAAATTGCATAAGCTTACACTCGTTTCAGGATGCCACAAAATATGTATGGTAATCAAGTCTGTGATTATCTATTGAAAAAATACAATTTTCAATTTAAAAAATTCTGTTTGATATGGCGCGAGGTATCAGGGTGGCATAAATATGATGTGTTGTAACAGAGTGTATGTGTGTTACGTAAAGGGATGAATGCGTCGGGTTCACCGACCCCTCTAGCTCACGGTACACCCACAGTGTCACGTACTAGTTACAAAATTTAAGTTTAAACTCAATCGAAGCGTAAATCATAAAAATACATTTAAACTAAAACTCTCATTAGAAACGCTGTATATTTTTGTATAAAACGCTTTGTTTCAGTTTGAATGTAATGTTTTATACTAAAGGGAACAGGAGCGCTGTCGACGTCTTTTATGAAACGACGATGCTGTTACGTAGTTTGCCAATTTGATACGTTGCAAAATACAAATAGCTCACTTGACACTCCTGCTAATTATAGAAGGATTAGTATGAGCGCCAATGAATTTAAATCTGGACCTAAAAGAGACTGTTTTCTATATTATTAATAATAAATATACATTTAAGAAATCTGCACTTTTTCATGCTTCACTCTTTTCAGTAAGTTTTATTTATTTTATCACAAAGGGATGCTTTAGGCACTGTTTTTTAATTGAAATTTTATGTATTTCTTTGAAACAATTATGAATCAAATTGAGCGTCTTTTGAACATTTATTATTCAAATTTTAAAACATTTAGATGAATTGATGAAATACAATTTTTTTGTTTTTATAAAAAAGGACAGAGTTTCTTAATTCAGTTTTTTTTTTACATTGAATATGTTTATTACCTCAAGTTTGTATATTCAACAAACGTGTATGAAATATATCAATCACACATAGAATATATATTTTCAAGATATTTCATTGGTTGTCTCTAAGGGATAAAAGCTTGAATAAAACTTCTTAATTTTAGAGAAAAATTTTAATATAATCAAAGTATAGATAATAACATATTTTTTCAGGGGTTTTTATAACTCCAAATATTTTTCAGTTCATTTTAAGGAAGAAGTACTTGGATTGCGATTTCAGTGACTAACAATGCAAGCGTTTGACCCAGTGGCGTTCCCGACGATTTCTAATTTATTCCACCGGGGTTCTGGGTCTCTGCACCCCCAAGTACCAAACCTCCCATTCAAACTGAACCGCAGCGTTTCACTGAAAAAGCACTGAAACTAAAATTGAGCGTTTTATTTTTCTAATATTTTGACGTAGAACGTTGTGGTTGAGTTTTTAACGTAGAGTTGCATACTTGGGATACTGAATCGATTCCCAGCTGGGACTGCAGTCGTCCCAACGTGCAGACATGGCGGGGGGAGGGGGGGAGAGGGGGCGGCAGGTCAATGACCCGCCCTGAAAGGCAGAGCGAAAAATAGACACACTTCGTAGTAGGCGAGCGTATTTATACAGGGCTTACTATAAACTACGCTGGCTGGCTGTTTTACTACAAATATAAACTACGCTGGCTGGCTGTTTTACTACAAATGGCATGACGGGAAGTATTGACGTATGAAATATTACGGCTGTGATAATAATAATTTATTTATTATCAAAGGACAGGAAGAAGTGGCGGCTAATCTGCAATGTTGATTTCTAATGTTGGTGTATTCATTTGCTACATTTTTTGCATAGGAAATTTTTGACTTTTTTTGTATATAGATTTCTTTGTAAGGTTTTGTTCTTTTTATATTTAAATGTAATTTATTATTCATATTCCTTGACTTATAGGTTGGTATGAGGCTGACCACCCATACTGTAAAAAATGGTTCACTTTGCCAATGTCACCCCTGTTTCAGGGAAGGTCGGCAAAAGTTGTGGGGCTTATGTTCATTTGAGGTTTGGATTTTATTTGTAAGTACACAATCAGCATTTGTAAGCGCGAACTACACTTGTTGGTTTGTGGGCATACATCTGAGAGCTTTAAATGAACATATCCTTGCAACTTAGATTATAGATTATTATTATAGCACCAACAGAACATTGACAAATTTTTCACAAATAAAACATAATAAACATACATACTAGTCATCAATTCTCCAGTGACGGTGTGTGTAACATAGTGCATAGACACGGTGTCTGTCACATAGTGTAAATTATGTACATGCAGTGCTATTAGACATTTTAGTCGTCCGTTGAGCCCACGCTTTAACAAACTAATGATGCCTGGGCTGGAAGTCTCATCCTCACAGTCATTCTTACCTACCGAATTTTTGTAATATTTGTATAAAGACTAATCAGCTGTTCACTTGCGGCCATCTTGGATTGACAGGTCTTCATACAAATGCATCATTGGTTTGTCAAAGCGTGGGCTCAACCGATGTCTAAAATGTCTAAGAACAGCACCGATTGAGTTCAGAATAATTATTTTAAATTAAATAATTTTTATCTATCCGTTCCTTGACTTATAGGTTGGTATGCGGCTGACCACCCATACTGTAAAAAATGGTTCACTTTGCCAGTGTCACCCCTGTTTCAGTGAAGGACGGCAAGAGTTGCAGGGCTTATGTTCATTTGAGATTGGGTTTTTATAATGTAGGTCCACATACGGCATGTGTTAGCGCGAAATTATACATGTCTGCTTGTGGGAATGCATTTAATATAAATCTAAAATGATATATATCCTAGCAGCTTAGATTAGATTGATAACTTGGACCCTAAATCTGAAATAAAATGATTTCTCAGTCAAAGATTTTCAAGCTCTATTGATCGCTGAAACTGTCTTTCGAAGAAGCGGTATTTTTTGTCTCGTTGTGTGAAAAAATACAAAGAGCTACGTTGTGATTTTTCCAGGTAGAAAAGTTGATAAAGCAGCGAGTGTGCGAGAGGTACAAAGGATGTGGTTAATTTGCCAAAATTCTGTGTAAATTATTTAAAGTCAATGAACCCAGCACCGGTTAAAAAAAAAAAGTAAAAATTATCATATGTAACCATACGCTCAAGTTCGTTGAACCCGCGAATCTGTCATTTGTTTATGCAAATTTTTATCTCGGCAAAATTCGCACATAAAAAAGAAATACACTACCTAAACAGAGAATTTTCGACATAACAGTATTCCGTGTGTGTGTGAGTTTGTTTCGTAGTGGAGGAAAAAATAACTGATTCGCCTATTTGGGAGCTGAGTCGCCAAAAAACCGCGCGGGTAAACAAAAAATTTTCGGGTCGTAGTCGAACATAACGTGGAGGCAGAAAAATATCGTCTTTACTAGTTGCGCTAGGTCAATGGGTGTTTGGGTCGACGACCGGCCAACTCACGTAATGTCCATGCTCTTCTGTCGCACACTCATATCGCATCGGGTCACGCAAATAAAAAAAAACCGAAACTTCATACCATGTGAATCATGATTTCCTGGTAGTTTTTTTTCAGACAGAACGCAACGCAACTAAGCTACACATATAGTGTAACTTCTTGCCTGCGTCTCCCCGAAGGGGTCGCATGTGGCGCTTCGGGACCTATTTATTTTTACAGGTAAGGCGGCTGGCCTCACACCAACCACTTTCAGTTGAAGTGGAGGTTTACCAGCTCCCGGGGGAGGGGATGGTTCTCATTTCTTGTGAAATGCAAGCATTCTACCAATTGAGCTATCGATCTTTTTACGAGCTTGATCGTCTTAGTTACAAAGCGCCAATTCTCAAGCAAGACCCAGTTGCTGTAAGGCTGGATGGACCTTTGGTGACCGCTCATTAGTAAAGGTTTTATGAATTTTTCAACTCAGCGAAGAGAAAATTTGAAAATATAAATGTTTTTTTTTTGTGCTCGGCCGGAAATCGAACCCACAACCTTCCCATTCAGAGTCCGAAGTGTTACCACTGAACTACGGACTGGTCCCAGAAATTTAAAGATATAAATATGCATAATATTTGTCTTGTTAGATTACAGTTTGTAGACCCTAACGGTACTCTGTTTGTTGTTATTTTTCATAATCAAATGCAAGTATTGCCTGCTTGTATTTTTTTGTGCAGCACAATTTTTGGAGGCTAACAACCTAAGGATCATTTACCTCTTAAAGATGCTTAACCTTTCAGCGAAACGTATTTTTTCACCACGACACTTTTTCAGCGTTAAAAACTTATTTTAAATATTGCAAATTAATTTGAATAATAAACATTAAATTACGTAAAGTATACAATTAAAAATAAATTGCACAGAATCTGTACTCGACTTTCTTGCAAAAATTAACCCACTGTATGACGTATGTAAAGCTAGAATCATCTACCAGCTTATGCCGTTTCAATAAAAATATAATACATCAATAATAAATCAATTTTATTCCACCGCGGTGTGTACCTGCATACTCGTACAATATGATATAGGCATATAAATACTTAAATAAATATAAATATTTTGTTGATTTATTTGAAAAAGTACCAATTACACAAGAAATCTCCTCTACTCATAGGTTGGTATGAAGCTGACCTCTGTACTGTACTGTACTGTATCCTGCCACCGTTTCATTAGGGGTTGCCGGTACCTCCGCAGATACGCCTCCACTTTTTGCTGTCATCACCTTTTTCATACATACTCTTCTCTTATTCTCACTCTGCAGAATCCATTCTTTCGCAATCTCACCTATTTGGTCTAACCATTCTTTCCTCAGCCTTCCCCTTCCGCGCTTTCCTCTGACATTTCCTTTGTACACTTTCTTCGTTAGTTGTTCATCATCCTTTCTTTCAAGATGTCTGAACCATCTCATCGTACTTTTTTGTACTTTCATTCTCATATTCTCTTTTACACCACACTCGTTCATCACTCAAGCATTACGTACTCTATCACTCAGTGTCTTTCCAGCCATTGCTCTCAGGTAAGCCATTTCAACCGTACTTACATACTTTACTCAGCTCACATTCATTAAGCCTCACTTCCACCAACCAATATGCCATTGTGGACCGCCGATCTCATATTCTGCGTAAGTTTCCAATTTCTTGCAATTCTTCCAATCGTTTCCATTACACTTCTTCCTCTACTAGCGCGCTTTTCCAATTATTTCGTCAATTTCGCATTCGACTCAAACTTGCTTTCCAGATAATCAAATTCTTTCACGACCTCAACTCTTTTTTCATTCAGTCTTATCTCAATTTTCTCGCATTTCTCAGTCCTCCCAAAGTGTAAAAAATAATTCACTTTGTCAATGTCACCCCTGTTTCAAGGAAGGTCGGCAAGAGTTGCAGGTTTTATGTTCATTTGAGATTTGGTTTTAATTTGTAAGTACAAATTCAGCATTCGTAAGCGCGAACTTACACGTACCTGTTTGTGGGCATGCATTTCATATTAGTTTTGAATGTTTATATTTCATTGCAACTTATATTCTAGATTATTATAGATGGTCATTGAACCCTTCTGTATGCAAACTAGGACTTTGTATGGTGGGTAAACTTTTTAGTTATATTTTGAAAAAGTAACGACTGATTATTATTGGTATTTATAAAATTTTAAGAATCGCAGCCTTTTATCTATTTTTAACCCTTTGACTACCAAGAAAATTGCTAATACATTTTGTATGGAAAATTTTCACTTTGTATGGCGGCTATACTTTTGATTCACTTTTTGGAAAAAATAATGATGGCAATATATAGGTTATTATTATTGTTTTACATTTGCGCTACATTATTTTTTTATTAACCCTCTAACTGCCGAGAATTTTTCCATTATTTTTTTCTTTTATATGGCAACTCCCTAAACCGAGATTATGATGAAGAAATGATTATAATTATTTGATAGCACTATTATATAAATGGATTCACAAAAAATTTAAGAAAAATCGTCGGAGCCGTTTTTGAGAAAATCGCATTTTAAATTTTCAGCTCTTCGGAAGCCATCTTGAATTTTCAAAAAAGTAAAAAAAAAATGATTACGGATTAAAGTGATAAGCTTGTTCTTTCTATCAAATCTAAAACAAATTTAAATATCTTGCATTTTAATAGGTTTTTGTAATATTTTCGATTTAAAATTTCAGGTCGTGTAAACGGTGCTTTATATTTATTTTTTCAAAAAATATTTTTAATAAGTTTGTAGAAATTTATGTTGTCCATAATATTGTAGAACATTATACTATTGTTGACCCCTTTACTTTCGAGAAAATCACAATCGTTTGTTTTTTTCATATGGCAGCCCATAGACACAGATTAGTAAGAGTGTTGTCATAACTAATTTATTAAGTTAAAAATTAATTAATGGCAATTCTGAAAATTTAAGCAAAATTCTTGGAGCCGTTTTTGAGAAAAGTGCAATTTTATGTTTTTTTTGTATGGCAGCCATCTTGAATTTTCAAGTTGGTGTAATGTCATGTTATTCATACTTAATACATGTCCAAAAAAGTTGATGTAGCCAAAATTTGGTATCTCTAGGTCTTATACTTTGGAAAGTGACACACACACATACATACATACATACATACATACATACATACATACATACATACATACAGACGGACGTTTTTGAAAGATAGTGTTTTTTGGCATGTCCTGCACCAGGACAACTCATTTCCGTGAAAACCTCGAAATTTTTTTTTCACACCAAATCATAACTTTCTTTATAGCCTTCGGCTATAGCAAGAAAGTAAAAATGTAAAGCTGAGCGAGCGTAAATGCAAGAAAATGCATGAAAAAGGTGATGGGTATGAATGTTAATTGAAAGAGGTATGTAAGGATAGAAAAAAATAGAGGCAGCTTTGCAGAGGCTCTGGCCTCCCCTAGTGGAATGGCGACAGAGTTAAAGTTACAGTTACAGAATGTACACCAACTTAAAAATCTTTAATTTGTTAGTTTTTCATTGTACCTTTTAAATTACTATCAATAGTAGGTGTTTGAGTGGAAAGATAAACATTTGAAAACCACTTACTGGACCAACAGTTCGTCGTACTTGTATCTTTCGTAGAGATTGTTCTGTTTAACGGTGCTCAAAACTAATTTATGACACTTTTAACACATTGCTTAAGTACCGTTTTCCCCTCTGCCTCCATAGTGCCCTGTTACCTCAAGTATAAAACTATCCTCTTGTAAACTCACGCATATCGTCTACCGAAAATGTATGGCAAAGAGTTTAATTGTTTTCTCATTTTTCGGTAAGTTTAAACGTGGTTTTATAAGTATAAAACTTAAACTAATGCATAGCGTTCACTGGAAATGTATGGCAAATAGTTTAAGTTTCTTGGCGTCTTTTAGTATGTTATATGGTTGAGTTGAAACGTGGTTTTTGTAGTTGTAGCTCGGCCGGTCAGCTCGGTGACTCAAGCCTGGGAAATTTGAAGCGGCCGCGGCGCTCGCATCGCTCCAAATACGTCAGATCGGCCATTGGCTTCCCACAAATGCCTTTGTTTATTCAAATGAACGTTGAACTTCATTACCGCTACGTTTCCATAATGCTGGTACACCTTTGTGACTACGTACGCATTTCTACTGTGCTCTAACCTGAATAGTAAATATTCAAACAATAAAGTCTGTCCATTACTAAATTACTTCATAATGTGTTTGCTTACTCTACTATAATCTATAATATATAATCTAAGTTGCAAGGATATATTCATTCAAAGCTCTCAGATGCATGCCCACAAACAAACACGTGTAGTTCGCGCTTACAAAATATGCTGATTGTGTACTTACAAATAAAATCCAAACCTCAAATGCCCTGCAACTCTTGCCGACATTCCCTGAAACAGGAATTCTACTCCTGATTCAAAATGATACTTTAAATACTTAGTGTAAGTCAAAATTATGTGGACTTCACCCATTTGAATAACAACTACATTAATTTATGTACAACTATCTATAATCTAAATTGCAAAGATATATCGATATTTAAGGCTTATATTTAATGCATGCTCACAAGCAGACGCATATAATTCGCGTATACAAATGCTGCATGTGTACATACAAAAAAAAAAAAAAACTCACATGAACATGAACTCTTCAACTCCTGCCGCGTTTCCCTGAAACTTGGGTGACATTGTAAAAGTGAACCAAGTAAGTTTTTCATCGTGTCTTTTTAAACTGATAAAAAAAACTATCCACGGGATTGACGCGAGTGCGTCATATTCTTTCAATATAAAGTCGTTATACTATTGTTGAAAATACGCACCATTTAATCTAGATTCAAATGGTATGTAAGAAAATAAGTTACTTGTTTATAAATAATTGCCATGTTTTGTTGTTATTCCCAACAAACGCAAAACATTTTTTTTCGCAGAAATCGTCGCACTTTGATGACGTTTAAATACTGTTATGTTAAATTGTGAGAAGTCTAACATCCCGCATTTGTTATGTTATGTCACGTTATGAGTCGTTTTGACGACATCAGTCATTGCTGGTCATTGCACCCAAACATATCTACTAGTGGCTCCTTCATCCGACACGACAATTAGAGTAAACGGTTCTCTAACACGGTAGCATTGTAGTGGCATGGTAGTTTATGTGTATATAACAATAATAATATTGGGATGATTTATTTGGTGAGCGCTGTTTTTGTGTGAATCACACCCCAAAAGCCCTCTATGAACTTGGTTGTCGCTTTAGAAAGCGTAATTCTCAATTAATACCCAGTTGCTGTAAGGCTGGATGGACGAATTTTGTATCCCAGCGAAGAGCATATTTGGAAATATAAATGGTATCGCAAAAAATTGTGCTCCACCGGGATTTAAACCTCGAACAATAGACTACGGGCCGGTCCCATGCTGTAAAAACTTTGTTCACTTTTGTCAACGCCACACCGTTTCAGGGAAAGACTGCGTTTACACATGCAGCACGTGTAAACGCGAACTTATATGTGCCTGCACATGGACATAAATATGAGCCTTAAATGTCAATATTTTTTTGCATCTCAGATAGATCGGATATTCTTTCCTTTTACACACTATCCATTTCAACGTAAATAAAGTTAAAACTAATTTTGAATATCCTTCAGGCTTTTTCCTATTTCTTTTACTGAAATATTGAAAACCGTTTTTGGTCAAACTTATGAAAATATGCTTTTTTCAAAGTGTACAAATTGGGGAAGAAATCAGTTAAAATATGTACACGAAGAAGAAAATAGGCTGTTTGAGAGTTTAGTGTGTTTCTGTTGAAAAAAAAACTTCAAATATCTTTGTATTGTTTAATATTTAAAAGGTATTGTTTTTGTAGCTCTCCTTTATCTGAGTATGGTTGTTACTTGGTTGTGTACGAGTAGCATTTATAACGACGATAACTCGGTTAATGAGACATATTAGATAAGCAAACCCACAACAAGGAAGACTCTGAATCAGAACAAATACAAAAGCAAGGAAGCGAAACTTCTCATTTGGGAACATCACTCAAAAAGATGTTATGCAGTTGGCATACTTTTATGTTGTTGTTCGATATATTTCCCAATTTACGTAATTATCACATTCGTTACAGATAAAAAAAATACCTAACGTGTTATATCATGATGTTTAATGATATACAAAAATTAAACGAGAGTAACAGCGATACGTGTGATGTTTTTGGAAATTCCTTGTTTATCAATGATGCTTTCAATCCAATTTAATTGCGGATGACAGTATAAGTTATATATATTTTTGTACTTAAGTAATGATAAATCGTAGATGTTTTAGACCACATCGACTGCTCCAAAGAAGAAGGAAGTAACTCATTATTTCCACTTCTGAAGGTAACAAATCATTATCTTCATTCCAAGATGACAGCCGTGTCTCTATCTCTTTTAAATTCGTTAATAAATGAATGTAAAGAACAGTTTATGCATTGTACTCCATGGAATAAATAACATTCAATTGGCTTTCCTGCAAAACTGTATTTTTTGACTTAATGCTGTCTTTCTTGGAGCAGTCGACATGAAAATCAGTTATTTTCTTATCCTCAAATGTATTCTAGCTGGATAAAAAAAATGCTTTTCATATCTATAATCTATAATCTATAATCTAAGTTGCAAGGATATATTCATTCAAAGCTCTCAGATGTATGCCCACAAACAAACACGTGTAGTTCGCGCTTACAAATGCTGATTATGTACTTACAAATAAAATCCAAACCTCAAATGAACATAAGCCCTGCAACTCTTGCCGACATTCCCTGAAACAGGGGTGACATTGGCAATGATATGATGGATGAAAATTGTTTATAATCGCTTAAATGCTACATTTTGAAGATTTTTGACTGAATAAATCACAGATGTATCTAGTATTTTCAAGTTAAATGATTTAATTATAGCGTTCATTCTACCAGGGTAGCATAAATTAACCTGGCATACAAACTACATTTCTGGTACTTCCCATGACTCACTCATTTAGCCGGGGAAATTTCTAAAGTGGAACCCTTCCGGGAGTTCGTCGACCCCGTGCGCTCAACAAGCTGGAGCGGAGTACGCTGACCCATATTCGCGGGAGGAGGGCGGGTCAACGACCTGCCGCCCCCCTCCCGTCCCACCCCCACCCGCAAGGAAGGTCGCGCCGGGTCGCTGACCCCGGCCCGGGCACCTCTTCCTTCCCGGCCATATTGCAACCACGTCTTGCCTACCTGCGTTTTTTCTTTGAAAAAATGTTCATGGAAAAATCTCGAAAGTGTATTATTACATTTAAGTACAGTAGAAGGTTCTATAATCCCATATCTTTATTTAAAAAAATACTAATGAAATTGGCGAATTTACTACATGAACTTTTTTGTTGTAAATTTTACCTAAAATACCTTCTGGGAGCTTGGTAATCGTTATTAAATGCCAAATAACTAAATCTAAATCTAAGCTGCAAAGATATGTATCATTTGAGATTCATATTAAATGCATTCGCACAAGCAGACATGCATAATTTCGCGCTTACACATGCTGCATGTGGACCTACAATATAAAAACCCCAATCTCAAATGAACATAAGCCCTGCAACTCTTGCCGACCTTCCCTGAAGCAGGGGTGACATTGGCAAAGTGAACCATTTTTTACAGTATGGGTGGTCAGCCGCATACCAACCTATCAGTCAAGGAGTGACTTTGCCAAATAACTGATTGCTATAAATCTACGAAAGAGTTTATGGTGATTGCTTTTGAAATTGACATATTAACAATCAAATTGACATTAATAATCCAGAGCGTTTATCAAAATATAGGTTATATTTTAAGGTACATTTTGATGAGAAATCCAAAATGATGACTGTTTACAGTCTCAGACTGATGATTATACGAGGAAGCATCAATTGGGATCATTGAGGCGTATTGATTTCATCGGAAGTGATCTACAGATGAAGTCATCTGTTAGGTGAAATTTCTAGAAGTGTCTTTTTACCTGTACCGTTCATATTTCCATCAAAATAGGTACGCCTCGAATGCTATCGGATTACCAGGAAAACAGCAAGCGACGACACGTAGAGTCACAGTTAGGTGCCGTTCCTACACACACACACAGAGACACCTCGCACCTACACAGGCGCATGGATAACTGCATATCGCTCCGACAGGCTCAAATAGATCGCTGACTCGGTCTATGTGGGTAAAATGGAAGCCTCTGGTTCAATGACCCACTGCAAATATTATCTTCTTGCCGTTCTGTGCGCCTGCTTGACCTCAGCGCCCAAACTACCCTCGCGTATCGTTCCATACAACTTGCCGAGACCGGAAAACTCCGGCACCCTACTTATCCTGAAGAGGGTGGAATATTAATCGTACCTTTGCTCATTTTTTTACGCTGAATAAAACCACAAAAAAATTTTTAAACATTGCTTCTATTTTGATGCTGTTTCCCCAGTTTACTTCTATAATCTATAATCTATAATCTAAGTTGCAAGGATATATTCATTTAAAGCTCTCAGATGTATGCCCACAAACCAACAAGTGTAGTTCGCGCTTACAAATGCTGAATGTGTACTTACAAATAAAATCCAAACCTCAAATGAACATAAGCCCCACAACTTTTGCCGACCTTCCCTGAAACAGGGGTGACATTGGCAAAGTGAACCATTTTTTACAGTAAATCATAAATAATCCTGCTACATCGATACTCAAACTGTTTTTTTTTAAATGTCCTTTTTCTGCTCAGTCCATTGCGTTTGAAGTCTACTTTTTCGTCATTATTTTTTTATAAGTTCTATCGTATTCATTTTTCAGTAATTATTTCATGCAGGCTGAAATATTTTTTGTTATGTACACAGTAGCACCCTATATTTCTACAGAGGGCGAAATTTTTCTTGGCATCTTTTTTTACACTGTAATTTAAACTAAAAGCTTCAGATTATGAATAGGTATTCCACGATACTTATCGATCATTCGAGATCAATCGGTCACCGGAATTCTCTCTCAGTCTGCGTGCGATTGTGAGGCCAAGTTGGACTTAACGGAGCGTTTGATACCAGAGCGCGCCTTGCGCATTCCTGCCAGATGTGGGCCGAGCTCACCTCAGCCTCCTTCCGCATGGAAAACCCGATCTGTAGCCCAGAGTATGCAACTTTAACCAGTGCGTTATACCAAAAAAATATTAAAACTTTAACCTTCACAAGAGTCGCTTTCTGGTTTCTTTGTATTGTTTGTTGAAACGCTTTGGTTCAGTTGAAACGTAAGGTTGTATAGTGTAGCCCAGAGTATGCAATTTCAACCAGTGCGTTATCCCAAAAAAATATTAAAACTTTAACCCTCACAAGAGTCGCTATTCTAGTTTCTTTGTATTGTTTGTTGAAACGCTATGGTGGAGTTGAGAGAAGTAAGGTTGTATAGTTGCGGTACTGAGCGGACCAGGGGACGAGGAAGTTGCAGGCGAATGCAGTTTATCACATCGTAAGAGTTCACGCAAAGTTGAGACGATTCTCGGTGCATTCTGGTGCAGGGGCGATGCACGGAAAAACCTCTTCGTACTTTATGTAATATACGTAGTTCACATCTCAGACACATAAAGGTTCAAACAGTAATCAATCACATTAATTTAAATAAAATTCAAGCAGAAAACTATTTTGAAAGCTGTTATGTCTATTACCTTGAAAAAGAGGTGAAAATGTGTTTTTTTTAATGAATGCGGACGTTATTCTAAAGGGATATCTAAAAAAGGTATCTTAATTATTTGCCTTTTAAGGTATGATTACTAAAAAGGATGGTTAATATATCAGAGAGGATAGATTTACGTATGATTGGCTTGAAGCAATGTTCATCATTTATGGCAATTCTTGTAAACTCTTCTTAACACCACATATCTGCCAAAATATCCTGTAGAAACTTCTGTTGTTAACCTCGGGCTTTTACCCTGTCGATCATCCCCTCAATTATAGTATACCACAGGCTTTCCTGGCTTATTGCGTTGTATAAAACATAATATTAGATTCGTGTTTAAAAGACTTTTGTGCACAGAAAACTCCAGGCGTTTTCATGCCCGGCCCTGAGTATAGCGGGAAAGCAGAGCATTCTTTCACTGAGCGTAGAGATTCTCTCTCTAGAAGCGGAGACAGAGAGCGGTCGTGTTCCGTAATGGAGGCGCAAGGCTTCGATTCCAGTCCGACCAGTTGCCACGCCGCGAGAGTGGAACAACTAGCCAACAAAATGGAAATTGACGAAGCCCTCCTCTCTCCTCCGACCGCCGATGTCCATCCGACCCCGCCCGAAAATTGGAGCGAGCACTTCTCTAGTCTGCCCAAAAGAGAGTTCATCGCAATATTCGGTGCAACAATCTAGTTTAAGAGACGAGTTCTTTGTGGATCGGATACGCTCAAAAGCCATTTGCATTTTTATCGGTGTCCTCTATTCAATTTTTTTCTGCGCATACAGTCCACATTCAAAATGTCTGCACTATTATACACAGTTCCCGTTTATTTCTAACTGTTTGAGGTCAACGTACAACAATATTGTTTAGACAATTTATGTCATACATTTTTCGAGTTATCGTAAAAACCTTTTAATTTTTTTTGATCAAAAAATCTATGGCATGAGGTCACGAATTTCGTGCCACACATTCATTTATTCTTTTTAATCCGCAAAAAAAACAAGAAATTCTAAACCCAAGTAAGCATATAACTTGTTTCACACTCTGCTTTATTGTTATTACTTATTTAGCAAAATATTTTCCTAGATTTTTTTTTGCAACTGTTCCTATAGCCTAAATATTAATTTTGTCGATTAGCATAAAAGTATCATTTACGTTTGTTTACTACGTCGTAACGTAATAAATTTATGTTCTAGAATAAAATATAAAGGTGAGTGAACAAGTAAATCATGGAGAACCAAAGGCGGCAATCTAGAATTTTAATAGAAAAGGGATAAATATATAGAAATGCCGAGAAAATGATTTCTTCAGTTTCCATGTATTTATTTCTTGTTAAAAAGATTTCCTAGATCGCTGACTTTGTTTCTGTTCTGTGTTAGTTCGTAAGTAGTTCAGGTGTCGCTATGAACTGTTTACTTCAGCTTTAACAGTGCACTGAACTCTATGAGGAAAGGGGACGAAGAATGCGGCGGGTAACGGGTGCGACGAGATAGACACAATACCCAGTGCCGTGCCTAAGGTTTCTGCCATGCGCATGCTGGATAATTAAAGTTGCACTGAATCACAAATAATAAATCTTACCCCTTTGTTTCTTTTTTCAGTGTTTCTTAATCTCTTCGGACTTAGATTTTGGATTAATCAATAAATCTTTACATACTTAAGATCCTTACAAGGTACAACTATATTTTCACAGGAATTCATTGTATACTATAAAAACCGGATTATCGATCGTAAACAAGGAATAAGTTATTTATTTTGATATTTGAGCCTGACGGGACAGTGTTTTCAAAACACAATACATAAGTCATTCATAAATCTTTAAACAGCTTCAGTCTGGAATCGTAAAATTTAATCGACGAAAAGCTTAGCGTATCTTAATATTATTATCATGCGTACTCCAAGCCACAGCTCCTAGCACAATCAGTGAATGTATGTTTTCATTTAGAATTAAAACAGCTTACGCGACTATCTTCATACAAACTTACAGAGGTCAAGCTTTTTCATACGTTCAACAAAGACGGGCATACAATTCTCAATCACGTTTGAAGAACAGAGTTTCGTTCGGCAATGACTAATATTAATATCCCACTTTACCTCACAGATGGCAGTAGCACGAATATTGATATATATATCTTTAATCTACTCAAAAATATTCATTATTTTCATTTCTGAGGGTACGCATGCTTAGCTTTTTAGCTTGTAAGATAGTCACGCCACTGACAATACCACAATAATATTGCGATAGCAATACTTATTACCTTAAGTCACAAATAAGGGCCGTCAACCTCACTAATTAAAATTGTAAGAAGAACTCCGGAAATGTGATGCATTCCTAGATACCGACATATATTCCTCGCAATGCATATTATGTAACACAATCAACACTTATAGAGAATAACTGTTGATGGTTAGTAGTTAGTACACACCTAAACAACACATTCATATAAGGATATGATTTTAATAAATAATTATGCAATGACTTCTTCTTTTACATAAAAAAACAGTAAAAAATTTTTTTTTCTCAAATAAGTTATTGAATTGGAGTACAGAAATGACTGTAAATTTTGTTTGTATTTAACAACTACGGAAATACTGTCCACCCTTATAGAAATGGTGGCTGAATAAATGAAAAGTTTTTAATTTTTTTTAATTAATTGGTAATATCGCAATACTTGTGAGCTTACAGTATAAAAACCTAAACATCAAAAGAAAATAAACCCTGAAACTCTTGCCGACCTTCCCTGAAACAGGGGTGACATTGGCAAAGTGAACCATTTTTTACAGCATGGGTGGTTAGCCGCATACAAACCTATAAGTCAAAGAACATACCCAACAAATTATTCACATTTTGTGTACCGTTTATAAAAAAAAAACATTTCCCTTACACAGTTTTTCATGATTAATAAATATCTTGCTGGAGTGAAGTTTTCCGGGATCTGTTGCCGTGGTCTGTGGGAGCTGGAGCTTCCGGACGTTTCGCCCATTTCTACGATGGGCTTCTTCAGCGTGAAGTATGATGATGATGAAGATCTTGATGAGAACTGTGATCACAGTTCTCATCAAGATCTTCATCATCATCATACTTCACGCTGAAGAAGCCCATCGTAGAAATGGGCGAAACGTCCGGAAGCTCCAGCTCCCACAGACCACGGCAACAGATCCCGGAAAACTTCACTCCAGCATCATCAGCCGGCCGTGTAAGCCTAAATCTCTTATTCAATAAATATCTTGTCTTACGAAAATCGGAAAAATTCCATATTGCTGCCTATCTACAATTTAAATTCAAATAAGACATTCAGTCGCTGCCTTTTTTGGAGGTATATTTATTTGAATATTTCAATGAATGATTTAAAACACAAAATCACTTTTTTATAGAATATGTTTAATAGCTTTTATATTTTTTTACTGTTTAATTGTTCAGTGATTATTTGTTTTTTTATACTCAAATGTAATTAATTGCTGGTATTCCTTGACTTGTAGGTTGGTATGAGACTGACCACCCATAGGTATTGTAAAAAATGGTTCACTTTGCCAATGTCACCCCTGCTTCAGGGAAGGTCGGCAAGAGTTGCAGGGCTTATGTCCATTTGAGAATTGAGTTTTTATATTGTAGGTCCACATGCGGCATGTGTGAGCGCGAAATTATGCGTGTCTGCTTGTGGGAATGCATTTAGTATGAATCTCAAATGATACATATCCTTGCAGCTTAGATTTAGATTTAGATGGAAGAATATTCTGGAAATTTCCCTCACTGCCGGGTCGCGTTGCATAACATGGATGGAGAAATTGCTGTGGAGGGCTCTTCGTCTGCAGCCAGCAGCATTGCGTGCTAAGCATATTATGATATTATGTGGTTTGTTGGAAAATCCCGCAACGAAAGTCTGCAGCTCGTGGGAAAATGGAAAATTGCATCAGTTTGCGAGACAGCGCGTCTTTAACCACGGGCGCCAACTATCTACCGACATTTCCAAAAAAAATAAAAATATTTTTTAGTTGTATTATTATTATTTACCATCGAGCCTTACAGCAACTGGGTCTTGCTGGAGTATTGGCACTTTGTAGCGATGACCAAGCTCGTACACTTCTGCGGCACTACAACAAGTGTCATAGAGTCTCCCGCACAGGATTTCTTAAAAATATATATATACTTGCTTCGGCAGTACTTGTAATTAAAACAAGGAGTGTGTACGATCTAATTTACAAGGAATTGGACCCTTTTTGTGAAAATACTTCTACTAGTAGTGTTATAAATAAATGGAAAAACCATTAAAAATACTTGTAAAAAAAATTGAACCATTAAATGGGCTAAAAATCAAATTGCAGTAATTTTGTAACAAGCACCCGTTAAAAAAATATCGTAAAAATTCCCCTTTATATAGAGAGAGATAGAGTTAGTTTTCATGCATTTAATGGATTTACCGGACAGATTAATGGACTTTATACACGATGAAAAGGAAGCACGTCTGTCAATTGTATTCGTAGTTTTTATATTACTTAAGAGTAACAGTAGCTAACGTTGAAAATACCGAGCCTAAGGATAAAGGTGTCACTGTTTATGTATAGCACGCGGGGTTCACTGTACTGAGATATGGTTCGTTTATTAATTAAGGTCAACTTTGCTTGCAAAACCAGTAATCGCCTCCAGTCATCGTAAATGGCAGACAGCCAAGAAAACAATCCACCACGAGAAAAAAATCACATTCTCCTCGTGCGCGAATTGCGTAACGCAAAAAAAGAAAACCGACAGTGACTTTAAAATCGCAAATTAATCCTAGCAGATTTTGTTTTTGCAATGGGAACGCCTCCAATTGCAAATCGTCTAGTCGGCAATATTTTCTGGTACACACGAGTCTCGTCTTTTGCATTTTGTTATGTTTTTCTTTTGCTAAATGCAGGTCGAAATAATTATACAATTCTTGCAAATTATACAGCGTTTTTTTATTATACAATAAACAATAAAGGCGCTTAGACACGCGTCGTTGTTACTTTTACTCGGCTCGGAAAAATATCCGATTCAGCGAGTTTCATTTGATTGCATATTTTCATTATAATTCTCACATAATACATCGCTTATGTGTGCTCATCTGCGGTGATTTAAAAAGCATAATATTTTGCTGTTCGTGTTATGCTAAAATATTTTTGCGCGGTTGTCAGCTGTTGCTATCTGTTACTCAACGCCTAATTGGGACGTAATTAAAGTGAATTGCAAATATTCAATTTGACTTCATCATGCACATTTAAACGACATGAAAGTAGAAACATTTTTAATGGCAGTAAAAGTTTAGTAACAATCTCAATCAAATGAAATATGTGCTAAGTAACTTTCACCAAACAAAAGTGCAACTGAAAAAGTTTCTAAAAACCACGGTAAGGGAATAAAACTATACTAATAATAATAATCTATAATCTAAGTTGCAAAGATATATTTATTTAAAGCTCTCTGATGTATGCCCACAAACCAACACGTGTAGTTCGCGCTTACAAATGCTGAATGCGTACTTACAAATAAAATCCAAACTTCAAATGAACATACGCTCCACAACTTTTGCCGACCTTCCTTGAAACAGGGATGACATTGGCAAAGTGAACCATTGTTTACAGTATGTATAAAATATAGAATAAATATATTATACATAGATCTTTTGTTTATAAGGAAAGAGTTTTTCTTTCTGGAAGTAAATAAATATGAAATACCCAAAATGATTCTTGAAAAATGCAAAGTCATGTTACATTATAACAGGGGCGTGTATCGCATATAGGCGCATGTACACTGAAATTTAAATTCATTGTTTCAGTTAGTCAAAAATTGTCTCGATTTCGATTCATAGAAACAAGAAAACAAACTGAACAAAATTGAAGAACATCGATTGAATTTCTTGAATGAAAAAAATAAAAGTTTTCTTGAATTAAGTACGCATGTTTTTTTTTCATAAATCCATAAATTATTGATGAATTTATTCGTGTTTTCTCTGGAGCGATGAAGATGCCTTATAATGCTGAGCTTATCAGAGTGTAGCCTTTCAAACAAACACTTATTATTAAACAATGTTAATCATACAATTATGTTATTCATTTATGCGGACTTTATAGGTAATATCTATTACGTAATTAATTACCTGCATTAACTATCTGGGGTAATATTTGCACATTGGAATTCAATTAATTTAATTTCCCATTGACTTATTTTTACTCCAGATATTTCTTTCATCAAGATAATATCTTATTATCTTTATCTACTATCAAGGTGGATATATGTGTGAATGTCAAAATGAGATCGGAGAGCAAACCTCAGTCTTGTATGTGACTGTCGTCTTTAGGAACCAATAAGAAAATATCGGTCAAAGACGGTCAAAGAGCGACATCGACAGCCGTATACACCAGGCTAGACTTGCATTTAATAAAAAAGCAAAAATAATAGAATCTAACAACATAGACCTGAAACTGAGACTACTCCTCATCAAAACATATGTATGGAGTATCTTGATGTACGGCTGCGAGACATGGTGCCTATCCAAAAGGGATAAACGAAGACTAGAGGCTTTCGAGATGTGGTCGTATAGAAGGCTTCTAGGAATTTCCTGGAGAGACCACACTACAAATGAAGAGGTTCTCCAAAGAATCGAAGGAGGAAGGCACCTGCTCAGGACTTTGTCCGAAAGGCGTGCAAGATGGATCGGCCATGTAATGCGACACGAAGGTCTCTTGCATGCCATAATGGAAGGGATGACCGAGGGGACCAACTCTAGGGGACGCCCACGCCAAGAGTACCTGGAGGACCTGCTGGTGGACGTGCGCTGCTCAACATATTATGCAGACCTAAAAAGAGCCGCACAAGACAGGGAGGAATGGAGAACAAGAATAAAAGATATTGCTGCAAACCAATCCTAGGATTGAAACAGAAGAAGAAGAATAAAATATTAGAAGCTCCATTTTCTCACATAATTTTATTAAATCGAAAATTGGGGTTTCCCGGGAAATCCACCCCTCGCCGGGGGCTTCTATCCAGGTCAATTGTGGTGAGTATCAACTTGACGAGTACGCCTGTGGAAGCACACTCCCAGCTGTTTGGGGTGGCCTATCCGGGTCGCAGCAGGGCGCAGAGGAGAGCGCACGCGCGTAACGACTTATTGAGGTAGGCTGACCGACCGGGGGGCGGGACGGGTGACGCGGCGTGACGTCACGGGGGCAACGACCTCCAGGTCATTGCCCCCCCTCCTCTTTGCATATCGCGACTGGACTCTGTACCCCGAGTATAAAACTTCAACTCAAATTTTCATTTAAAATTCAACGTTCACAAGAGGCGTTCTTTTAGTTTTAGTGTTTTTTTTTGGGTTGGGTTTCAACGTATTGATTAGGGAATTCAGGAAGACGCCTGAATACCGTAAGCGACGCATCTGCCCAGAATTCGTTATTTATTATTGCAATGTGAATTTGCCAGCGGATTCTGTAGCGATTTATGAGAGTTCATAATAATGTGTGTATTGCAGGAGCGAACACTCCATAGAGCCTGAAAAAAATCATTGCTAAGAAACTACCATCATAATATTAGGGTTATTTTTTTTTACAGATCGCATGAAAAGGGAATTCTAGAATACTTCAGAGCTTAGACAGATTTTCATTCTATAATCTATTATCTAAATATGTATTTAAGATTCAAAAGAAATGCATGTTCACACGTAGAAAAGTGTAATTCGCGCTATTATGTGCTGCATGTGGACTTGCAAAATAAAACCCAAATCTCAAATCAACTGATACCTCAAATTTCACCGCACCGATTTTTTAATAATCTGATTCATTGTTTATCTCGTCTCAATCACAAATAAGATGATACCGTGATTCTAGTACTTAAAAATCTTAGTATTGATTCATCATTTAGCTTGTATTGCTTATCCCAATAATTTGTTATTGTTAGTTTTACTTTATAATAAAGTGGGCGTGCGCATTGCCGATATTTCAGTGGTCCAGTTACGGTACCTCAAGTGTTTAAATTCAAACTCAACCATTTTATTTAGTAAAATGCAAGGAAATTAATACAGCATCTCTAGTGAGCGTTACAGTTTCTATGCGGTTTTGGATTGAAGACATGGTTTAGTGTATACTTGGGACTGGTCGAGTGGATTGTTTGCTTCACGTAAAGGTGAGTCGGTGTTATTCACCGCGCGTTTCCCAGAAGAGGTGAACAGTCTGTACTCCAAGTATATTAAACTTTACATTCAAAGCTTTGATCAGAATATATACAGACACTTAAACAGCGCACCTAGCGAGCGTTGTAGTTTTGGTGAATTTGTAATAAGACGCTGTGGTTGAGTTATACTAAAATACACCCAGAAGTCTCCGGTCCGTCGGTCCACCATCAATCATCCGGTATCTTCTGCGCTCCGCAGATGCCGAAGCTTAAAAAATAAGTTGGTCAAAAAAACAAACAACTCTCTTGTAAGCTAGCTCGCCTCCGACTTGCGTTGTTGTTTTGATATTTTCAACACTCGGAAGTCGAGTACATTCCGATCGCTCAGTCCAGCACCAAGAAGTATAGCATTCTAGAACCTCTTTTTTTTTTAGTAACACCCGTGTAAACTGAACTCTATGTAGGTAAATTGTAGATTGTTTTTTTTTGCCGTACGCACAGCTACAAAGCGTGGAACTATCGTCACACCTTTCCAATTTAGTGCCACGGTCAGACGGGTTACGAAATGCAAGTCAAACGTTTTAGGTATATAATGTATTTATTTTTTATACTGCTTACCTTTATTTTTATTTTCGACACTCAATGCTGCATTAGCCATTAAAGAAAGCGTAACAACCGAGCAAAACAATGCGGTTCTTTCCCCTCGTTATTTTATAATCAAAATTATTAAAAACGTGTACTTATCGTTTAATGTCGAGAGCCATAGAGAATTTAGTAAAAAGGAAATTTAATTTACTCGATTATATCTTTGTTTGTATCAAATTGTTAAAAAAAAAGCATTGTTTGCTTTCTAAAAATTTCACATCTGAACCGATTTCGTCATTCCTCCTAAGCCGTTTTCATTACATTTCCGGCATCAAGTACGGTCATTAAAAAGCTTTTAATAATTCGGCCCATAGGAGCACGAAGTATTCGAGTATACAAAAAAGAATGGAAAACGAGTACCTACCGGCTAAATGCATGAAATAATAGTTATCATTAGAAGCCATTAGGAATAGTTGGTTTCTTGTGCAACACACTGTCAATCACTTTCAGTGATATTCTTAGACATTTTCGTCGTCCGTTGAGCCCACGCTTTGACAAACTAATGATGCCTGGGCTGGAAGTCTCATCACCACGATCATTCTAACCTACCGAATTTTGTTAATATTTCTATGAAGATTAATCAGATGTTCACTTGTGGCCATCTTGGATTGGCAGGTCTTCATACAAATGCATCATTAGTTAATAGTTTGTCAAAGCGTGGGCTCAACGGACGACTAAAATGTCTAAGAATAGCACCGTTTGATGTTCTACTGCATACGCATTTTTTTTTAGTTCATGCCTTATATTTGGTGTTTTTGTTGTTGATTGCTAGAGTAGAAATAATGATACGTGAAGTCATTAGAATCGGCCTAAAGTTAGGTAACGGGATTCAGTTGGTTCGGTCATGGAGTGTGCTTTATTGCAATGAGATCGGCAGGGAAATGTGTAGGAGTGGGAACATAACCTCTTCTCTCTTCCTATCTCCCTTCCTCCCGCTCCGCATTGGCCGGCCAATGAACTCGTAAAAGCCCTTCAGTTAGCTCCAATAAGGCAAATCGTGCCACCATTATTGCCGCTATAACGCTCCGCCAACAAAACTGGGTTGAATCGAAATAAAACGTGAAAAAGTCGTGGGCTCGAATCGCGACAAAGAAAAAAAAATATTTTCAACCCATTGGCAACCAGTGGCAACACTTTGGACTCGTAAATGGAAGGTTGTGGGTTCTAATACTGCGGAGCAAAAAAAAAACATTTATATTTTCAACCTATTGGACCGGTCCGTAGTTCAGTGGCAACACTTTGGATTCATAAATGGAAGGTTGTGGGTTCGAATACCGGCTGAGCAAAAATTAAACATTTATATTTTCAACCTATTGGACCGGTCCGTAGTCCAGTGGCAACACTTTGGATTCGTAAATGGAAGGTTGTGGGTTCGAATCAAAAGCAAAAAAAAAACATTTATATTTTCAAATACGCTCTTCGCTGTCTTGCAAAATTCACATACCTAATTCACATATACATATAAATTACACATATCAAAGATCGTTCACCACATCAAGGCCCATCCGCCTTTATAGGGACATGATTTTGTTTGAGAATTTTTCGTTTTCTATTGCAAAGATCAAGCTTGCAGAGGGTTCTTCAGGTTTGATTCACACAAAAATAGCGCACACCAAATAAATCATCCTAACATTATTATCAAAACCGAGAATTCTCCAATCGGAAAAAAGATAAAAATACTGCTCCATATTCCAAAAAAATTAGTAACCGACGTTGACTAATACCCGATGTGCGACGTTTGCATAATCAACGGCCGATACAAGGTCAACGAACTCTACCGCGTTTTTTTTGTATTGTTGATTCATCACACATACTCTACAGCGATAGAAAAATTATATCATTTCCTGTTCAGCCTTTTGAATCATCTTCTGTTCGACTGTTCCAATGCGTCACGACCCAAATTTTTCGAGACGTTGCGAATTTAGATCCATTTGACCGCTCTCTATTGTGGATCGGCACGTAACCAAGAGATGATGATAATAATTGTAAGTAGGATGATTTATTTGGTGAGCGCTGTTTTGTGTGAATCACACCTCAAAAGCCCTCTGCGAGCTTTTGGACGTCGCTGTAGAAAGCGCCAGTTCCCAAGCAAGCCCCATTTGCTGTAAGGCTGGACGGACCTTTGGTGACCGGTCTTTGGTAAAGGTTTATGAAGTTTTCAACCCAGCGAAGAGCATATATGAAAATATAAATGGTATGTTTTTTTGTGCTCCGCCGGGCCGGTTCACTTTTGTCATCGCCACCCCGGTTTCAGGGAAAGACTGCAGAAGTTCAAGGTTTAAAAATTAATGTAAAGTTTTGTATATACATAAATATCTAACTATTTTCGTATTGTCCGCCTGGATTCGGACCCACAGCCTTCCATTTCGAGTCAAAAGTCGCTCCCCCAGTTCTTGTTTGTTCGCATAGACCAATTCTGTCAAACATGACTTTTTAATGCAGTAGTCTTAAGAATCAAATTCTACACAATCTAAGCTAAGACAAAACGTAAAATTCGATAATGTGAGAGTTGTTTTAAATATTTTTTAAATCAATTTCCTGTTTTCATGAGACACATTGGTCCAGTACACATGCAAACATTGCTCATGTGGAATTAGCTTAATGGTCTATACGGCAAACAAGAACTAAGGCAGCTAAGTGTTAACCACTAGACTACAGACCGGTCAAAATGATGATGATGCTATCCCAGATTATATAAATCGAGTTGTTGGTCGCGATGTGGGCTGCTGACCCGTAGAACAACACACGTCACGTGTTTACTGTATTCCAAATCACATTGCTCAATCAGACGCTGGCGAAGGTATATGTGAAAATACGTAAACAACTTGAGAAAACAGTCCACTTCTCGCTCGGTGATTTGATTTTCTTGTTTATGCTCGATTGCGCGATTTGGCGGTCCACAATGGTATATTGGTTCCGACATTGATGTATGGAAGTGAGGCGTGGACAGTTAATGAATGTGAGCTGAGTAAAGTATGTACGGTTGAAATGGCTTATCTGAGAGCAATGGCTGGAAAAACACTGAATGATAGAGTACGTAATGATTGGGTGATGAACGAGTGTGGTATAAAAGAGAATATGAGAATGAAAGTACAAAAAAGTACGATGAGATGGTTCGGACATCTCGAAAGAATGGATGATGAACGACTAACGAAGAAAGTGTACAAAGGAAATGTCAGAGGAAAGCGCGGAAGGGGAAGGCCGAGGAAAGAATGGTTAGACCAAATAGGTGAGATTGCGAAAGAATGGAACCTGCAGAGTGAAAATAAGAGAAGAGTATGTATGAAAAAGGTGATGAATATTGAGGAAATGAAAGTGGTTTGTAAGGACAGAAAAAAGTGGAGGCGCATCTGCGGAGGTACCGGCCACCCCTAGTGGAACGGCGGCAGGATACAGTAACAGTAACAGCGCTACACACAGGCGCATCGGCAACTAATGTAGCCCAATTTCAATGAACTTTTTTCATGCCGCTAATGATAGTAGTTTATAGGTGTTCGTAGTGAGTTGTTTCGTGAGTCATAGCTTGATTTAAAATGTAAACAAAATGTCTTGTACACGCGCATCAACATAAAATTCAGTAGGTAATTCTTTTTCAACGTGGGTATTTTATTCAGCAAAATTCATCTACGGCGTCATGTATCAAATAGAGGGAAAGAAACAAATTATTTGTATCGAGTCTGAACTAAATTTCAAAATTATTGCAGGTCTAGGTGTACTTAAAAATAAAAAAAATATTGATTAATTATTCTCTTCCTAAAAACTCGGCTCTTTTATAAATCATTTGTTCTGAATAAATTCCGTTTTATTTTTTCTTTTACGTCCTGAATCAAATAGATAAATCTACCTGTTCGTCGACTGGAGAAAAAAGGCAGAATCCTAAGTCACTGACTCGATGCAACTGCATCGGGATGCGCTCCTTGATATTTCGTGCTAATCACAAGGAATTAGGTGGGATAGTGGTTTTCTACTACTATTTTACAACTTTTCTCCTGATAGTGAATAGTAAAAAAAAACGCATGAATGAGTGGTGGCTGGCTGGGAGCCCCGGGTCGCAGCGGTGGGGAGGAGGTGGCAGAAAATACCGTTCCAGGCGCGACGCTCGTCGGTACGTGCAGAGACAGGTACCTCCTCGCAGTTGCGCAACCGCCGCGGCCGCCATTTCTGTTGTCGGTGTCGGTCGTTGACGCCACAGCGCGGTCGGGGTCGGTGACCGATTGAGCGGCCGGGCTATTCGGGATACCCACCTCCTCGCTCCCTCTGCCCCCCTGTCATCCCAGAAACAGGCAAGGCTTCAAACAAACCCACGAGGTTTTCCTCATAGCGGAATCGGATTTACGATGGAAATACGTTGGGTGTGCGGCTGACCTCCCATGCTGTAAAAAATGTTCACTTTGCTAATGTCAGTCTTTTATTTATTTTTTGTCAGATTTTGTGGAATTTTTTTTAGGAGTAGGGCACATTACGGTATTTGTATCATTTTTTTTTTATAATTTGTGTCTGGATCTCTTTTTTCTCATCAATAAATAAATAAATGTCACCCCTATTTCAGGGAAGGACGGCAAGAGTAGCAGGGTGTGTGTCTATTTGAGATTTGGGTTTTTATGTCGTAGATTCACATGCGGCATGTGTTAGCGCGAACTTGTACGTGTCTGCTTGTGAGAATGCATATTATGTGAATTCCCAATGTTGCATATCTTTGCAACTTTGATTAGATTAGAATGTAGTGGAGGAGAAATTGGAAATAATGAATAGACTGCATAAAGTCCGAGTTTCTGGGGGAATGGTAAACAAATATTTTGTTTATGCTGGAGAGTTGCTTGCCGCGATCTGTTGTATATCCCATAAAATCAACTCTCTAGCATCATCAGCTGGCCGTGTAAGCTTAAAACTCCTATTCAAATATTTTTGTTGTTGGGTGCTAAGGAGTTCATTGTGTCGTCACCCGGCTGCGTATGACAGGAAAAAACGCTTACATTTTGTTACTGCTTGCTTAGGATCCCGCCATATTAACGTGAGACCCTCTAGAGAAAATCGAGACACAGTTTGGGACTTAGTTCTAATTAAGTCATACTCACTAAATACAAGAAGTTTTAAGAAGTTAACATTTTTGTCCTAAACCACATATATAAATTAACAAGAGCTAAAACGATTACTCAAGTTGAACCTTGAATTTCAGTCGTTTAATTTCAAATTTGATTGCAATTTTCAAGATATGCTGTTGACTTTTGTCTCTACGGATCGCTCTCCTCTACCATTAATCCAGGAATGCAAATCATCAAATTAATCCGTAATATTTTCCTTATAGCGGGTTGAGAATCATAATACTCTTCAGTTCACATTCCCCGTTAGGTTATTTCTTTTCAAAGGAATCCCTGCAGCTTTCAGCGAAGTCGATATGAAAATTATCTTTCTCGGCTCTATCATTTTATCCGCTATACTTCTCAATCTTACTGAAGAATAATGACCATTCATGTCCAGATTCAACATTATAACAATTTTTTTATGTATGTTCCTATAAACGAAAACATTAAATTATCCAGAATAATATTCGTAGATGAATTAAAATAACTCTATGACCTGAATCACTCACAAAAAAATATTTTCGAGATACATAAAGAAAATCAGAGTTTTTTTTACTTGTAACAATGTTTATTTTCACTGTTTTCTATGAAAGACCCCTTATCAGTTGTACAATATATAAATATTGGTAGAAAGTTTTGTCGCATATTCAGATATTTTGACAATGGATGTATGCAATATATAACATACGTTTATGTCTTTTTAATTCATGTAAAAATTCAACAATCAAGATTCGCTCTCATTCCCGACACGCCATCCAAAAAAAAACGTCATAAAATGTCTTCAGTCTACACCCACAGACGTTGTGGAGAGATAACTAATGTGTACAATGGTCCAACATTGAAAACAACCAGCCACGCAACTTCACATCGAAAAATATTCATACTGTGTAAGAGAAAAAAACTGAGTTCGGCCTTTTATGAATGCCGAATCCCTGAGTTGATAATTATTATTATTGTAACGAATCGGCCGAAGGTATTGAAGCGGTTTCACAATGTTTAAAATAAACATTTTCCAATCTTATAACAAGGTCTCTCCAGTGAGGCGAGCCGAGCAAAGACCTTCCTACATTTATACTGTATTCAGACCTCTTATCAATGAATTAGAGGTGAATAGCTGTGGAGGCGATAAAAATAAGTAGGCGTTTTAAAAAAAATACTCTTGTGGAGTTGCTAAATTAATTTTAAAAGCTTTATAATATGTTGATAACAATGTGAAATAGTTAGTTTAATTTTGATATCGTTATCTATGTGTGTTCAAGTTACAGTATCTACGAGCTGATTATACATAAACACTACGCATGTTTTTTAACTGCGGTACGATTAGAACTTAGAACGTCTCCTCGCTCATATCAACAACTAATTAAAAATATATATAATATACAATTGGAGCATTGCGTCATTGTTTGCGATAGAGCTTAGCTCACAAGTACTGGAGAGAAGTGTGCCATATTATTATGCTAGAGTTCAACGAACCGCGTTTACCTTCGTAGCAGTGAGTTGCCACTGCCTCCGCTCTCTGTGCGGCGTAGAGCCTCGCTGCTTCAAATCAGACGTAGAGCAATCAGATGTACCGATTGTGATGTAGTTTTCAATCAGGATTATTAAAAATTTATTTGTGAAGGGTTTGTGAAGGTTTTGGACCGTTTGTAAGGCCAGTCCGCCGTCTTGCCGGGCTCTCAGAGTGACACTCTCACTTTCCCTTGGTGGGGCGCGAGTTCAGCGGCCGGTAACTAGGCCACGAGGCCTCGGCCCTCCCCCCCTCACCTCCCAGCCACCCGTCCGACCATCGCGGGAGCTATGAACTCACAGTCGGCAGTTCACACTTGTTCTCCGTGCAGGACGGTCGTACACAAACCGCAAGACAACTCGCACCTCCAGTGCCCGCACCGTCAGTCGAGCGTCAGACTTCGACCAGTTAACTTGTGCCTACTGCGAGTGACGTTTAGTAAAAAAAAAAGTTTGTTGTGCATTGTGAATACAAGTATCGCAGATGCTGAGGATATTGTTGCAAAACAGAGTTATTTAAAAGACAGTTTTACGGACGTTTGAAATGAACACTGTGATGTTTTGATTAACGCCATAGCGTAGGATAATTTAGCAAATTTCAGTCAAATATTAGTTAAATAAAAAAATGGGTTGCGTGTATAATAACGACGAGTCTTCCCCGCAAGGGAGCTTGTTGACTAGGAAGTCGGATCTGTTGAAGAAGACCCACAGCGTGCTGGTGCAAATGTTGGAATCTAAGCCCTTGTTTGATGGAGCTGCCGGTGGGAGCGTGTCTTCGGACTCTGGTTGCGACAGCGACTCTGGGGCTGAAGGCTCTTGCCACTGCGCTCCTAACTCAGACTCGGAGCCTGAGGGAAACGTGAGTGATGAGGGAGCTGACGAAGGTGTTGATGGTCCACAGGGTTTCTTCAGGCGGTCCATCCAGCAGAAGATCCAGTACCGCCCGTGCACCAAGAACCAGCAGTGCTCCATCCTGCGCATCAACCGCAACCGCTGCCAGTACTGCCGCCTCAAGAAATGCATCGCCGTCGGCATGAGCAGAGATGGTGAGTGCACTTTCCTTTATTCACTTTTTACCTTTCTTCAACAAGTTTTCAGATAAAAAATTTCAGCTTATCTTTATAAATTTGAACACATATTCCATCGTCTCAAAAAAAATGTGTAGTATTTTTTTTTCAAATTTTTTTTTTTTTTTATATTCAAACAAAATATATATTCACATCACCTCTCAACTAGGTATCTGCTCAAACTTAAAAAAAATGACTTTTTCATATAAAAAAATATTCAAATAAAATCATAGTAAAATAAATATTAGGAAAAAAACATTTGATTTAAATCAATCCATGTGGATTTTTTTTGGAAATCTTTTTTTTTTAAAGTTTGGAGTAAACATCTAATTTTGTATCAATTGCATCCCTTCCCTGAAAATATTTACATCAGAGGGGATGAAAAGGCTGACACTCAAAAGACCACTTTAATTAATCACACGGAGCGCATGAGACAAAAAGGGAAAAATTAAATCATTAGCTTTGAACGAAAATAAAATACAAAGGGGATGAATCTAAAAATTGCCAAGACTGACAACGTTGAATAATAGACAACCTGTACCCCGAGTATGAAAATTTCACGTTTAAGTTATACAACAGCCAAAAAAAAAATGTAAAAAAACTATAACGCTCAATAGTTGCGCTGTTTTAGTTGTCGTATATTTTTTGGTTTGGTTGGAGTTTCAATACTGGGGGTTGTAATCGAGGGCGGTCCAAGTGAACCGGGTTGTGACGCCTGCGCCCCCGCGCCCTCCGGTCATACACCCCACCCCCCACCCACCACCCACAGCCTCCCCGCACCGCCCCCCGCCTCTCACCCACTCCTCGACCCGACCTCGTGTTCAGCCTTGCTGAGTTTATTGAGCTAGATACAGGCGATGACGTACGAGTCACTAATAATTGCACACAGAATCGTATTCACTACTACACATCACAAAAAAACTGTTGAATAATGACAAAATACGAGTAATATTCACGCATTTTATGTACACTGATCAGTCAGAATTTCAGCTTAAATATTCATTCATGAATTAAAGAAAATACATGATGGATTAAAGATCCTGGAAATAGTTTTTCTCATGAATTTTATTCCCTGAAAAATATTACTTTTCAGTTGATTTCTGAAAATTTTTAAACATTTATTTCAACTTCATTTCAAGCTTTTGGATAGCTTTTAAATTTAAATATATTTACCAAGACGGTTTTTTTTCAGATACTGACACATTTTTCTTTATCTACTTTTTTTACTGTAAAAATGGGTTTTCACTTTTTATAATTTTATGATAAAAAAAACGATTCAGTCATCACAAATCATCTATCTCTGTTGCAATTTCAATATAATATTTCCAATTTTTTATTTTCATAGTTTTTTTTATAGTAAATCATCTCTTAGTCATGAGTGTTACGTACCAGGCGCACATAACTCTTGAGGAGGTGTCAGAAGCAAATCATCTCTCTTGTAATGTCAATAGATTTTTTCCATTTTTTTAAATTTTCATGATGAAAAACGCGTCATTTTCTTGTCAAACCATCACTCAGTGATGAGTGTTACGCACCAGGCGCACATAACTCTTGAGGAGGTGCCAGAAGGTCCCGGGTTGTTGTCCCATGGAGCAGAGGGGCTGGGAGGTATTAGGCGCGGTGAAGGGTCCCGCTGTTGGAATTAGAAACCGTGTTGAGGTCACCCGCTCGGCGCGAACTGCAGATTAATTGGTTATTTACTCGCACAAGGCGGCTTCGTTCGCTTGCTGTGGAATGCACACGATCCGCTCTTATTTTCAATATGCCGCCTATGGAACCAATGCACCAGAGCGGACAGATACTGCCACTCGCTCATGTACTCCTGATACACGACATCCAATAAATCACTTATGGTCCATTCCCAAAGATCACCTAATCAAACCATCTTATTTATTTCTTTCTTTACATGAACAAGGTTGCGATTCAAAATAGCAATTTGTTTTTTTTTTTATATATCTAGTTTTAATTTAATCCACGAAAGTATAAAAAAAAAAGAGAAATTGTTCCTTGACTTATAGGTTGGTATGCGGCTGACCACCCATACTGTAAAAAATGTTTTACTTTGCCAATGTCACCCCTGTTTCAGGGAAGGACGGCAAGAGTTGCAGAGCTTATGTTCATTTGAGATTGGGTATTTATATTGTAGGTCCACATGCGGCATGTGTTATCGCGAAATTATACATGTCTGCTTGTGGGAATGCATTTATTATAAATCTTAAATGATATATATTTTTGCAGCTTAGATTAGATTAGATTAGATGGAAATTGTAGCCTTTTTAAAGTTGCTTAAAAAGATTATGTTGTAACTTGACAGGGTATGAAATTCCTGTAAAAATAATGTAATGTGTATGTAGCGAAGCATCTACGCTACGAATGCAAAATGTCTACGATAAATATTTTTGCATTTACTATAAAAAAATTGTTTACTACTTCTTGCAAAAACAGATAAGAATTTGCTGAGTATATTTTTGTGCAAATGAATATTTGCGTTGTCGACATTTTTCCGTCGTTGCCTGGCAAAAAAAATAACGCCGACGAGCGATAAAAACCAGAGACCGTGTAGTCGGTGATAATATCAAAAATATGATTTGTGTTTTATTGAAAGAACCTCGCGCGCTCCTTGGTCACAGGGCCGCAGAGAAAAAGCATTGAACCCGCCGATGTAGCACGCTGGCCTAGCGCGGCCATACGCTAACCGTACCCAGCAATACACGATACACCTCCTCAATCTATCACGACTCCTGGGAGCAGACAAGCAATTAGCCTACTAAATCATTAAATGGGGCAAAATAAAATGCTTCATTTGTCATAATCAGAAATCAGTATCTATACCTTCTTGTACCATCACCTCTCCTAGGAGTAAACTACTGAAAAAACTGTAAATTTTATTGCTCATTGTTTTTTAAACAAAAATCCGTATACCTTCTCAATTTGTCTCGACTCCTAGGAGCATACTATCGTATCTATAATCTAAGTTGCAAAGATACATTGACGTTTAAGGCTTGTACTCAATGCACCCACACAGGCAGACACGTGTAAGTTCACGCGCACACAAACTGAATGTGCATTTATAAAAATACAATTATTTTACAGCATGGGGGTCAACCTCATGCAAACCTATTAGTCAACGAAAAAAAAACCGAGCAATTTTAAAGGCCTTTTCAATCTCTCTTAACTGCCAGTTGCATTATGTAATTATTCTGCTGGAAAAATCAAAATGTGCTTATTTCGCTAAATCCAGATCCTAACTTGACCTCTTCCATCCATAGCAACTCCTGGGAGAAAACATTTAATTAATCATTTAAAAAAATATACTTGAAAATTAAAGATTGTTTTTGTTCGGCCATCGATAGGTGCGACATTTCACAACGATCTGATCTAAGGTCGCTCGGAGATTTTGAGGTCTTAGAAATTTTTATTTACCGAATCGCCTTCAAACAATTGAAGACCTTCTCCGCAAAGGCCTAGCGCTAAATGTAAAACGAAACTACATCTTAATGAAATTGAAAAAAATAATACATAAAATTAAATATTATACTTGTAGTTGTTTTTTTTACGCTGATTGGTTACTTCGTTTTCATTCATGCAGAGTCTCATGCAAGCTCACTCACGCGTCTGCACTCGTTTGTTACAATGCATCACTTGCACTGCACTCTCTGCGAACACTCGCTCACGCAGAGTGACGCAATGCGAAGACTTGCGAGTGCGTCACACGAGCATTCGAACCCAGCATACTTGGTTCAATAGGTACCGTCTTCCAGCCATCACACACTAGACGCATTCTGCCAGGCTTGTTTATTTTTTTTATCCGGATATAAAAATAAAAATAAACGCAACTAAGCTACACATATAGTGTAACTTCTTGCTTCTTACCCCCGAAGGGGTCGCATGTGGCGATTCTGGACTTATTTATTTTTACGGGTAAGGGGGCCGGCCACACACCAACCAATTTCAGTTGAAGTGGAGGTTTCCCGGCTCCCGAGGGCGGCTGGCATTCTACCAATTGAGTTATCGACCTTTTTTACGAGCTTGGTTCTAGTCCCTACAAAGCGTCAACTCTCAAGCAAGACCCAGTTGCTGTAAGGCTGGATGGACCTTTGGTGACCGGTCATTGGTAAAGGCTTATGAATTTTTCAACCCAGCGAAGAGCAAATTTGAACATATAAATGGTATATTTTTTGTGTGCTCCGCCGGGATTCGAACCCACAACCTTTCATTCAGAGTTCGAAGTGTTACCACTGAACTACGGACCGGTCACGGTATGGAGATGTATAAAAGTTTTCACACGGTTTTTACGGTTATCCGGGCACAATGCATTGTGTCTGAAATGGCCTTTAGAGTGCGACAATTGGGCATTCAAATCCCGCATGCCTGGCTCGGTAGGTACCCTCTTACGAATAGTGTAAATTAGCATTGTCGAAAGTTGGTGTTTGGTTGTTTATTCATTTGCTTGCGTCACTTCGGCCATCGTTTGTATCCAGCGTCGAGAATAAACTGGAAATCTAGTTCACCGCGTACGAAATTCGGTATAAAATCCTTCAGCTCGTTCCATATTGTCAGTGGGAGCAGTGACCTGCCTTGTGGCCCAGTTAACTCCCAGCTCAGCGCCAGTCCAGCGTGCCAGTCGACTCGCCGCTTCAACTAGACTCTACACAACACCCAGCGAGTAGATTTCCCTGTAACCTGGAATATAAAAATCTATTTTTAACCAGAAAATATTTTTAAATTCCTCTCGGCGTGTGTGTACTATGCACGTAGTATTAGTGTGTGTTGTTATGCAAGGCTCCGTCGGCTGAAGAGAGACGGCCTGTGTTGCTCGCTCGCTCTACGAGTGAGTGACTTGTAAGCGGGCCACGGCGGGTCATTCACTCCGCCGAGCTCGCTGCAACCTACATACGATTATAGACCTTCTCAGCAGAGCGACAGTTTGCCCTGAGCGGCTACATTTGCTTGCCACATCGCGCGGCGCTTACGATCGGCCGCGGCCCCGAAGCGACCCACTTTTTGGAGTTATTTTGTCCCAGCGTAATTTTGTTATTATAGATGGTTGGAGGTTGCCGTTTTTATTATAATCATTCTTTAAATTTGTCATAGACCAACTACTCCCAATGTATTAATTTGGGTATTTTGTACGGCAAGGGGACGGCCCTTTTCCTTGTTTTCGAGCGGCTAGCGACCACTGTAACTGGGTCGGCTTTGCGCAAATTGTATGCAGAAGGTCGCTTATTGCTGAAGTTTCGCAAGCCAGTCTTTCTTCACTGCGCCGCGCGGGTTTGCCACTCAGGGACACCGATCGCTGGTCATGCTAACACCTGAACTAGTCTCGTAGTCTAGACTTTGTGTGACAGAACAAATATTTGGCAACTGAAGAGACAGCTACATATGCCTCATTAAATACTATTCTCGTCACTTGCAGCTCATCGCCTCTGTGCATCCATTGAACATGTACTTTAAATTTGAATCCAATATCATCTGCAAGAAATATAGTTTAACTTTAATCTGATGACAAAGATTTTGTTAGTTGTACATGTTTTCAATGAGTTAGAAGTTGATTATTGTCTCATGAATATGTCAATCAGTGCAGGTAACACATACACACTCAAACACCTATACAAGCATGAACCTTTGGGTTTCATATTGTTGATATTTGCGTACGTTGGCCGCATTTGCAATCGTCATGTTATTGTGGCCAGTGACGGCTCGTCGATTTTTCATCGAGCAGTGCATTTTTATATTAGCCGTCATTGATTACCCCCCTAAAATTTGTAAGTATTGGATCGTGGCATTATTACTGGGGGTGCAATGCACCGATGCACCTTACCTCGAGCCGTCACTGATTGTGGCCTTGTTTGGGATTTTTGAATTTTGCGTGGGCGCAAATTTCGGCAACGCGCGGGACAAGCGTTTTCACATGATAAAATGGCATAATGCGAATATAACGAGTGACGGTAAACAGTATGCGAGCGGGTCGGTGAACTCGGACGAAATTTAGGCCGAAAGTTTATGCCGTCATAGCCTCCAAGGCAATACTGCGGTCCCAATACTCAGCGCTCACTCTCTCACCAACACTCGGTGATTCAATGCGCTCGCCTTAGTGCAAATTGGGCAACCAACACGCGCCTTATTCACACTAAACTAACTAGTTTATACTTATACTATGCATTACAACTTTTTGATTGATTATAATATCTAAGCTACTTCATATTTGAATAAACTCCTCCGGTCTTATTCATTAGATTGGTTGAACCCAAAAACAGAATTAAACCAGCTTATTAGTATGAGAAAACTGACTTTATACTGGTTTAAGAATTAAAACCTTTTTATGAATAAAGAGTCAAGTTTGTTACATCTTGTATAAATACAGAAGAAAATCATTTAATGAACTATACCTTTAAAAACTTTGACTGTTTTTTCTGAAACATTTTTTAAAGTTTTTGTTATTAATTTTACAATAGTTATAAGTAAAGATTGTAGTTTATTCCTTTATTGATTAATAATTAATTTTAATTCAAAAATAAATTGAAGAGCGAAATATAATGTAAGCGCCCTTGCAGCGACAGTACGCTGCCTTAGTTCTTGTTTACCGTATACGCCATTGAGAAAATTTTACATGAGCAATGTTTGCATGTGTACTGGACCAATGTGTCTTATGAAAACAAGAAATTTATTTAAAAATTATTCAGAAAGAACTCTCACATTATCGAGTTTTGCGGTTTTTCTTAGCTCAGATTGTGTAGAATTTGATTCATAAGACAACTGCATGAAAAAGTCATATTTGACAAGATTGGCGTATACGGTAAACAAGAACTGGGGGAGCGAGTACAAATCATCATCATCATCATAGTTTAAAAAATATCAGTGATAGTTATAGAAAGAAGAAAGCGCAGTGCTTTTCTCCGCGACGAAAGAAATCCAAACAAAAATTACACAACATTTTTATTAACAAATTTCTACAGGCAATTAAAGTTTTCTCCGGTGAACGACCTCTCTCACCAGCCCACACCACATACGTGGGAAAAACTCGGTATATTTTTTACGCCGTGAAGGCATCGCTGCTTGTAATCGTTTGGTTGCATAATTCCGTTCGATATTTTAACATTTTGTTTACTGCGCGAGGAGAAAGCGACCCGAATAGAATCTACGTTCACGTACAACGTAAGAGAGCGCTACTACGCCTTTCTAATCTTTCACCGTGCCTCGCTGTTTCGTCACAAAAGACGTTACAAAAAATATATATATAATATATATAATGTTTACGGCTTGTGTTGCCAGTCACATCGTTGTGACTCAATAATGTTTCTCTTTGCCTGGTTATCACACCACTGTGTCACTAGTAAACAGCTTATATACTGGTCATACGTCACTAATAAAAGTAAATTAATGTTTTGTATAAACTCTTTTTATATACAATTATTTTTTAAAAGACTTATGCCGTAAATAAATTAATGAATAAGTTCAATAAATAGAAGAATAGTTTTTATGTTTATTCCTGAAAATATTCTACATCTATTGAGAGGAGGGATTTCTGAAATCTAGATATTTATGAAGAAGACTGTGGGGGTGTTTTACTGGGTTCACTGTACTAAATTTATGCAATTATGTTGTACAAGAAAAACTAGTTTGATAATCGGTGATTGTGATTAAATAAACATTCAGTATTATCAATGAAAGATTATTTCATATATTACAAAAAATCATACCATCCTAGGCTCGAGTTTTTCAAACCTAGCATAGCGATTTTATATAGGAAGGAAAGGACAAACTTTTCAAGCATCATGGAAGATTTTTGAAATATGAAAAAATACACTCTTATACTCGGTATTTTCAACAATAGTAAATGTGACTTTAAACTGATATAAAAACTACTCACACGATTGACATAAGTGCGTCCTTTTCATACAGTATAAAGTCGTTATGCTAATGTTGAAAATACCGGGCCTTAGGGATATTCTTTTAGACTGTCTACCTATTTAATTTGTATTTCTTTTTTAATCGAGTGTCGGACACGTTGCTTGGTTCAAACAGTGTCAAATCAGATTGCGAATGTCGCGTATCCTCATGTAGAAATCCGTCGATTTCTTTTCACGCACACCCGTCCAAAAATTACATGCCATGTGTTGTGCATCACGTAAGCGAAGTAATAATGTTTTGCAACCGAGCAATGGCTTGAAGCTCCGCTCGCTACGAGAAGAAAGCGGCGTCAGTGAAAGTGACTCTGCCAGATGCTCGGGAGAAAGTAGGCAGTCGAACCGGCTGCGGTACCATGAGTGTATGGGGTTATACGCACTCGATGGCCGGTGATAAACCACCTCCTCTCTTCTGCCGCCTTGATACCATTTCCACTTTCGTGCCACAAATGCGGAGTTGAAGAACCCCAGAGTTGTTCAATGCTTTTTTTTCGGTAGGCTATAATAATAAAAATAATCTGTAAACCACCTTCTCACTTCTGAATCATTGATACTATATCCACTTTCGTTCCACAAATAAGAAACCCAGAGTTGTTCAATTTTTTTTTCGGGAATCTAAGTTGTAAAGATATGTTAACATTTAAAGCTCATATCAAATGCGTGCCCAAAAACAAACACGTGTAGTTCGCGCTTACAAATGCTGAATGTGTATTTATAAATTAAATCCAAACCTCAAATGAACATAGACTAATTATTAATAAATGATAGAAACGCAGGTATATGAGAGAATATAAAAATGTAAGTTTAGTTTCATTGTTTCAGTATTTAAAATTTCAGACAAAAATTAATGCAATTTTAATTTGAATATTTTAGTGTTTGAATTTAAATAAATATATTTTAACAAATTTGGTGGTTATCCGATTTTCGTAAAAAAAATATAACTTTAAAAATAGATTCTCAAATGTGCATTTAGTTTGTAGCTTCAAAGTATACACATTCATATATTTTTTTAATTAACAAAATATGAGACTGATTGTCTACGTCACCCATTTAAGGAGCGAAAAGGAATAAACGATTTTCTTTAATTTATATGTTTATTATTTCTTTGAGAAATAAATCAATTGAATACCCTATAAAATGTACAGGATTGAAAACTTGGTATTAACTATATTATTCAAGTTAGCTAACTTTTAAACAATATAATTTAATTTCCCTGCAAACTTCTGTTGCGTCTATCAAAATAAAATAAAAGTAAAAGTCTATTAGTAGAGAAATCTATTAAAAAAAAACTAATAATACCTTTATGTTTATAAGACCTGACTGTCAAGTTTCACTTTCGTTTTTAGCGAAAAGGAGGGAGAGTCAAAAAAACTAGAGAATGTTGAGAATTATTGTATCCAAGATTTCTCTTTGTGGGGGCCATGAACTCGCAATGTCGAATTTTCTAGAAAATAATCATTATACTTAAAATTTAGACACACTTTTTACTTGATAAATTTTTGCTTAGTTTTTTTTCCAATATTTACCGTGAACTTTCTATTAAAACAATACTAAAATTTCACCATGAAAAAAAAATCATTTCTTGCATCCAAAGAAAAATAAACATTCAGTTTGAATTAATAGAGAAACGCAAATTTCTCTTATAAGAAGTTATTGTTTCGTTTTTAGCTGAGACGCAAACCGTTTTTCATTGATGTCATGTCATTTTCCTTTTTGGCGCAGTTGTGTAGCGCACTGCCATCTGGCGGCAAGCGCCCGAAGGTTGGGTCAGTGAACCCGCTAAGGCCGTTGAACGATAACGGAACTTTTATTTGTAAGTGCAAAATTAGCAAGTTCGTATTTTTTTCATTTTCATCATCCAATATTACCAATATTATATAAATAGTTCTGATTTTTTTTAGATTCTATATTTTAAAAAAAAATTTTGATAAAGCTTAATTTTTTATCATTATGAAATTAACCAGTAAAAAAAATAATACAATTTATCATAAAAAGACATTGTACAAGCCATCAAGAAAAACCTTATAAATGTTTTAGTTTTTCTGAAGTATTAAATATACTTTAATTTTTTTAATGATATTAATCAACAAAAACTTGTCTTGAGAACACAAAAATATGGAAAAAACTTTAAAATGTATTTTAAAAGCAATAATATTTCGTTACAAAAATAATAAATCACCAATAATTTAATTTCTCAAAGGTCGTCGACTGAACTATAGTTCGGCACACGGCCGCTAGATGCCGTTGCTCAGCCGATTTGCCTTGGCGCCACTCTTTCACCTAGCGGCGACCTCGCGAAGTAATGGGACGCGATGTTTTCTGTTCTTTCATACAAAGCAGACGCGACGCGCATGCGCGGCCCGCCTAAATGTAGCTAAACGACATTTACAAAAAACATTTTTTTTCAGAATTAATTTTTAAATATTTTATTACAAGAAAATACAGTATCTATGTATTTTATGATTTCTAAGCATTTGCCGTATGGGATGCTTTGTTTTATGGCGATAGTTTTTTTTAAATAAAAAAAATATATATACATAGATTTAATCGTTTTATTATTTTCTATTATATTTTCCATTTCGAACATTTTTTTAATCAAATTAATTAGAAGAAAACACTTCTGATTAGTTTATTACGAATGCCTTATTTAAAATTATTTAAAAAAAAAATTCTATGGATATTTGTTACCTTTTGCATTTTAAAAAAAAAATTAAAAAAAAAATACCTGTTCATCTTTATCGTAAGGAAGATCTTTTATAAAATGTTTTTTAATAAAAAAGTATTTTTTTTATTTTCTTTGTCTTGGTTGTCAGACCTCCATGACATTTTAGGTGCAAACGCAAACCTTTCTTGGACGTCTGTCTGTATGTATTTGGGCCGATGATCGCGAATATAAAAAAGGTTAAAGTCGGTGGAAGGTCGGCAAGGGCGAAAACGGTCGGCGGTCCGTGCTTTCCACGAATTGATAATTTAAATATCAATACCTCAAGTATAAAAAAAAAATTCACAAACTCCCCTCGATTGCGTAAATACAAAAATGTATCAAAATTAAAACAGCACACCTACTGACTAATTTAGTTTCTATACATTTTTTTCGATTTTACGCGATTGAGGTGAGTTTACGCAGTACTCGGGGTACAAAAGCCATGCAAATACACACAAAACCAGAGACAATGCAATGACGGATCAAAGATGAATTTTTCCTTAAAATTTTGGAAACCGTCTGCCGGTCAGAGCACAAATAAATATATGCACAATTTAATATTATCTTTTGGTATTATTAATTTGTCCTCAGTCTAACGATTTGACCCCACGAAGGGTGACATTGTAAAATAATAAAATTTGTGTATTCATTAAAAAAAATGATAACACAATGAATTTAATACTACTTGAATAATTAATTGCATTTAAAATTGAATTCGGTGAAATGTCAATAGAAAATTTTCAGAATTGATAAAACTATTTTTAGGAAATAAAAACAAAGTAATATTTACCTAAAATAAATAGTTTTGGACCTATTGTATTTATTTTTATATCGGTATACATATTTGTAATACCTACGTATACAAACAATATAAATATTTACATAAACTTTGTCTTATCGATTTTACTTATAAATACGATTGAATTTTGATAATTTCAAGCGTTTTTTTCAAATTAATTTTGTATTTGTAATTTGTCGTGTGTGTGTGTTCCTTGACTTATAGGTTGGTATGCGGCTGACCACCCATGCTGTAAAAATGGTTCACTTTGCCAATGTCACCCCTGTCTCAGGGAAGGACGGCAAGAGTTGCAGGGTGTATGTCCATTTGAGATTTGGTTTTTATGTTGTAGGTTCACATGAGGCATGTGCAAGCGCGAACTTGTACGTGTCTGGTTGTGAGAATGCATGTAATGTGATTCTCCAATGTAACATATCTTTGAAACTTAGATTAGATTAGATTAGATTAGATTCGATCGATGTGCACAGAGCAGAAAAATACATTATGAAACAAAATAAAATAATTAAAAAATAAATTGGAAAAGTTTTGAAAATTAGTTCGGCAATCATCGTCATCATGAGCGAGCGCGAACTCTAGCGTTTCATTCGCGAGTGTTCGCGCGTTCGGCGAGCGTGGCTCGTACCAAGTTCAAGGGCACTAGAGTTGTTTTATCGGGGGGGTGAAGGAGGCAGGGGTCGCGGGGTGGGGGGCACCTCGCGGGCGGCGGGACGCGCGCTTTCCACGTTCAGTGCGAGGGAGTCCGCCTTGCCGATAAGTCGTGTAAGCCCGAGCTATACAAGCCCATACAACAAATCACGCGAAAGTACCGTTAATACGGAGGCTCGACTTTTGTTAATAGTGTGGATTGCAAATCTGTTACAAAAAATATACATACAACAGTGCATCAAAAAAAAAAAAAAACTCCCCTGGATATATACTAAACCAATCAACTGGATTTATATAAAAGAAAGTTTACCTAGTGAATTTTATTCAGTGACAGATTGATCTCATGTTTAATTAGTTTAGATCTCAAGTGAAGTTTTTAGATATATTTTTTGTGGGTGAAAAAGGATTTAAAGTGTTGCAAAAGAAAAATACTCAAATGTCACGTGTATTGTACAAACCAATCATAGTGAGGACGTTCTTGTTGCTTACGTGAAAACACAGAGTGATAGTGTATTGTTTTTTTCCAATTTTTTTTTGGAAAAGTGTTTTTCTACCGTCAGTGAAAGCGACTATATGATTTTAGAAATGGGTGAAGAGTTACCCATCCTAAAAGGGATCCTCAACGGAGTAGTCAAATACCACAATGCTCGTACGTTCACTTTTATTTTATTTATTAATTTCTAATCAACTTTATTGTTAGAATTTTTGATTGTAAAAAAAATAATATTGATACAAACTCAATAATAAAATGATGTATATTGGGGTATTTTAATGTATGTAGGGAAATTTAAATAATGGTAGGTATAATAAATTTAATAATTTGGGAATTTAAGTTAGTCAACCTCAACTTTGATAGAGTCTGACGTGTCGATATCTAACTAAGCAGTTTTGTTACAATTATGTGCTTTATAAGGAAAGATTCTCTTAATAACATTCGAGTCATATTCTGACTAGTGAAGTCATCAGTCTTCTTAATTCCTCTCGAGTAGAGTGAATTAAAAGTCTATAGCTTTTCTGTAATAAAGTCCTACGTATCAAGCGAGAAGCATATTATATAATAATAATATTAGGATGATTTATTTGGTGAGCGCTGTTTTTGTGTGTATCACACCTCAAGAGCCCTCTGCGAGCTAAGTCGTCGCTGTAGAAAGCGACAATTCTCAAGCAAGACCTCAAGTTTTTGTAAGGTTGGATGGACCTTTCAGTGACCGGTCTTTGGTAAAGGCTTATGAATTTTTCAACCCAGCGAAAAGCACATTCGAAATTTATAAATGGTATATTTTTGTGCTCCGCCGGGATCCGAATCCACAACCTTCCATTTACGAGTCCGAAGTGCTGCCACTGGACTACGGACCGGTCCAAAATAATAATCATATCTTTCATTGAAGCCCACTCCAAGAGCAGCGTCTGCCAGAATCCTGAAAAATTATTTTCATATAGTATAATTTCCATCATATATTTCCCTTTGTCATTTTGTGTTCCTAATAGCCCCAATTGGGCTTATCGAGTGAAGCAACTCGACTCAAATTTGACCTACAATAATGCTCAGCGTTGCGGCTGGGGCGAGCGAGAAAGTTTTAACACACTTTTGAGGTACGTTTGGACCTCCTTGCTGAGGTGCAGCCTCAAACAAACCATGTCGCAGACCTTCTTCACCTCTGCACCACAAAAAAAAAACTGTCTAAAAACAATATCTTGACAAATATTGAGAGTAACAAACTGCCAAGCGGAGAAAGTTTCTAATTTCATTGCAAAAATCCTACAAGGCATTAATCTTAAAAATAAACAAATATACTAAATAAATATTTTAGCTTGTTTCCTTAGATGCTGTTTATCTAATCTAAGGTGCAAAGATATGTTAAAAATTAAAAAAAAAGAATTAGGCTGATTTATTTGGTGAGCGCTGTTTTTGTGTGCATCACACCTCAAGAGCTCTCTGCGAGCTTGGTCGTCGCTGTAGAAAGTGCTGATTCTCAAGCAAGACCCAGTTGTTGTAAGGCTGGATGGACCTTTTGATGACCGGTCTTTGGTAAAGGTTTATGAATTTTTCATCCCAGCGAAGAGCAAATTTGAAAAATGTTACGTTGGAGATTCACATTACATGCATTCTCACAAGCAGACACGTACAAAATCGCGCTTGCACATGCCGCATGTGAACTTGCAACATAAAAATCAAATCTCAAATGGACATACACCCTGCAACTCTTGCCGTCCTTCCCTGAAACAGGGGTGACATTGGCAAAGTGAAGTATTTTTACAGCATGGGTGGTCAGCCGCATACCAACCTATAAGTCAAGGATCTTTTTTTTAAAAATGAATTTTGAAAGTGTGTGTTCTGGTCAGACTGTGAATGCAAATTGGCGTTGATTTACTCGAATGATGATTGTTTATCTTGTTTATCTTGTCGGGCGTCAATTTGTCTGAGTTGGCTTCTTTGGAGAAAAGGCGATTCCCATTGTTTGCTTTGGCGCTGCGGATGTCTCGCTTTGACCTGCATTACATGAAGAGCGTGGGGTCTCTTCAAAGGCCAACACTTTCTCTTATTTCTGTGTCCCTGATACCTCTGCGCTCATCTCTTCTGTTTATTAGCCAGATACTCGTAGATGCGTGCTCAAGATATCAACCCAACTCGTGATGATACAAAGTGAAATTGTATCTTATAGTTTCAAAGACAGATATCTAGATTTCGTCTTAAAAAAATATAAAATTTCATATCCTACTTTTCCATAGCATCCTCTGTGTCTCCGTTTATTTATCTCGCATTCTAAAATACTTTGATTCTAAACGACTTGTGTGTAGCTTGATGCCCTTCCAAAATCTTCGAATGTAACATGAAATATATACACTTTCTCTCATACGGTTTTGTGTAATGAATGAAAATCTGAAATTAATTGTCCACCAAAAAAATTCCTTTGCTAGAAGATAAACTAAATCAATTGTATGTACTTGAATGTGTTTGAAAACACACAAAAAATATGATTAGAAGAGACAGTAGAAGTCTCGTGAAAATGGATTTATGTTGTTGTAGAACACTTTTGAAATATTAGTTATTTTATTTTGTCATTTTTCGCATCTGTAAAACATGATCATGTACTTAAACTAAAAATACAAAAAAAAACTCTCTTTGATTTTGTTCAATATATTTTTTTAATTGCAATACTTCAAATGAAATCATCATCAGTTGCATTACTTTCATTTTCTCTAGATGATTATCTCACTAATTACAGAAAAAAAATGGTTTTCAATTATTAGCAACAAAATAAATTAATAAAATTAAAATGGCGCTCGCACGTAATTTTTAAGAAATGGAAATGCAAGCCGCTTTTGCTTTCTACATTATTGTTCGAGCTTCGCTGGCCCAGTAATAATATTGTGCTCTACTTTTCCCGAAGCAAGAGGAAAAGTTTTGTATGTGTATGGAGCTGACGCACTGTCTGTCGCAGAAAATTATAAATTCACACATGAGTATGATAAAAAAAAATTGCTACGGCTCACGTGCGTAGAAAATCAAATAGTCTCACAATTTAAATATCTTGTCAGTTAACTATGCAAAATCCCCTTAAAGCAGATGAATTTAAAAAAATATATTACTCAAGATATCTCTAAATTAGAGGCTCTTGTTTTTTGTAAAGCAAATTTTACTATATTTACTAGTGTTAGCACATTTACGGTATGAAAATTAATTTACAAAAATATTATTTTTATTTTCACGAGCTTCTTACTTGTATTCAATCAATGTTCAGAGTCTCTGTTATCCTTTAAAGATTCTAATTAAAAAAAAAACTTTTTTGAAACATAGTTTTATTTTCACATTTTTCGAGTTTACAATGCCTAAGCGCTATCGGACCTTATCCGTCCATCTTCAGAGGCTAACTGAATTTTTGACTCTTAATTAAAATTAAAATGAATTTTCACTCTGTGAATCACTAACTCTAGAAACTTTAAAGATTCATTTACGTTTGAAAAAAAATACTTAGGAAAGTATCAAGTAAAAACTCTTACGGATGCTATGATTTTGGATTTTTTTTTTCAAATATTCGTAGATACGATACAAATATCATGTCATATTCTTGGTAAGTGTGACCTATTAAAACTTTAAGCAAGTTAACTTCTCTCTTACTGGCTTCATTGTGTCGAAAGTTGAAGCCGTTCACAGAGAGATCTGCGTGGGCGGACAATGAAAAGGCAGAACGATTTTCTCCTCTGTGCATTTTTGTGTACAAGGATTAACACAATTTCTATATTGTCACTTTCTAATTTGATCATAATATAACGCAGCACACAACACGCTGGGTCTCGTTTAAATTGTATCAAAATCATGCCTTGACTTATTCCATTTTAAACCATACAAATACTCGCTCGGTACATTGATGAAAAAAATCCATATTGCCAATCATGTTTTTTCTAGTATCATTTTATCTGTTTTTTTGGCATTATCATAATAGTTTAAAAAAAACGAAAATTAGAACCAAAATTCATCGAAATGAACTGTTTTTTCCTTTTTAATTTTTTATCCCAAAGTACTTCTCTAAAAGTTGTATCTAAAATCACTCAAAACTATTTTGTTCCTACTCTTTGTGAGCCTTAAAAATTTAGCAATTTTTCATCAAGTCGCTTATCCCTTACTAACATATTTTGAAAACTCAAAAGTATTTTGGAGTAGGTAGGCTCCGTTGCAAGCACGCTTCATCAGGGTGGGTTCATGATGTCGACGCTTTCAGGTCTTTGACCTCTCCCCCAAATCGTCTCGTTCATCCCTTATCCCTTCACCCCTCTTCTACACCTCCGCCCCTGTCACCATCTGCCTTGCAGCTGTTCCGCACGCGCCTTCCACCTGGCTTTATATTTTTTCTTCGGATCCCGAAGCCATTAGAAAATATAATATTGTATTTTTTTACACACCCGTGTCCCAGACACGCCGTGTTGCCGTAGGTCGGTGCTGGAGTATAAAGTATTGCTAAAACTCACTTCGATCGCGTGATTCGAAAATGTATTGAATATACGATGGCGATCCTAGTGAGTGAGTTAGTTTTTATTCATTTTTTATTTACGCAATGTTTAACTTAGGGTACTGCTTGTCGTTGGAAATTTCTTGGTCCTGATCAGCCTAACATAATGCGGGAATGACTTAAATTATAATACTCAAAATATGTAGAAACATCCGTTTATCTCTCCTCTTCTTATTGTTTAATTCTGTTTCTCTTTGGAGCTAAAAAAATACCTAGAATATCTGACTTTTGAGAGGTCCTAGAAACTAAAATTGAGTAAATACAGTTTATATTTAATATCATATTCATAACAGAGAATTTTGAAATATGCTGGTAAAATATATTGTACAAAACCATCTTATTTTGATCTCAACAGTTGGGAGTATAAATATAATTTTACGGTGCATCTAAAATTCGATCTGTTGCACCGCATTAAGTAGTTGCTTCCCCCATATAATATGTGCAGTCACCGGGCATCCCTCTTCTGTAATTTCATCCCCTGCATTCGACTCCCGAGTTCATTGCCCTGACCTTGTAGCTGCCTGCATCTGTCTGGAACCTTCGTTGCCCTTCGCCTGCCCTCAAAGCTCCCTTTGTCCCATCGTGTGTGAAGCTTTGGGGTGCTTTTTTTTTGTTGTTGTCCGGGGCCTCTGTTATAATATTTTAATATAATATTTATTAACGTTGTGTTTGAATAGTAACAAATACAATATGCTAGACGCTTAACGGATCCCTAACTGATATTTCGAAATAAACACGGCCCTGTTTATTTAAATAATAACGGATGCTTCACACACGTAAATCTTTACAGTTCGTAATGCGATATTTAGAGGTAACTTGTAGGTGCTTTTAAGTATGTTGTTTTTACAACTTGTATGTTGTGTTTTTAACGTTTAAATATTTATACGTTTTCAAAGGACATAGCGTTGCAATTCAATCAAACTTACCTTGTGATTTATAACAGGGAAACATAAAATACTGTTTATGATGAATTATATTACCGCTGTGCTCGGCTGTCTGGAGGTCAGCCGGGGAACCGCATCGGAACTTGTGCGCTTATATATTTTCTATTGAAAAGAAAATGCTGAAAATGAGAATTTCATGACCGTCTCTCTCTGTTTCTCCAATCAAACACCAATGGCATGTTTCTGCTTACTGTTGTTTGGATGTTTAAGATTGTAGCGGAAGTGCGGATGATTCTTGGCAATGATAAATCTCGATCCGCATATTACGAGGTGCTTCCGCATTACTTCGAGGACTTTGAACGATCTCTTTCATCTCTCAACAGAATTATCGTACGTCTTTTAGTACATTGTAAAATAACAGCACTTCAACTTTTCATGGTTTCTTCTAGTATTCCTTTAATTTATCTCCTTTTTTGCGTTACTTACTTCTTTCATACTACTTTTGATACACAATCTTGACGTCAGAACGTCATGATCTCAATCGTGCACAATGGTCAGCCTTAGAAAATAGACTTGCAATGAATCTACTTCAACTCTCTGTACTTCCATCATCATATTCTTCGTTTCCATCAAAACTGAGAATCTTTACTCCTCTGTTGGATCCTCCTTAGACTTTCTTATGCTCGTTTTTTATTGGTGTTTTACTAATCTTCCTGTTTTTCTGTTCTTTGCAGCCGTGCGATTCGGGCGCGTGCCGAAGCGCGAGAAAGCACGCATCCTCGCCGCCATGCAACAGTCCAGCACGAGTCGCAGCCAGGAGCGCGCAGCTGCCCAGGAGTTGGACGACGAGCCCAGATTACTGGCGCGCGTCGTGCGTGCTCACATCGACACGTGCGAGTTCACGAGAGAACGCGTGTCGGCCATGCGTGCACGCGCACGAGACTGCCCATCCTACTCCATGCCAACCTTGGTAAGCATCAATTCGAATAATAATAATATAATGATCATTTATTTGGCGAGCGCTTTTTTTGTGTGTGTATCACAACTCAAGAGCTCTCTGCGAGCTTGCTCGTCGCTGTAGAGTAAGACCCAGTTGCTGTAGGGCTAGATGGACCTTTAGTGACCGGTCTTTGGTAGAGGTATATGAATTTTTCACCCAGCGAAGAGCATATTTTGAAAATGTAAATGGTATATTTTGTGTGCTATACTGAGATTCGAACACCACAACCTTCCATTTACGAGTCAGAAGTGTTAACCACTAAACTACGGACCGGTCAAAAGTAAAGGAACCCATCTTGGGCCGTGGTTTTTCATCAATAGATTGGCTATGGCATTGATTGTAGAGGCAGTAATTTTGTAATCTTTCATCTGACAAAATAAATAATAAAACCGAGATGGTTTTAGATTATATTGAAGTATTTTAAACTCAATGAAAAAGACATTAAGCTTAGACAGAATATGTTACACTTTATTGCTTAGTTTAAAATTACCTCATCTCTGTATCTATTGATTAAACAAAACACCCTTATAAAGTTCTTATCAACCCGACTTAAACATTTGTAAAAAAAACAACGTTTGAGACTTCAAAATCTTTGTAACTTAAATTTTAATAAAAATTAAAGGTACAATGATTTTGAATATACTTTAAAAAAATCCCTGTGTCCTATATTAGGGCAACGATTTATCACCATTATTTTGTATTAATTTCTTTGAGACTTAAAAATATTTTGATAGTTTTGAATGTAACTAGAAATCGATGGTTCAATTGAATTTTATTTTTCTTCGTTATTTTTGACATACTTAATGGCGTGTTTGCTCATTTCACTTCCAAACTATCTTAAAATAACCTTCCACGTGTTCTTAACAATACACGAGAGTCTTATTTTTCATTCGCACGTGCCAAGGATGGAACCTTTTCAACAGTAGACCATTTACCATAACAATAACCTTTCAGAAAACTTGAGCAAAAGAAAAATAACTTATTTAAAAGTTTCCCTAGTTAATCTTCTATAATTACACATATTGACGTTTCCGCGTATTTGTACTATTACTAAGTACATTATCCCGAGTAAAAAACATATGATACTCAAAAGGAAAAGTGTATTAAAACTAAAACACTCAACTAGAGGCGATGTTGTGTTTTTCGTTGATTTTTCTGTCTTACGCGATGTTTGAGTATCGTTTTATACTGGTGATACTGACGCGAAAATTCTACCTGGGTGACATTGTACGCTCATTAATTTTATTATCCATTGTATTGTTAATATATAAAGCAATGATTTTCTCCATTAAAATTACAAAGTAAACTTGGAAAAATCCTTGACAAATCACGATAGTATTTAAGTGCTTAATTACTGACAACATTAATTTATTTTTTATTGCGTTATCTTGCTTTAATATACTCCCTTGTCGCGTCAATGGCTTTTAATTAGATCGGGGCTTATTCCAATGATTTAGCCTCAAATTCCCGGAAACTCGACCGCATATATCCGCTGTATAGAGTGCACTTTATTCACTGACGTCGGTCGCCCTTTCTACCTTGATACTTGGTGTACATTGCACCAGCCTTGCGCGCAACGGCATTGCACATGTCGAGCTATATCTAAAGCGAGCATCGTCATAAACTACCCGTGGAAGAATAACGATGCGTCGCTTTTAGCAGCGTAGCGAAATGCACTCGCGAGAAAGTAATTGCAATCTAGAGACGTCTGAATAATTGCTGCAATGCAAAGCGCATTCCAAATAAGTAAGTAAATGCACTTCAGTCTACAGGGAGCGTTCCATAAAATAAAAGGAAAGCAATGAAGGATACAAAAAAATGTAGGCTTTGGATATCAATCTTTCTTTTAATTATAAATTTTTAATGATTTTAAAATGAAATGATTAATGAGCAAGGCATTTGCCTCGATGTAGTGCACGCGCCTGATCTACGGCTACATAGTAAGCAGGAAAATATTGAGGCACTAAAACATAATCGTTAAAAAACGTTTTTATACTTTTGATGGCATACTTCGTGGCGGAGAAAGTTTTTTTTCGGTGATGAGTTTCGTTTTATCCTCTTCATACGTACGCGGATGTCCACGGGCAAGGTTGAGAGCAAGGCCGTCGCTCGTACCAGGCGCTCATGAAGAGGTGGGAGGTGTCACCATTAATCAAAGCCAAGTATAACTTTCTTTCGGCTCTGGCGCCACTGCGCGGTGTTTCTCTCTCCGCCCGACTTTCTCTGTAATCTCCTTCGTGGTTCTGACCGCCGGATACAAACGTTTCTGTGCCCTTGTCCTTTTGTTCCTACAGAGGATGTAGGATGTACGCATGACTGATGCGAGAACCCTTCATTTTTAACCTGTACTTATATTATGTTACTGAAACTGAGGTAGCTTCACAAAGCGTTAAAAACGTATTAATTTTTGAAATTGATATTACCTTTTTTTTTCTAGCCAGTTGGATGTTGAACGTATCATGTTCTGTATGAATTTGCCCTTGTTTTTTTTGTGAGAGAGAATTCAATGAATTAAAAATAATTAAATCATCCCGTCCGACCTTCTGAGAGTGACCTCTACTACGAACTCCAGACAGGAGAGTGCTTCGACCTTTTAACCATCCAACAAAAAAAGAAAGCCCCCGACCAATAGAACTTATTCAGCTTCTCAGGCCTCCTAATAAAAACATATCATTATCTCGCTCTCCATCAAACGCAACGGAACGAGATGGAAATACGTTGTGAGTTTAGAGCTAAGAGGGTATTTCCTTTTGTTTTTGGAACCTCTGCTGTCAAGCGGCCCTCCGTTTTCTTGTGCATCATGCCGTGAGAGCCGCCCAGACCTTTATTCGATTCCAACTTTTATGGTAATGTTGTTTAGAGGTTAAAATCGTCGGTCGCAAGGGCAGCTCGGGACAAAGCGCGGGCAGACTAACCGACCTTGCGTCACAACGGAAATATTCAAGGTCCTCGGGGAGGATCCGATACCCTCTAGCCGTCTCCCTCTTCCTTCCACAACGCTACACAACTCTATAACATCCCGTCCCTTTTACACGCTCTATGGTTTCGTGTCCGTACAAGAAAGCTGGAGCATTTAATTATGTAAATAATTCAGTTTTACATGTATGAAGGCACGTAGCCTTCTGTACGCTATTCCATAATATTATCGGAATTTAAACCGGTCGATGAACCTTGACTGTCGTTCATTGAAATCATAACATTCGATACAGAGTTGTTTCTGTTCTCGACCAGTCTACGCAGAGAGACAGTCAGGAAGTTTTATTGAGCGGTTCAATGCGAGAATATTTGCCGTGATAATCATCGTGACTGTTTAGTGTTATTGAGCTGCAACCAGGAAGTGCTGTAAGGCCAGCGCTGAGCGCAGCACTCACGGCAAAGCGGCCATGCTTCCTGAAGGAAAGTAAAATACACGAGTAGACACGCCGCGTGTTCGCTCATACAACCAGTTTTCATTGAGTTAGCGGACGGGCAATGTGAACGCTCATGCGAAAGGTCAGGAATGCTCTCGACGACTCACACTTCAACTCTGCCCTTCGATCGATCAATGAATTCTATTTCAATTTCCTATTCACATTCATTGGTCTGATATATAGGAGTGCATTATTCTAGGGTGCTACCCTCTTTCGTTTGGACTGCGATGGGTTGTGACGTCACAGCTCCGTCGTCAGTGCGTGCGCCCTCCCGACAGATAAATCGTCCGTTGCGTCTAGACGTGCACGGGTTATTGACTCTACGCAACAGGAACGTCCTTTTCTAACCCCTACTCCCAGGGCGTTCACCCCTGCAGGCTTCATAGAAATGCATCTCAGTGTTTTATTGAACCATCGATGTTTATAGTATTGAAACAATCTTTACATTCTTCAATACGAAAACATTAGCTCATAATGTCATGTGAATGTGAATCATGTTTCTAATGATTTGTTTTCTCTTTGTTTCAGGCGTGTCCACTGAATCCCGCTCCTGAGCTTCAATCCGAAAAGGAGTTCTCTCAGCGCTTCGCTCATGTGATTCGTGGTGTAATAGACTTTGCTGGGCTTATCCCCGGCTTCCAGCTGCTGACCCAAGATGACAAGTTCACCCTCCTCAAGAGCGGCCTGTTCGACGCCCTCTTCGTAAGATTAATCTGCATGTTCGACGCGCCAATCAACAGTATCATCTGCCTAAACGGCCAAGTCATGAAAAGAGATTCTATCCAGAATGGAGCTAATGCGAGATTCCTTGTTGATTCCACGTTTAAATTCGCTGAAAGAATAAACTCCATGTGTCTCACGGACGCTGAGATCGGTCTGTTCTGCGCCATAGTCCTAATCACCCCCGACAGACCCGGCCTCAGAAACGTGGAGCTGGTGGAGAGGATGTACACCAAACTGAAGTCATGCCTACAGTCCGTCATCAGCCAAAACAGGCCCGGACAGCCTGAGTTCCTGCACGAGCTGATGAAGACCCTGCCAGATCTCAGAACCCTGAGCACCCTCCACACGGAGAAACTAGTGGTGTTCAGGACAGAGCATAAAGAACTGCTCCGGCAACAGATGTGGTCAATGGAAGACGACAGCAGTAAAAGCCCAGCCGGTAGTTCATCGTGGTCATCCAGTTCGGATGTAACTATGGACGAGGCCGTGAAGAGCCCTCTCGGATCAGTGTCTAGCACAGAATCTGCCGAGGCTGACCAGTACGCTGGTGCTCCCCTCCTTGCCGCCACGCTCGCGGGCGTGCGCTGCCCTGTGAGACCGCGCGCTGACTCTGGTGGATCCCGCGGCTCCGCTTCCTCGGGAGAAGATGAACTAGCAGCGCGACCAGGCCTCACCGTCACCCCTCTGCCCAGACCCACGCATCCACACGCGCACCCGCACGCCAGAGTACATCCTCATCTCCGATACCGCAAGTTAGATTCCCCCACAGACTCGGGCATCGAGTCCGGAAATGAGAAGCACGAGAAGCGGCCGGGAACCTCCAGCGGCTGCTCCAGCCCGCGCTCCTCGCTAGAAGAGCGACACGACGAGCGCGCGTCCCGGCCCGCAGACGACATGCCAGTCCTAAAGCGCGTGCTGCAAGCCCCTCCTCTGTATGACACTACCTCCTTGATGGACGAGGCATACAAACCGCACAAAAAATTCCGCGCCATGCGCCAAAAAGAATCTGCCGAAGCTGAACCTGCCGCCCAGTGCCCCGCGCGCTCCCCGATCCACCAAAGACCTTCCCAGCTGCAGATGCACCTCTCCCGCCCGCCGCCTTCCCTGTCGAGCACGCACTCCGTGCTGGCGCGCAGCCTGATGGAAGGACCAAGGATGACCCCTGAGCAGATGAAGCGCTCGGATATTATCCAGAATTACATCATGCGCGGAGACAGCGGGGCGGGAGTCGCGAGGGAGGCGTACCGCGCCGCCCCCCGCTGGCCGCCCCCACCCCCACCCTCCTCGCTGCCGCCCTCCCCCGCCCCTGCCCCCGCCCTGCCCTTGAGCGCACCCGCCGCGCCCCGCCTGGAGCTGCAGGTGGACATCGCGGACTCGGCGCAGCCCCTCAACCTGTCCAAGAAGTCCCCCTCCCCCCCGCACGCGCCCTACCGCCCCCACAAGCTGCTGCTGGAGGCGTGAAGCCGCCCGACTGACCTTGTGACCTCGAGCGCCCTGCTTGGTTCTGTGTGCCGGAGGGCGCTCAGCAGACTATACGGACGGCACCCCCCACCATCCTCCTATTGTGTTATGACTTAAGTTAGGATTTTCAAATTTGAATTAATATATTTGTGATAAATTTTTCATTTTATTATTTACCTGTTAAGTTAGACTGTTAAGCGATCATTTCTTCACCGTCACCGTCATCGTGTTATTAATGTTATTGTTCACCCGCATTGAGCTAAGTTGTACAGGACGAGTACTAGCGAGTTAGTAGCGATTACCTGACGCTTTCCTTAAGCCCGGATCAAAATGTTTTATATTTTGACTATTTATTTAAGTATCGTACATTATTTTATTTACCTTTTCTATGAAAATGTTATGTTTTATGATGTGTTAGCGTAGGAGAGACCGCCGGGCGTGTACATAGAGAGGAGAGGCGGTCTGCAGTGCAATCAGAGTGTGCGAGTGCGTGCGTGTACAGCGGCCCGAGGGCCGGGCATTTCTATAGTACTATCGCTATTAGTAGGTAATTTAAATGAATACAAAACGTACGTGTGAACAAAACTATCATAAATAATATGTTATTATATTAAAAATGTAAAAAAAAAAACAAAAAAAAAATACAAAACAAAAAACCAGTGGGGAAATGATTATGTTTAGGCTGAGCTGCCAGCTAGTCGTGGCAGTGGCTCGACATCAGATTATTATCACTATGCGTTATTTTCCTCATGGTCGATAGGAAGCGTAAAGCCACTAGGAGTAGAATAGGCCGATTGCGCTCCATTACCTGTGTAATCGGTCCATTGTACTGTTCTGTCGAATCATCGCTAGACAGATTGGTGGTTTTGTCCATTCGGTTCTTATATGGAGAGTGCTGACGTTTGTCAGCGCGGCCATTAGCTTGTAACTGTAAGGTGTTGCATTTAAAAGATTTCAATTTGTATGAAGCGCCGAATCCTGCGAACTCCACTAGGGAGCTTCGCAAGTCTTGGCGCCACAGCCCGCTCTTTTAAATTCGCCGGGAACATCCTGATAGAAACAATTGTAAAGGGATTTCCCAGGCATGCATGAGCGTCCACTATATTTGAATTGTATAAAATAGTTTAAAGAAACAAAGTTATTATCGTATGTATTTCTGAAAAATTGTCTTTTTTTAATTATCCATTCATTAAATAATCCTGTTTGAATTTATATAAAAATGAAGGCAAATACATACATACAAAACTGTTCTTTCTTGCGAGTTGATTACATATTTGAATGATGGATATATTAGTCGTTTTTCTTCATCGAATCATTTCCTCACTCTGTCTCTGTGGGAAGCGATTAGGCTTTATGGAATGTCACATCCGCAGTCGCCCTGGCATTATCAGCTCGATATTAGGATTTGCTCTACCTCTTCAGGGTTCTGCTATCCTGATACAAACGAGCTTTGAATTTTCCATATCCACGGGGTGCATTCAATAACATTTTTCAATTCGCCCGGCCGTGACATATCATACATGCCAAGTGTATTTGAAAAATAAAAATAAAAAAATTTAAATGAAAAGCCAGTGGACGAGATGTCCGTCGCTGGTTGTGTATATGTTAGTATTTTGTAAGCTTGGGTCAGTTCTCAATTTATTGTTACACGATGAAAATGAGAAATCGTCAGAATAAAAATACTTTGTCTGGTGAAAAATTTAAAACTGAAATTTTATTTCTTAATACTCAAACAAGTACATCCCTTACCCATTTCCCTGCCCACTTTAATATTAAGTTGATCTAAGAAAGCAACTGGAGTTTATAAGTAGGCACACAAAATATACACAAACATTAGTTAGGGAAAAGTATGAACCACACTCTTGATGTGGGCAGCTAGAATAATACATTAATTGTAAAAGAACAAGCAGCAAGGAAATACACAAGAGCATAATAAAATAAGAAGACAGATGAATAAGAGAAAAGCTAAAGAATGAGACTCATGAACAAGAGCAAAACAAAATAAGAAGACAGACGAACAAGAGAAAAGCTAAAGAATGAGACTAATGAACAAGAGCAAAACAAAATAATAAGACAGACGAACAAGAGAAAAGCTAAAGAATGAGACTAATGAACAAGAGCAAAACAAAATAAGAAGACAGACGAACAAGAGAAAAGCTAAAGAATGAGACTAATGAACAAGAGCAAAACAAAATAATAAGACAGACGAACAAGAGAAAAGCTAAAGAATGAGACTAATGAACAAGAGCAAAACAAAATAATAAGACAGACGAACAAGAGAAAAGCTAAAGAATGAGACTCATGAACAAGAGCAAAACAAAATAAGAAGACAGACGAACAAGAGAAAAGCTAAAGAATGAGACTAATGAACAAGAGCAAAACAAAATAATAAGACAGACGAACAAGAGAAAAGCTAAAGAATGAGACTAATGAACAAGAGCAAAACAAAATAAGAAGACAGACGAACAAGAGAAAAGCTAAAGAACGAGATTAATGAACTAGAGCAAAACTAAAGTATGAGAAAAATAAAACAAGTTTTTGGCCTGCAAGAAAGCCCCGCACTGTTTTTGGAGACAGGGTATTCAAGGCGGCCGCTCCAATGACTTGGAATGCTATTCCCGCCTCACTGAGGGAACTGGATTTGGAGAGACTGTTCATAAGACGTCTGAAGACTCACCTCTTCGTCCAATCATATGGACAAGCGCCTTTACAGTGACACAACGTCATATTAAAAGACGCTATATAATTTTTGTACTTTATCATCATACTGTAACTGTACTGTAACTCTGTCGCCATTCCGCTAGGGGTGGCCAGAGCCTCTGCCGAGTTGCCTCCTCATCATCAAGAGCCAAAATAAGAATGACATAATTGAACAGAGTAAAATAAAAGATAAATGATAAGACTTAAGAGCAAAAGAATGAGGAAGCCATATATGTAAAGAAGAATGTTTTACGTATCATTGAAAAAAACATGAACAGAATTTTGTTAAGAAGTCTTTGTTTATAAATCTACAAATAACGTAGATTTTATAAAAAAATTCTGGACCCTTTTGATGAATTGCCGTTCAGTGTTTTCTGTAAGATCTAATATTTTCAAAATCCAAGAAAACAACCATGCAGGTCATTGACACATTACAGAACTCAGACTTACCTATTATGTAGGCTACACTGCCTACACTGGCTATGTATACCTGAGAGGGTAACGTTCAAGCTGTGCGTTATTACACACAAAGTTCTGCATGGAGCAGCTCCAGAATATCTGCAAGAGCTCATCAAGAAAACAATGTGGGGACGTGAGAGGCTGGACACTGAGGTCAACTCAAACAATTGGCAGCACGCTGGAGCTTCCGAGGAGAAACCCGACTACCGTATTTGGTGATCGCGCTTTCCGTGTTGCTGCGCCCATGGCCTGGAACTCATTGCCAGCAGGACTGCGGGCAACAGAAAAAGAGGCAGCTTTCAGAAGGGCCCTGAAAACTCACTTATTCATACAATCTTCAGCGCCTTTGGGATGACCAACGGTCATGAAAGGGCGCAGAATTTTTTTTACCAATAACCAATAATAATGCACATTAAAAGTATAATTTTTCAGTCTTTTCTATTGTTTTGAGACTACGAACTGACTTTTTTATGGACATCCTCGTGCACAAATGACGATCCCATTTGCTAATATGAAAAAAAAAATCTTCTGGGAAAGAAAAGAGACTTACTATGTCCTGTGTTTCACAGTTTCATTCCTTGACTTATAGGTTGGTATGAGGCTGACCACACGTACTGTAAAAAGTGATTCACTTTGTCAACGTTGCCCTTGTTTCAAGGAAGTTCAGCAAGAGTTGCAGAGCTTATGTTCATTTGGGATTGGGCTTTTATGTTGTAAGTCCACATGCGGCATGTGTAAGCGCAAAAATATACGTGTCTGATTGTGGTTTTGCATTTTATATGAATCTTAAATGTAACATATCTTTGCAACTTAGATTATATATTATAGATCAACATCATTTTCTACACTTAACTTTCACGCAGAAGATGCCCATCGCAGACATGGACGAAACATCCAGCTTCCACAAAACACCGCAACAGATCCTGGAAAGCAACCCTTCAGCATCACATACTCTTACATATTAAATATTTGATTAAAAAATGTTTTAATAAAAATCATTGTTTTATTCCACTGATTTTAATGAGTATTTATTTACGAAAAACGTTTTCAGAGATACCGTTCCATCTCTTTCTTCAGTTTCTTAGATACTTAATTTAAAACTAATACATGACTTATAATTAAGATGGGGGAGGGGGCAGGGCATAAAACACGGGAATAAGACCAAGTTTTTTTTTAAATGTTATAAATATATTTATTATAATTTAAAAAAAATATATTTAAATATTATTTTTATATAATATAAAATTATTTAATTATTAATAATTATACTTATAATTAATATCCAAATAATAATTAATTGTATTCAAATAAAAGTTCTTAAAATTTTTTTTTTTTTAATCAAGTATTTCAAATGGAATTCCACAATGTATCACTAAGACAATTTTAAAAGTTACACACACCTTGTTTGTATCCTAATTTAAGATTCTAATCTTATCTTATCTAAGCTGCAAAGATATATATCATTTAAGATTTATATTTAATGCATTCCCACAAGCAGACATGTATAATTTCGCGCTAACACATGCCGCATGTGGACCTACAATATAAAAACCCAATCTCAAATGAACATAAGCCCTGCAACTCTTGCCGTCCTTCCCTGAAACAGGGATGACATTGGTAAAGTGAACCATTTTTTACAGTATGGGTGGTCAGCCGCATACCAACCTGTAAGTCAAGGAACATACATGACAAATTACATTTTTTAAATCAATAAATAATAATATATACCTACATGGACATCAAAAAAACTAAAACATAAAACCAATTTCATTTTAATAAACCCCAGCCGCCAACATTACAGATCAACCGCCATTTCTTTCTATCCTTACATACATACTTCTTTCATTTCCTCCACAGTCATGATTTTGATAAATATTCCGAGTTTTCAAAAACAGAATAACATTTTTCAGAAAAAATCGTAAACTTCCTTTCACCGTTTATTCTGAGCGTTTCAGTATTTAAAAAGAATTAAGAATCCATCAGAGAAATTAAAATAAACATTATCGATCTAATCTAATCTAAGTTGCAAAGATATGTTACATTGGAGATTCACATTACATGCATTCTCACAACCAGACACGTACAAGTTCGCGCTTGCACATGCCTCATGTGAACCTACAACATAAAAACCAAATCTCAAATGGACATACACCCTGCAACTCTTGCCGTCCTTCCCTGAGACAGGGGTGACATTGGCAAAGTGAACCATTTTTACAGCATGGGTGGTCAGCCGCATACCAACCTATAAGTCAAGGAACACACACACACGACAAATTACATTTTATACATCACTAAATAATAATATCCAAATACAAAATATCCATTTACAAACAAAAAAACAAATTCCAATTTAATAAACCCTAGCCGCCAACATTACAGATCAACCGCCATTTCTTTCTGTCCTTACATACTTCTTTCATTTCCTCCAGAGTCATAATTTCGATATAATCGATCTCGTACGAAAATAGCTTTAGAATATTCAGCGAAGGTGGGCTGAGGATTTCATTCTTAACTAAAAATAAGAGGCTTGCAAATATTTGATAAATTCTCTTTTTTTTTTAAGAAATCCTGTGCGGGAGACTCCCTAGATTCTAGAGACTCTAGGGGTCTATGACACTTGTTGTAGTACCGCAGAGGTGTACGAGCTTGGTCGTCGCTACAAAGCGCCAATACTCAAGCAAGACCAAGCTGCTGTACGGCTGGATGGACCTTTTAGTGACCGGTCTTTGGTAAATAAAGGCTTTATGAATTTTTTCAACCCAGCGAAGAGCATATTTGGAAATATAAATGGTATATTTTTGTGCTCCGCCGGGAACCTTGCACTTTGCCAATGTCACCCCTGTTTCAGGGAAGGTCGGTAAGAGTTGCAGGGCTTATGTTCATTTGAGATTGGGTTTTTTATATTGTAGGTCCACATGCGGAATGTGTGAGCGCGAAATTATGCGTGTCTGATTATGGGAATGCATTAAATATGAATCTCAAATGATACATATCTTTGCAGCTTAGATTTAGATTTAAACTTAATATTTAAAATATTTTTATTGTTTACAATGAGCTTCAATTGCACACTCTCTCACGTCTCAGTCGATGAACTCTATCCGATTAATAAATTTTAACTATGTACTTATTATTATAGTAAATATCCTAGATTGCTGCTTTTGATTCAAAACGGCTCATTTAAGTCTTAAAATTTTGTTGCGAAATTAAAAATAGGTACGTAGATTTAATAACTATACTCTCAGTAACTACATAGGCTATGACTTATAAGTACGATCTTGCAATCTAACTTTATGAATCAAGAGATATATTATATTCATCGATATTTCTGGGTACAGTATCTTTGTTTGTATAACTCACATTGAATTCTATTGGGGTCTTTTAAATTTTGCGCAAAATTACGCATACATATACACAAAAATAGTACATGTATACAAAATACATATACACCTAATCTAACTTTAGAAATAATGTTTCTATAACGGTCCGCCATACGTCGCTCGGTCGGGGTTAACGGACTCATTGCTGAGGGGGGGAAACTCTGGGGGGGGGAATGTAATAATGCGAAATGGGGGGAGGAGAGTCAGAATGGGGGGGGGGGAGGGAGCGTCATGACTCTTGCGCCATCTCTGCCCACGCAGAGAAAGGTCAAAAAACTCTTCGATTTTTCCGGTATGAAAAAAATATTTTAATGTTTAATACCAAGATGAAGTTAACTGAGTAAATGTGGAATAAGGAAATGAATAGAAAGAGAGATGAATATGAATGGATTGAAGGATGCATGGAAAGATAGGAAGAAGTGGAGGTAATTGGTCAAAAAACTTTTCGACTTTTATGTAAGATATAATAAATTAATGTGAATAGACGTGAATATGAATGAATGCTAGGGTAGAAGTAAAACTATATGTAAAGAAGGCTAAGTTATAAGAATGGGTCAATAATGAGGAAAGAAATGCTGAAGAAAGACGATGGATTTGAAAAAAATTTAAGAGGTGAATACTCAAGAAGCGGAGCATGGATGTAAAGAGTGAATTAGAAAAATAATATGAATAAACAAAGTGATGGAAATGAATGAGTTGAAATATGCTTCTGATGAAAGCTCCGGCTGTCCTTAGCCCTAAAATGAATTTGGTAAATATGAGCCGATAACAAAAAAACGTGGCTTGAAATCAACACGTTGTTGTCAACGACGTTAGCCATGTTGAAAGCACCGGTTCCCATAGATCACCGAAGTTAAGCAACATTGGGCGTGGTCAGTGCTTGGATGGGTAACCGCTCAGGTACACCGCGTGTCGTTGGCATCTTGGACCGGTCCGTAGTCCATAGTTGACAAACTTCGGACTCATAAATGGAAGGTTGTGGATTCAGATCCCGGCGGAGCACAAAAATATACCATTTTATATTTCGAATGTGCTCTTCGCTGTGTTGAAAAATTCATAAACCTTTACCAACGACCGGTCACCAAAGGTCCATCCAGCCTTACAGCAACTGGGTCTTGCTTGAGTATTGGCGCTTTGTAGCGACGACCAAGCTCGTACCCCTCTGCGGCACTACAACAAGTGTCATAGACCCCTAGAGCCGTTAGAATCTAGGGAGTCTCCCGCACAGGATTTCTACAAAAAAAAAAAAAAAATCCATTGTTAAATTAGCACAAATCTACTAATGAGTGCAATATTTGGCCTTCAACTTAAAATTCCAAAAAAACGCTTCAAGTACAATAACCTCCATTTTTGTAACCACCGCCATTTTAGCACATCCTTTAATTTTTAACCATTTTTACCCACTGCAAAAAATTTACCTTTGCCGCAGTATTGTTAATTTTCAAGGACACACGAATAGGTATATACGTGGCAATAAACATTCCATATATAATTATTGAAATTCACGAAAAAAAAAACGCTTCAAGCGAGCGTTGACCCAACGCCGTTTTATTCGTACGTGTATTCCCAATAGTTTAAATATTACCAGTACTAGAAGTTTAAACTCAGTATTGACGTTTAACAAAAAATATATGGAAGTTGAACCGCTCACCAGAGCTGTTGTTTTAGAAACAGATAATGTTTTTTTGTTTTAGTTTAAACGCAGACTCGGGGCACAGACTGGAATCAAACTCGAAAAAAGTGCCTAGAACATAATCCAGTCGGGTTTAATGGACATATAGCCTTGAAAATGTTACTCAACAGCAATGAATACTAAATAATCATATCGAGGTTTTTTTCGCCAAAGAGGAATGACTGATGAGACTTGTCTGACCTTGGAATGATTGGATCCATAAATATTCAGTATTATATGAAAGAGAGTATGAGAGTGAAGGGTTTTTTCTCTTTTTGAAAAATTATTTATTGAAACTTTCAAAATGTCTTTCTAGTGCCATTTTCCAAGCAATTATTCGACTATCTATGTATATTAAAATTAAATGGTCCAGTCATCTTAAAAACAAAAACTAATACTGAATGATAGTTCGGTCGATAGCTCAATGAATACTGCTCCATCCCTATCAAGGGTGTCAAAAATGATATCCCGTTTCGGTGTTTATTTCAAACCGAAATCAAAATTCCGGCTAGGTTTACTTATGCTTCACAAGAAATGAGAGCCGAGAGCAGGGAAAGGCCAGAACCCTTACATGTGAAAATAAATTGGCTCTACTCACCAATTGCGTAACTGACAAAATAAGTATACAAATAGAATATGAAGCTTGAAAGATGAAGATTCATGAATGAGTGGATGGATGGCTGGTTTGTCCTGAGTTGGAGAGAATTTCAGGATACGAAGGAAGTATTTGAGGCCACTCCTCATCATTATCGTCTAAAGACAGTGCCTTGTTGTGCCAGCCATCTGTCTCTGTTGGTTGCTGTCCTCTTGAATTGCAAATATGACACATCCTAGAGCCGCTTCAAATCCTGAAAGAATGAAGATCTTAGGGGACCTCTTGTTTGTCTTCCCAAGATCTTTCCTTTAAAGATAATGCTAAAAAATGTGGTATGTCTAATCGAGTGTCTATTATTATTTTGATTTTCCTCTTCAAAATGTGATTTACAAGTCCTCTTCTTTCTTTTACTTCCTGGTAACACCTTTTCACTGGACTTGCTTTCAACACCTTCAAGACTTGGTCATCTTCCTTCATATTCTCATATCGAATGCCTCTAAGGCGGTCTCTTTCGAATTTCCAAGTATAGATTTGAAGACATACATACAACAACAAAAATCTTCAAACAAACAGCTTTCGTGAATACCTTTATTATTCGTCGTGAATGGTGAATTTAATCCAGTAATCCTCCTTGATTCTACTGATTTCAGCATTTACTCTGTTTATCTATTGTCTTGTCTTGTCTTCTATCCTGCCGCCATTCCTCTAGGGGTGGCCGGTACCTCCACACAAGTGCCTCCACTTGACTCTGTCCTTGCATACTTCTTTCATCTCATCTAATTTCATCACTCTTTTCATGCATGCTCTTCTCTCGTTTCCACTCTGTAAATTCCATTCATTCGCAATCTCATTTATCTGATCAATCCATTGTTTCCTAGGTCTTCCCCTTCCACGCTTACCTATTACATTCCCTTTATACACTCTTTTTGTCAGTCGGTCTTCATTCATCCTTTCAATATGTCCAAACCATCGCATCACACTTCTTTGAACTTTCACTTTCACGCTTTCTTTTACTCCGCAACTATAATAATCTATAATCTAAGTTGCAAGGATATATTCATTTAATGCTCTCAAATGCATGCCCACGAACAAACACGTGTAGTTCGCGCTTACAAAAACTGAATGTGTACTTACAAATAAAATCCAAACCTCAAATGAACATAAGCCCTACAACTTTTGCCGACCTTCCCTGACACAGGGGTGACATTGGCAAAGTGAACCATTTTTTACAGTATGGGTGGTCAGCCTCATACCAACCTATAAGTCAAGGAAATGACAAGCTCATATTTTTCGTATTCGTCTTGAGATGGCTTACTTGGGTATGCGAGGTAGCTTTGATTTTCCTCCTTTGCTTGGTCCTTTACTTCATCTGTAAACTAAGTATTGTATTATTTTTCCCATTCCCATTTACTTTTCTTTTTCCCAGAGCTTCTGAGGCGACACTGGTAATATTCACCTTTACTGTTTTCATTTTTTAAATGTGTATGTCACTCCTAGTGGAATTGTTGTAAGGTTACAGAAACGGCATGCGAGTTTTTTGATACTTCCGAAAATGAGCGCTTCACGGAACGGGGGGGGCAAGGGTGGGTGGATGGGAGGGAGAAGACCGAGGGGAAGCTCCGGCCTTGAAGGGGACATCGACCCCGCTCTCCCCTGCCAATGCCAAAACAAAGCTATATATACATATATAGCTATAGATAAATAGCTACACATAATTCCACGACAAATCGGTCACACGACTTTTCGGCCAACGACATATCAGTCACAGACAACTCGGCCATACACTCTTCCTCTTTTTTTTGGTGCCTGTTCTATCGAAGATCGGCGATCATCATGGCTTTTTTGACCGTGGATGCTGTGGCTTGAAACAGAGACTTGCTGCTTCTGCTTTGTACAGAGAATTCATCCACAGACAAATCGGTCACAGGACATGTCGTTCGTCGACATGTCTTTTCCATCGACGACGTTATAAGTTGGTATGAGGCTGACCCCCCGTGCTGTAATAATTGGTTCACTTTTGCCAATGCCACCCCGGTTTCAGGGAAAGGCGGCAGGAGTTGCAAGGGTTATGTTCATGTATTTTTGTTTTTTATTTGTATGCACACATGCAGAATGTGTATGCGAAAACCTACATATTGTGTCTGATTGTGGACATGCATTTAATCTTCTTCTTCTCCAGTTTCAATCCTAGGATTGGTTTGCAGCAATTTCTTTCACTTTTCTCCTCCATTCTTCCCTGTCTTGTGCGGCTCTTTTTAGGTCTGCATATGATGAGCAGCACACGTCCACCAACAGGTCCTTCAGGAATCCTTGGCGTGGGCGTCCCCTAGAGTTGGTTCCCTCGGTCATCTCCTCCATTATGGCATGCAAGAGACCTTCTTGTCGTATTACATGGCCGAACCATCTTGCACGCCATTCGGACAAGGTCCTGAGCAGATGCCTTCCTCCTTCGATTCTTTGTAGAACCTCCTTATTTGTAGTGTGGTCTCTCCAGGAAATTAGTCTTAAATGCTTACGTATCTTTCCAGCTTAGATTATAGATTATAGATAGGCGTTTCGTCTCCAACAATAAAGGTCCACAGTCAGCTTCTTCCAAGATCAAATTGTCCGTGACCAATGTTTCCGTTGTCGAGTTATCTGGGTCTGAGTTGCATAAGACCGAAATGTCATTGCCCTAGAAGTCGTGTGGATGAACTGTCGTGTCACCGATTTGTCCATAGACGAGTTGTCTTACACCGATTTGTCGTGACGCGGCTTCCCATATATCCCAGAGCTATATGCTCTGAATCCACCGAAGCTTATACAAAAATGTTACCTTTTTGTTGTTCAAAATACCAGTACCCTGAGTACGAGTTTTTTCACTTTACTCGAAGTATTGAGTATTCGAGAAAAATGTATGTGAACTTGTAAAGCACCTCTTGCAAAACAAGTTTCAAAACCTTTTTTGCCACTGGGTGTTCACATACATTTTTCTCGAATACACAATATTTCGAGTAAAGTGAAAAAACTCGTACTCAGGGTCCAGGTACAGGTATGTTTTGTTCATGTCAACACCACTGTTGGTTTATAAGAGCCTCGGGACATGAACTGTGAAGTTTTTTGTTTGTTTGTACCGAAATATGTGAATTGTATAATAATTAATAGTGAACTTTATACATACATGTAGACTAAAAATGAATATTTTAAAGGGATTTTAAGCATTATTTACTCGTGAGAATTTTTTACTCGTAAAACTCGACAAAACAATGAAACTCTAGGTCAGAAGCGTGCCCATGAATCTAAAAGTAAGTGTTTCGATGTTACTGAATGTAGTAGCATACCTCGGGTGGCATACCTCCTTGTGGGATTGTTGCTAGATCACGGGTAACGTGAAGAAAATTATCAAAATAATAATAATAAGAAAAAACTAAGGACAGGATTACAGTGAATCCGCTGCAGATGCAGCTTGGCAAAGATAAATATAATTTAAATGATTGTCTATTTTACAAAATGTAATTTGTTGTGTATGTTCCTTGACTTAAAGGTTGGTATGTGGCTGACCACCCATGCTGTAGAAAATGTTTCACTTTGCCAATGTCACCCATGGAAGGTCGGCAAGAGTGGCAGGGTGTATGTTCATCTGAGATTTGGGTTTTTTTATCTTGTAAGTCCACATGCAGCTTGTTTCAGCGCGTACTCATACCTGTCTGCTTGTGAAATGCATATAATTTGAGTACCCAATGTTACAGCTATGTAAATAGCAAATACATATAGATATCTAGATAGGTAGATATAACATTTGTAGCTGATGGGAGCTGTATATAAGTAGGATTAATTATAAGTACTTAGGGTATAGAGATATTGTAAGAAAGTAACTAGCAATCATCACCATTATATGTACTCGAAGCTTTTGGAAGACCGTTCTCTCGAAGGTTCCAGCAAAATTGATTTGTAGTAAATTCTATCGCTGGAGTAGAAAAAGCCGCGAACGGCTTGCAGGCGTCAGTCTTTATACAACACTCTTCTTTTAAACACGAAAGACAGTATAAGTGAACACAAACCATCTGTGAAATAAATGTAAATTGCTTAATGTGAACCATAAATATGAAAATTGTTAATAAATCTACCTACGTGTTTTTGTTTTTGTTTTTTTTTAAATATTTCAGGGGAAACTTTGTAGAACTCCATTTTAATTTTAAAAAATGAAACCAAACTTTGTTTTATTCTACTTTGTTTTTATTTGAATTTGGTTAATTAATTTACGTTAATTTACGTTAAATTTAAGTTAATACCTACTTTAGGTATTAACATTTTTCTTTATATAGCCTTGCACTAATTTTAAGACTCAGTTACTCTGAAGATGGCCTAGAGGCCGAAACCGGTCATCTCACTTATTTTGGTTTGTTTTAACAAATTCAAATAAAAACAAAGTAGAATAAAACAAAGTTTGGCTTCATTTTTTTAAATAAAAAAAAAAACAACGTGTAAAATAAATATCCTGTAAAGAAGACCAGTTTTTTTTTAATTTGAAGACTATTTAAGCCCTAAAAACAAAACATTACATATCTTTGCAACTTAGATTAGGTCGCCTTTGATTATGTACGACTTATGCAAGTAGGAAGGCAATATTAAACACCAGTAGGTACCCTTAGTACGAGTTGTAAGACCGGTCATCAAAAGGTCCATCCAGCCTCACAGCAACTGGGTCTTGCTTGAGTATTGGCGCTTTGTAGCGACGACCAAGCTCGTACACCTCTGCGGCACAACAACAAGTGTCACAGACCCCTAGAGAGTGTCGCGCACAGGATTTCTTAAAAGAAAAAAAAATCACACTGAGAAAAATTGGCTCACCTCCGACAATGTCACATTTCTTCCGTAAAAAAAACCTAGAAAAATGTAAAACTTGGCTTATTTATGAATTGCAAAATGAGAAGAATACAATGATAATCTATTTGCATAATATGACATTGTGTTGTTTAACCTTTGCCGACCTATGTCGATATCTAAACGACCTTCGGTTTTTAGCATTTTTTTCTTATCTCTCGAGCACCGACAATAGACTGTTATTGGATAAACTTGAGAGGTGCAAAAAATACAATCAAGTGCAAAAATATCTACACTAATGACTCGAGACCCTGTCTGGCCGCAAATTCTTCTTCTTCTTCTTAAACAGCCATCTCCATCCACTGCTGGACAAAAGCCTCTCCCATATCTCTCCATCCATCTCTGTCTTGCGCTTTTTGAATCCAGTCTCCAGCAAGCCTTCTCATATCATCCGACCATCTCGTGGGAAGTCTCCCTCTGCTTCTCTTATCTTCCCGAGGTCTCCACTCTACCAATCTCTTCGTCCATCTCTGGTCGGTGGTTCTAGCAACATGCCCCGCAAAGGACCATTTTAGCTTTGCCACTCTCTCTGGCTGCATATTCTAATGTCGTAGAAAATGAAAATGGCGGTACTCAATTATATATTGTTGCCGACCCTAATGTATGGAAGCGAGTCGTGGACGGTGAATGAAAGAGAAGTAAATAAGGTATGCACCGTATAAATGACTTATTTGAGAAGTATGACAGGAAAAACACTGAAAGATAGAGTGAGAAACGAGTGGGTTCTGAATGAATGCGGAGTAAAAGAAAGAAAGCATGCAAGGGTTTGATCCCCACCAAGGGTGCTCCCGTTTCGGTGTTTGTTTCAAAGCAAAAAAAATCATACGGCAAGGTTTACTCAACCTGTACAACAAATGAGAACCAGCTTTCTCGAGAGCTGAGAAACCTCCACTTTAAGTGAAATGTTTGGCGTAAAGCCATTCCCTTTATCTGTAAGAATAAATAGCTAGACTATATGCGCCTTTTTGTGATTTACATCACTACAAAGGCGCATGTGGGCTCTAGCGGGAAAACAAGAATGCTTTGAGCATCTTCCTGACGGCTGTCTCATCTTCCTGGACTCTCAGCCTCTCGTAAGAGCATTTCATGCCGCTGGCCCGGCAACACGGAAAGAGCGGTTCCCGAAGACTGTGCATGACTGTCTTTTCGGCAGCTCCAACAGACTGGTACATGACCCAGCTGACCTCAGAGTAACTTCCCTTTCATTTAAACAGGTTCTCCTCGTGAGTTCCACCAGATAGTCAGGAGCCAGCTCATGAAGAGTCTTAAAGACCATCAAGCAAAGCTTGTAGTCTATTCTTTCCGAGATGCGAAGCCAGTGCAAGTTCTCAAGCAGAGGAGTAATACGGCAGTACTTGAAGCCGCCGTATATCAATCAACCTGGCTCCAGCATTTTGAAGTGACTGGAGTCGTTAAGTTTGGGACATCGGTTGAACTTAGTTGCTTTAAGGGGTTGGGGTTCGATTTCAAATTAAATATATATATATTATGTTAAATTAAAAGTAGCGTTACTCCTTAAATAAAGAATTTAAATATTTGATCCTTGCAAAAAACACTTACAAACCGAATATTTCCAGTGTTAAAAATACATTTATTTTATCTTTGTGCACAATAATAATAAATAATAATTATGAATAATAATAATAATAAAACAAACATAAAATAATCTTCTAGACTGCACTCTGCATTAACCTTCAAAACAATGGATTTAGTGCACTCATATCAGGGGTCGATAAAACGACTGAAGATATCTTAACACCAAGTTTTACGTTTACCATAAAATGTATAAAAACAAAAACAGCGCCTCCAGTGAGAGTATTAATTTAGATAGATTTTTGGTGAAATGCTATGCTTGAGTTGAAACGTTTTATATTTGAAGTACAGAACAAAATGCAACAAAACAAAGAATAATTTATCTGGTCTTTTCTTTATCAAGTATTGGAAAAATGCATTGTGCATTTGTATGAACCTCTGACGTCACAAGGTCAAATGATGCACATGTTTTTTTTTGTGTGTGTGGTTCTATTTTTAGAACGGAATGTACCAGAGACGTCGTTTACGATAATGCAATCACATTTATGGACTGGTATTCATTTTAAAACATAAATAATCGTCTTGCTGAATGTACCATTTGGTACGGATTTTTTTCTCGGCGGGAAAACGTCACACATTTAAGCTTACCAACCAATACTAAAATATTTGTTTGTCTACAGAATTTTATGTGTGTTTTAGTAACGACGAAATTTTATTAACAACGGGTTTTACTAACCGTGGTGTAGAGATGAACGTGTTTCTCAACAATTCTTCGGAGTCGAATCCAAGGCACTACTAAGGATAGTATTTACTTTCAATACACCTAATCCCCTCCCTCTTAAAAATCGCTAAATAATTAAAAAAAGGATAAGTGAAGAGGAATGCCATTCACCAACATATTTTGCCTGTTCAGAAACAGGTATTAACGTTATAAATTAATAATTCATTATTTAATATTGTTAATATATTTTTAATTTATAACTACCCAATGACAGCTGTTGAACCAGTATCGAAGTTATTTTCGATAGAACATGACGCAGGCGGGGTTCGAACCAGCATTAGTGCCAACTGCCAATAACGCAAATTCGACCGCCGATGCCTTATCTCTCGACCATCCCAGCGACACTACGTCCCCTTAGTGCTTGTTTGTCTTATATCCATCAGAGGTAATTTCACATGAGCAATGTTTGTCTGTGTACTGGAGCAATGTGTCTTATGAAAACTGGAAATTGATTTAAAAAATATTAAAAACAGTTCTTGCATTATCGTTTTTTACATATTTTTCATAGCTCACATTGTGTAGAATGTGATTGTTAAGATAATTTCATTGAAAGGTCATTTTTAAATCAAATGATGGATACGCCAAACAAACACTGGGGGAGCGATTACGGACAGTTAAACTGCCACTAGAGATGTTTTAAAAATTTCGGCCCCAGTGTATGTACTTTTAAACTTACACGTGCCTGGTTTTTTTTTTTTTTTTTTTTTTTTTTTTTTTATAAGAAATCCTGTGCGGGAGACTCCCTAGATTCTAAAGACTCTAGGGGTCTATGACACTTGTTGTAGTGCCGCAGAGGTGTACGAGCTTGGTCGTCGCTACAAAGCGCCAATACTCAAGCAAGACCCAGTTGCTGTAAGGCTGGATGGACCCTTGGTGACCGGTCATTGGTAAAGGCTTATGAATTCTTCAACCCAGCGAAGAGCACATTCGAAATATTAATGGTATTTTTGTGTGCTCCGCCGGGATCCGAATCCACAACCTTCCATTTACGAGTCCGAAGTGTTGCCACTACGGACTACGGACCGGTCCGAGATGCCAACGACACGCGTTGTACCTGAGCGGTCACCCATCCAAGTACTGACCACGCCCAATGTTGCTTAATGTTTTAATAGAAACATGTAAAATATATGAAATATAGGTGTAGAATAAACCACATTAGAGCCCGTTCCCACTTGTCGGGTGTCGGATCCGTATATTAATCGGAAGTTCCAGTGGCAGAACATTATGTATGGAGCTATTCACACTTGTCGGAAACCGATTTTGTCCGAAATGTTCTACAACTGGAACCTCCGATGAATATACTGTTATGTACTGTACTGTACTGTATCCTGCCGCCGTTCCACTAGGGGTGGCCGGTACCTCCGCAGATGCGCCTCCACTTTTTTCTGTCATTACAAACCACTTTCATTTCCTCAAATTCATCACCTTTTTAATACATACTCTTCTCTTATTCTCACTCTGCAGGTTCCATTCTTTCGCAATCTCACATTCTCACCTATTTGGTCTAACCATTCTTTCCTCGGCCTTCCCCTTCCGCGCTTTCCTCTGACATTTCCTTTGTACACTTTCTTCGTTAGTCGTTCATCATCCATTCTTTCGAGTTGTCCGAACCATCTCATGTAAATAGGTAATATTAAAATAAGTATAGGTATTAGTTATAGCTATGTAATAGGAATCCTTTATTGTATTGGTGGGTAGGATTAATAGTTGTGTGTAATTAGAAAAGTCACTAGATTACTTTAATTATGTATGTGCTTCGAGAACAGTCTAGCAATAATGTGTTCTCAACAGTTACATCTTCTTAGTATAAAAAGGGTGCAAGTCGCTTGCACTAGGAGTTGTTCTTCAAGCTCTAACAAATACAGTCAGTCATCTGTGAGCTTCACCAATACATCGAACAAATTTGACCAGTGAATTAAAACCAGTGTAATGGAATAGTCGAGAGTGTCTTTGTAAAAAGTAATATAAAAGTGTAAAATAAAAAGTAAAAAGAAGAGTAGTGAAAGACTTTCGAACCCCAAGAACGTAACAATACGAATCCGACACCCGACAAGTGGGAACGGGCTCTCGTACCTACCAAATTCAGCGAATTTCGAATATCGTTCAGTTACTGCGATGAACGTTCGCGATACCATTGTTCGCTTCAGAGTTAGCTGGCCGCTCTTGAACTCTGAGTACAGTTAGATGGCGAACACTCCAAGTATGCAACATTACAAGCGTTACACAAAAATGTACACATACTAAAACAGCGCCTCCCAGAGTGCGTTTTAGTTTCCATTGTTTTTTATAAGTAAACGCTATGGCTTAGTGTAAACGTTACTTCATAGTTTGTTGAATCTGCAGCATTGTCTTAGAGTGTTGATCCGACCCAAGCGCTTGTTATGTGAGTCGTTTTTTTTTCAGGATGGTTTACTTGATGTGTCAATCATACCTCAAGAGCCCTCTGCGAGTTTGATCGTTGTTATAAAAAAGCGCCAATTCTTAAGCAAGATCCAGTTGCTGTAAGGCTTTATGGACCTTTGGTGACCGGTATTTAGTTGAGGCTTATGAATTTTTCATTTTTGTGCTCCGCCGGGATTCGAACCCATAACCTTTCATTTACGAGTCTGAAGCGTTACCACTAGACTACGGAACGGTTAAATATAGTTCTGTATATTGTTACGAACTTATACGCCCGATTGCGTGGCTTTCTTATGTGTATGTGTCCGCCTCTAGTATAGTCTACTGGGAGTTTGAATGTAGGCATGTGCCCAGGCACTTAGTTGTTGGTATGCGTAACTAGAAGAATATGGAACAATACAGAAGTGTGCGGTTCACTATAGAAGGGTCCGGAATATGCGAGAAGTGTCCGTTTAGACGCTATATATTTGGAACGCAATTGTGTGAGAGACTAAAGTCGATAAAAACATTGAGCCGTGAAGTCGATAAGCAAGAGCTAGAAATCAGTACATTGTAAACAGACATTGCGTAAAATAAATCATACAAACTTGGTAAAAATGAGTTGGTTATGAAAAAAATTCTATCCTACTTAAAATTTTCCACCCTTTCTAATGCGCTAACTCCGATTGCTCTACGATGATTTTTATGCTGTTTATGCCCAAGAAAACAACTGCGTTTGCGAAGTATGGTTTTGGTGTAACCGACAAGATTTTGGCTTTTTTTGTCCTAAAGGCGCTTGTGATATAAATAATCGTAAAACCACATTAATAGGAATGCCAATAAATGCCTTTATTTTTTTAATTTTAGAGCTGTTTTGATTTTAAAGATATGATAAAAGTTATGCCATTTTTCTGCAATCTCAAAATTTAAACTGCTCTCTTGAACAATTTAGTTTTGGTCGCTTTATTTCCCTTGATATATAGTTCTCTGGAGTGATATATGGCGTACGTGTCATGTGAAACATCACTATGGATAGTACAAAGTTCCCTGAGTTACTTCAGACCTTGAGGTCTCACTCCAGTCATTGGCATTTAAAGTGACGTCAGCCTGACCTCCAAGGAGAAATTTTCACAAAGCGCCCTTTCCTTCGCAACAGTGTATAATAAACCAAGAATGCAAAATATGATTCACGACATTCGCAAGTGTTCCGATAATGTATTGAATTAGTGTTGACATTCACACAATGTCAGATTATTATAATTGTTCTACACTGAGTGATGAACACTTATTCACACACAACAAATCCATAGCTCAACCGCCACCTAACGTGAATTTTCCATACAAAAAAGCTATGATCCATGAATGGTAAAACGTTAAATAGATGCTTAGTTTAAGAACAAAAAAACTACATGTGCAAAAAAACAAAATAACGATAATACAGCGAATCTATTTTTATTCCTTTTTTAAATAAAGTTGCAATGGACTCATAGTTGCACAAAGATTGAAATTATATTTTTTTCTCGGTGGGTAAACGTTACAGGTTTATGTGACTAGTGTAATTGGCAACCAACACGAAAATATGTGTTTTCCTTCGCCCTAGCAATCCGGATCTCATTGGGCCGGTAGTAAATTGAAGTCGGAACAAAATTGAATTTTAAAATGTCTCTTAATATTTTTTCTCTAAAACAAAAATTAAATATTATTTTCTGACTTACTGCCTTATCCACCAATATTTTAGCAACACCATCAACATCTTTTAAGCACCAAGAAAATTTTATATTTTTTTTAAAATAAAAAAGATACCATAGAATGACGCCCTTAGTCATATAGTTTAATACTTATACATTTTAAGATCCTTTTTTTTATAAAGCAATTTCATGGTTTTTTATTTGCGGTACGTATATATTCGAGGGTAACTTTCGCGACGACAGCTGCGCGAAAAAAAAGCTATCAAGGGCCATCCGACGTTATTTGACCTTAATCCATCGCCATCTGTTCTGCCAGGAGCGAAGGTCCGCTAGGAGGTGAAGCGACCTTATAACAACGGTGTCTGTCGACCTCTCCTGGCCTTCTCACTTATATGCGATCCTGGTAGACAATGAAATAAATCGCTCCCTACCTAGCACCTGCTGTAAAATTACAAAGTAAAATTGTCAATTTCAAAGTAACAATTTTTAAAAAAAATAAAAATAAAAATAGCTTTGTTATAATTCACATGAGTTTATTTTTGTACTGTAGCAGTACCTCCCATCTGAAGATGGGAGGCACTGCTTCTCCCGAAACTGGTCGTGCACAAAAATAAACTCATGTGAATTAAAATAAAGCAATTTTTATTTTAATTTATTAAAATTAACTTTCACAAAGTTACTGCTGAAAATCTAGATAACAATTTTTTTATTGCATTTAATAGTATGAAGTAAATTTTATAAGAGTTTCAAAGTATCTATTTTTTTTTTTTAAAAGGTAGGTAGGTATGCAATTTATCTAACTATTTTTGGGGCTGTCCAGAAACAGGTATAAACATTGTCAATTAATAATTCGTAATTTTGGTATTTTTACTGAATTATTATGTAATAATTACCAAATGACATCTCTTGAACCGGTGACAATGTTTTGGTTTGGCTGTTAGGGTTCCAAGTGAATCGAACCAGCGTTGTTTATATTTCAAACACACTGGTCAAAATTATCGCCTGGATCAGCTCGCCTATAGAAATAACAATCAGAATAAGAAAGAGCAGAAACAATAAAGTTTTTTGTTTTACATCACATCCACAATGTTGTAAAGGAGAAGAGGAAGACATTGGATAGACAGCGCTGGCAGTAGTTGATGAGGGAGGCCAAGACCCACCCCGGGTTTGTCATGAAAATGATGATGATGATGATGATAATGACACTGTTGTAAAATGACTTTGAATTCATAACGTAAAAAAAAAACATCATACTAAAGAAGCATGGGTGAAATGTCTGGAAACCACCATCTAAGCCTAAGCTGCAAAGATATGTATCATTTGAGATTCATATTAAATGCATTCCCACAAGCAGACACGCATAATTTCGAGCTCGCACATGCCGCATGTGGACCTACAGTATAAAAAACCCAATCTCAAATGAACATAAGCCCTGCAACTCTTGCCGTCCTTCCCTGAAACAGTGATGACATTGGCAAAGTGAACCATTTTTTACAGTATGGGTGGTCAGCCTCATACCAACCTATAAATCAAGGTATCCATAACATAAAAAAAATCATACCAAAGAAGGCAGGTATGGGTTAAATGTCCGGAAACTTACCATAAATAAGATAAATTTTAGAAGAAGAAGAATACAAGAAGGCCTTTTATAGACTATATCAGTCTTAATTCCATTCAATTGTTCTAATTAAATTTGTATACGCATACAAAATGATAAATTAAAGGGCTAGTATAATTTGATTGTATAACCTTTGCTTTGACAGAGAACTGCCGAAATCAAACGCATTTAGGTACGTTTTGATTAAACCTAAGTACGAGACGAAATTCTGCGTAAATGGAAGGGTATGAAAAGGTTGATATGAGTCACCTTGCTACCCTCTACCCCCTCCCCCACACCTCTTCTCTTGTCCTTTTCTCTCCTACCCCTCCCCAATTCTAGAAGTCAGCAAATGATAGCTTTACTAATACTGTTTTCTTAGCAGATTCGAGTTTTATTTTCTCTAATTTGATGTCTTTCTAATTAAATCGAATCTAATCTAATTTGCAAATGTACGTGACATTTTATGCATTTCCACAAGCAGGCACGTATGAGTTCACGCTTAGGCATGCCGCATGTGGACCTACAGCACAAAAACCCAGATGTCAAATGAACATACACCCTGCAAATTGGCCGACATTCCCTGAAACAGGGAGCTATCATACTTTGTAACGGTATCTAATCTCATCTAATCTAATCTAAGCTGCAAAGATATACATCACTTAAGATTTATATTAAATGCATTCCCACAAGCAGACATGTATAATTTCGCGCTAACACATACCGCATGTGGACCTACAATATAAAAACCCAATCTCAAATGAACATAAGCTCTGCAACTCTTGCCGTCCTTCCCTGAAACAGGGGTGACATTGGCAAAGTGAACCATTTTTTACAGTATGAGTGGTCACCCGCATACCAACCTATAAGTCAAGGAACAACTTATTATTTATATTAGGTATTATTTATTCATTTTTACTTATAAAAACAACAAAAAAACACGAGGATTTGCAATCGATTAATTTGTTTTTTTAACTGGATTTTTCTTTTACCGTAGATTAGTTATTTTTATCTATAATATTCTATAATCTAATATACAAAGATATTTTGACATTTAAAGGGTCATATTGAATGCTTGCCCACAATCAGGCACACTAAAGTTCGTGCTTGCACATTCTGCATGTGTACATATAAAATAAACCAAGCCTCAAACCTGTATAAACTTTGCAACTGTTTTTCCCTGAAACCAGGGTGGTATTGGTAAAAATGAAGACAGTTTTTACAGCATTGAGGGTCTGCCTCATACCTACTTACATATTAGCCAAAGAACATGGATTATGTTGCAAAAACCAACAAAGAAATATCAGAAAGACAAAATAAATAAAAATAATTACAAAAAGAGGTCTTTTCTTAGAAGGTTATCAATAAAATAATTTTGGAATTATCGGAATATTTTTTTAAGAGAGAATAAATTATTATATTAGGGAGAACCTAAAAGAAAAACACCAAACAAATTTTCTATCAATGTCAGCATCTCAGAAATAAAATAATTACCAAATTCCTAGTAGTGACAGATCAATCATACTTGCTCTCTGGAAATTTTATTTTATATTTCCCCTTGAATAATCTGAGAAATGTTATCCAGAATACACTACGTATAGAGTATGATATGGATAAAGCCTACAAATAATGAAATACCAAATTCTGAAAAACATAAATATTTTTTAATGATTTTGCCCTTCATACATACCTATATGAGTCTAATAGAATCGAAGGCCGTAAATCTAGATTTTTTTCAAAAACGACATAGTTATACGGACAAGAAATCATTTTCACATTACTTATATTTCTATACATTTTTTTTATCTTATCTTATCTTATAAACATCTTATATCTTATAAACATCAGTCCAGCATCAAATATCAAGAAATTTGTAAAAATTTTAAAAACAGTTTTTTTTTTTTTAATTTAAAAAATTCTAAAATACCAGGCCTAACATAACTAATTATGTTAGGCCTGGTATTTTCAACGATATCATAGCGACTGTATACTGAATAAAAAGGATGCACTTATGTCAATTTTGTGGGTATTGAAAATACCGGTCAGCTATTATATACCGATGATGTTAGTACCATATTTGTAACATTCTTCTAATGCAGGGGTCTCCAAACTATTTTACCCAAGGGCCGTATTGAATTTCGAGGTTGTATGGTGGGCCAACAGTGTCGAAAATATTTAAATTTGTACGCTTGGAAACAGTGTTTTTAAGAATTTCTACCACTTCTATAAACAATTAAATACAAATTTTAAATGTCTCCGAGTCTATTAATAATAATATTAGGATGATTTATTTGGTGAGCGCTGTTTTTGTGTGTATCACACCTCAAGAGCCCTCTGCGAGCTTGGTCGTCGCTGTAGAAAGCGCCAATTCTCAAGCAAGACCCATTTGTTGTAAGGTTGGATGGACCTTTCAGTGACCGGTCTTTGGTAAAGGTTTATGAATTTTTCAACCCAGCGAAGAGCACATTCGAAATATAAATGGTATATTTTTTGTGCTCCGCCGGGATCCGAATCCACAACCTTCCATTTACGAGTCCGAAGTGTTGCCACTACGGACTACGGACCGGTCCAAGATGCCAACGACACGCGGTGTACCTGAGCGGTTACCCATCCAAGTTCTGTCCGCGCCCAATGTTGCTTAACTTCGGTGATCTATGGGAACCGGTGCTTTCAACATGGCTAACGTCGTTGACATTATATATCTATATGTTTTTTTTTCTCTTTTTTATACCAACATAATTATTTTTTATCGTTTTATTACTGGCGTCATCTTATTCCTTGACTTATAGGTTGAATATGAGACTGACCACTCATACTGTAAAAAATGTTTCACTTTTCCAATGTCACCCCTGTGTCAGGGAAGATCGGCAAAAGTTGTTGGGCTTAAGTTCATTTGAGGTTTGGATTTTATTTGTAAGTACACATTCAGCATTCGTAAGCGCGAATTACACTTGTTTGTTTGTGGACATGCATTTAAAAACTTTAAATGTTAATATATCTCTGCAACTTAGATTATAGATTAGATTATAGTCTGTGGGCCGGACCAAATGCTTTCGCGGGCCGCATTTGGCCCGCGGGCCATCGTTTGGAGACCCCTGTTCTATTCAAAACTATCTCTTCACTTGAAAATGATACATGCAGTAAATAAATAGGTTTATCACAAAAATTAATCAACTTAAAAAAAACCTTCACAAAAACAGTTTTCTTACAAGTATCACATTTCAAAAATATTTTCGATTAATCAAAAACAAACTTGTCACTCCCAAGGATACGTGTTTTAAAAATAACTTTACTAAGAAAATTAATTAAGTTTTAATAAACGTAGGTACCGCAATGTATGGCAGGTGTCAGTCTGACCTCAGTCGCTACCAGGCGCACAGATGTTTCGAGGAGAGAAAGGCTTCCTGTGGAAGCCTCGTACTTCGACTGTCACTGCAGCCGGCTCGGATAGAGGTAAATGTGTCTGTATGGGATTACTCACTTATATCTACCTCCTGCAAAGCTATACTGGCCTAATTTTCTGGCACGCGACTGCTGTGAACTGAGTGCTGGGATGTCCCCCGAACAGGGTTGAAAAATCTGGAATACAAATATATAAGAAAAATGTAATGTATGTACTGTGGAAATGAAACATTTGATAAGCATGTCAGGAAAAACTATGAAGGATAGAGTTAGGAATGAATGGATAAAGAGAAGGAAGGTAAGTTGAAAGAGGATGTGAAAGTTAAGGTACAAAATAATGTGATGAGATGGTTTGGGCATGTGGAAAGAAAGAATTATGATAGACTGACAAAGAAAATATTATACAGAGGAAGTGTGAAAAGAAAAAGAGGTCAGGGACGAACGAAAAAATGATTGAGTGATCAGATTGAGGTGATTGTGAAAGAATGTGATATACAAAGTGGGTGTAAAAGAAGAAAATGTATGAATATTATGATGGATATGAATGAATTGAAAGAGGTATCTAAAGAAAGGAAGAAATTTAGGCAGTTCGGCAGAAGCTCTGGCCACCCCTAGCGGAATGGCGACCGAGTTCTTTGCTATTGCTCCGACCACTTGCTTTCTCTTACACACCCTATTCTCAAGTTCCCTTGTCATCTTCCCATTCTTTGCAAACAAGGGTGACATTGGCAAAAGTGAACCAAGGTGGTATGATACAGTAACAGTTACAAGACGAGCCGCTACAAAGCGTGGTAGGGTAGAGCTACTCAAAAATAAAAATCCCGGTGAAAGATAAACAAATTTGGAGCGAACCAAACGACTGTGGAACAAACAAATGGTTTTATGATTAAAATTAACGGCACCATTGCAGATGGACCTTTTTAGATCAGCGGAACAGATTCAGTCACGATTATCTCGGTAACTAGTTCACAGTTGTAAAGAGTCCGACTGCAGTTTCTCACTCTCTGTTCCGTTGAAGATCTTCAATTTATTGCCTGAGCGCCCTATAAATACGGTGTATTAATAAGAATGTTTTGTGAAAGGGGCAGCCCTGCACAGCGAGCAGCTTGCACCATTGTAAAGATTTTTCAAACATCTGTCATAATAAATTGTTAGCTCACTTCGCAGGTTCCAAAAGTATTCTGCCACGAAAACCTCTTGTAATTTTTTTTTTGCCTAGACTCTTTAACAGTAATCCAATCCGTTGTGACTTACATACATTAAATACTAGATCTACACATTTCGTCATCAAATGATATGTACATTATGATATTGGGAGACAACGACTATGGTGATTTCACCATTTAATCTAATATAGTCTGAGTTGCAAAGATATGTAACATTGAGGATTGAAATTTTATGCGTTTTCGCATTTTTATGTATTAGTTCGCGCTTAAACATACCGCATGTGGAATTACAATATAAAAACACAAATCTCAAATAAACATACACCATGCCACTCTAGCCGATATTCCCTGAAACAGGAGTGACATTGGCAAAGTGAACCATTTTTTACAGCATGGGTGTTCAGCTGCATACTAACCAAGTCAACCATCATGTAAGTCATACCAACCATCGATTGTTTAAAACAAAACAGTGCCGGTTCGAATCCCGCCAAGCACTTCGATAGCTGATGATGGCCGCGTTAACCGCGAGGTAATAAATTTCATGGGGTAAATTGATGATTACTTTACTTTACTTTCTTCGGCTCATAAGCCTTGAAGGCTCAGGGCCTCCGCACCACAATCCTCCAGGACTCTCTGTCTTGTGCAGCTTCCCTCCATGGTCCCCTCACTCCCAGAAAGGCGTCGGCTTCAACGTTGCCTGCCCCCCGCATCCTGGGACGTCCGAGTGGTCTAACACCTGAGGGGGCCATCCAAGACTGTTTAAGATTAAATACTTAACTTAATAACAAAATTAATAAATAAAATTTAAAATAATACTATCTATTTGCGGACATAGAAGGATGGTGATGTATTTTTTTAAACAACAAAAAAGTGTCATATTTTGGATCTGAGTAATTTTAGAACACTATTTTTTTCTAGTGACGTGGAATCCAAATAAAATGAAAGTGGAATTTGTAACAGACCTAAACATAATTACTACCTTCGCTCGAAGGTAGGCAGTGATTTGTGACAATATTATTTTCAAACCCAGTTTATCCTCAGCCGTCGTGCAGAGAGGATGTTCTGCTGAAGACGTTGGCTACGTTGCCGACGAAACGTCGAGAATGATGTAAGTTCTCTCTAAGCGGTTCGTAAAATATCCGAGTTAAATTAAGTTTTGAAATTTGTTTAGTTTTAAATTTAATATAATTGTCAAAATTACACCTGCTTATGGACCCCTAATTTGTAATTTTGTTTTTGTAAATCTTCAGAGTATCCTATGATGATGATGATGGAAGATTTATTTCTGGTGGCGCCGTTTAATGATCACAGACCATCTCAAGGGCGCCGTAAATGCATACTACTTTGAGAATCACTGGTCTACCTCTTTGTAATGAGTTGTCTGATATAATCGAATGAAATGTGCTAAGGTTGACCTCTTTTTAATTCCTCTTCTACTATGATATCCTGTTATAATTTTTCAAATGACAAGTATTTTTTTTTTAATTAAAAAAATGCCACCTTAGTGGTGTCAAACTGTAATTTTATTTGAAACTGATATTAATGATTGCAATTAAAAATATTAATAAAATACAAGAAAAATTGTTTTTACTATTAACTATGAAATTGGCAAATGTGTGTTTTATCTACACATTAGAAACCTTAGCAAACAATGACAAAACATTTATATTAGTTTGTTGTTTTCCTAGCCACCCGGCCGTACGATGTCACAATTTTGTTGTTTATGGAATTCCTACCTAGTTTATTGTATCCGAAAAATAGTCTTTCGTTGAAATTGATCAAATGTCAGTGCTTTTTAGAACCGTCATTCAGCAATGTGAGCTATGAATTTATGAACAAAAAATTTTCGGTTTCCTCCAGAATTTTCCAATATAAACTATAGAAAAAAACTGTTGTTCTTAAAGGCAATGTTCTATGAAAAATATACCAATCTTTTGAATACTTTACGAGATTTGAAACATGAAAAAAAAGGTTATTTTGTTGAACTTCTCATCTAAATCTAACCAATAACCGAGTGTTCAGGAGAGATCTCAAGAGCTCCATTGTTATAGGGTTGTGTTTACTTACTTAGTCAGCCACTTCTTGTCCACTGCTGGACATAGGCCTCCCCATATCTCTCCAGGCGTCTCTGTCCTGGGCTCTCTGCATCCAGTCACCAGCAACTCTTTTAATATCATCTGACCATCGTGTAAAAGGCCTTCCTCTAGTTTTTTTGTCTTCACGAGGTTTCCATTCTACCACTCTTTTCGTCCATCTTTGTTCGCTCAATCTGGCTACATGCCCTGCCCACGACCACTTCTGCTTTGCCACTCTTTTGACTATGTCAGTAACTCCCGATCTTCTACGTATTTCGGAATTTCGTATCCGATCTGACAGTCTTATGTGTAGCATAGCTCTTTCGTGCTTTCGTTGTGCTACACGGAGTTTCCTGATAGCCAATTTGGTGAGAGTTAGTGTCTCTGCTCCGTAAGTCATAACTGGCAGGACACACTGGTCGTACATTTTCCGTTTCAGGCATTGGGGGATGTTGCTGGTGAAGAACTTCTTAAGATTTTTATATTTGAATCTTTCACTAGGTTTTTGAAGCACAGAAATTCATCAATTTTATGTAATACATTCATATATCTAATCTAGAACAAATAGGAAAAATGTCAAGGAAATGATTTGAGTCATATGCAGGAAACAAACGTACAAAGATGATACAATAATCGAGTTATTGTTAACTCCAAAAAAAAGTCAGCATTTATTTTTCATTTCCTTTTCCTGGCATTATTCTTGACTTATTCATGATTTATTTTCTTTTTTGAGGGTCATATTAAAAATCGAAGCATCATTCCTTTATCAGCTTTTTATTTCCCCTAACAATCTCTAATCTAAGTTGCAAGGATACATTCATATTCATGACCGGTCCGTAGTCTAGTAGTTAACAATTCTGACTCGTGAATGGAAGGTTTTAGGTTCCAATCCCAGCGGAGCACAAAAATATACCATTTATATTAATTTCAAATATACGCTGGGTGAAAAATGCATATACCTTTACCAAAGATCGGTCACTAAAGGTCCATCCAGCCTTACAGCAGCTGCGCAAACCCATCCTCATACCGTTCCGTTTGTACACTTCCATTTAGGGAAGCGTATCACAGAACGCTCATGCAATGCTATATTTTTTTAGCTGCGGAATGGGTCTTGCTTGAGAATTGGCGATTTCTACAGCGACGACCAAGCTCGCATATAACTCTCAAGGTGTAATTCACACAAAAACAGCGCTCGACAATTAAATCATCCTAATATGATTATTAATCTTACTACTAATGCCAAATTTTAATCAGTTTATTCATAAAATATTTGATACACAGGTGATGGAAAATTCACGTTAAGTGGCGGCTGAGCCATGGATTTGCCGTGAGTAAATAACACCGATTGAGTTGTAAAGTCACTATGTCTGGGAGAGTCGTCATGCATAATAATATGTATGTATGTACGTCACGAAAAACTAATACATACTAAGCGAGTGCGACTCGTGGTGGTTAGAAAACTCATTCAATGTCAGGGAGTCACATTGGACGGAAAATTCTGCCGCAGGTGAATGTCAAGGCTTATGCGATTATACAAGGCGTGTCCGCAGAGTGTCGAGACAGATCTGATTATTAAAAAAATATTCAGTTTTTGGTGTCACTTCTAAAAAAGATCAGCGACAGGTGGATTGTACCTTGACTGATAGGTTGGTATAAGGCTAACCCACCGTGTTGTAAAAATTAGTTCACTTTCGCCAATGCCACCCCGGATTCAGGAATACAAGGATGCAGAGTTACAAGGTTTATGATCATGTGAGTTTTTTTTTTATGTACACATGCAGAATGTGGAGGCGCGAACTCACATGTGCCTGTCTGTGGGCGTGCATTTAATATGACCTTTAAATGTTTACATAACTTTGGAGCTCAGATTATAGATTTTATGGATGATCGTGAGAGATCGAAAGCATTTGTATTTATTCATTAATCGAGTGAAAATAAAATAGTGTTTAAATTAAATGGTTTTAGTTCTTTTAAATTTTGTGAAGATCAAAGTTTTTTTAATATATACTTAAGCTTTAATATCTCGAGCGCTTTCGGGGATGTTTGCCTCTTATAATGACGCTTAATCATTAATGTGTAGGTACTTACAAAATTAGCCAAAATTTAAATGTTACCCAATCTTTTACAGAATTGCGGGTCAGCGTACATACCAGTGTATTACTAGAGAAACGAAAAAATACTTAAATGTGAACATTAAGTTTCAAATTAAAAATAATCAAATACGGAAAAAGAGGTTTACGTGGAAATTTAATGAAAAAGGAAAGTTGCGGTGGAAAAAACTTGTTATTGAGTATTGAATTGTCTTTACTGTCTTGAAGCTTTGTGAGCACACGAGTATAACTCACCTCTTGCGTATATTCACTTACTAAGTAGTCAACTTATCATCTATTCTCGATATTTTAGCTTTCAACAAAACGAGGTAGAATGAGAGACGAACATTTTTGGTTTTGTAACTTTGTTCTTAGCGAGCAAACGTCAATTTTGTATAGGACTGCCGTCCTTAGCAACCTAATCTAATCTTATATAAGTTGCAAATATCTGCAACATTAGGGATTCACACTATATGCATTCTCACAAGCTGATACGTACAAGTTCGCGCTTGCACATGCCGCATGTGAACCTACAACATAAAAACTCAAATCTAAAATGGAAATACAGGTGGTCAGCTCCAAACCAACCTATAAGTCAAGGAATACAAGCACAAAAATGGCATTTACCGATGAAATAAATAAAAAAATTAAAAAAAAAAGAAATAAATAAGTGAATTAAAACTTTGTTTCCATTTAAATTTTTTAAATAATTAAAAATGGACTTTCACTGTGTTAATAAATCCACCCTAAAAAATATAAAAAAATTCAACATTGATTCAACAGTGAAATTTATATATATTTAAATATGTACAAATAAAGCAAACGCAACTAAGCTGCACATACAGATCAACCTCATAAGTGAGTGAGACCTTTTTATTTTTAATGTGAAGGGGCCGGCACTTCCCTCAAAGTGATAAAACCTAAATTATACCTGACATAATTCTACACGTGATAATTATGAAGTAATTATTTGTCAAGTGAGCCGGGACAGCAGCTGCAAGGGCTGTCAAATGATGCCATACAATATGCATAACTGTAATTGATTGCTTATATAATTATTTAGAAATGTTTTAATATATAATTACTGTATGTTGTAATAAAACCGTTACCCAAATTATAAAACCCTTGATGGAGCAAGCAAAAAAAAAGTATGAAAACCAAATCACTCACTATGGGAGCAGTACCCTTAGTACGAGTTGCAAAACTTGAGTAAAGTAAAGTTAACGGAATGTATTGAAGAGTGATTTTCCCCAAAATCTAAAAAAATAGCTTTTGTTTCTTACACTTTATGGTCATAGCAAAAGAGTTACAGTGATGAAGAAAATCAAGTTCAAACCAACAAAAACGGCAGATTTTGGGGAAAACCACTCTTTAATACTTTCCGTAAAGTTTACTTAACTCAAATTTTGCAACTCGTACTAAGGGTACTGTTGTATCTTACATATATTTATCTGCTTCTAAACCAGGGTTTAACCTACTTCATAGAATGAAAAATGAACTTTTAATCCCCAATTATACATACATCATTTAATCAACTAAGCTATACATACAGTGTAGTTTCTTGCCTGCGTTATCTCCGAAGGGTCGTATGTGCCGATTCAGGACCTATTTATTTTTACGGGTAACGGAGCCGGCCTAACACCAACCACTTTCAGTTGAAGTGGGGGTTTCCCAGGTGTTCTATAAATAAAGTACCGTAGTGATCACACTGAGAAAAAAAGGAAAACTTATAGGCACTCTCCCACCCCCTCCCACCTAGTTCATACAACTCATGCGGAGTTGCTTCACTCGGTGAACAACATTACAATTTTTTTTTCAAGTGGCTGAAGGCCTTCCCGATGAAGTTAATGAAGGAAAAGAGAAATAAGGTGAGAAACATACAAGGTTGGAAATACAGAAGCATGTGCGACACTGAGGACTGTAAGATGGAGTAGGAATAGGAGACGGCTCTGGAGGGACTACGTAGACCACATAAGTGGAAGCAGGATAGCCAGTGTCTACCAGCCGTACCAGGCCGACCACCCAAAAGATGGAAGAACGGCTGGTCTTCTGCATCACAAGAGGGAAGTCCCGAATAAAAATATCTATAATAAGAATTTCCTTGACTTATAGGTTGGTATTCCTTGACTTATAGGTTGGTATGAGGCTGACCACCCATACTGTAAAAGATGGTTCACTTTGCCAATGTCACCCCTGTTTCAGGGAAGGTCGGCAAAAGTTGTGGGGCTTATGTTCATTTGAGGTTTGGATTTTATTTGTAAGTACACATTCAGCATTTGTAAGCGCGAACTACACTTGTTGGTTTGTGGGCATACATCTGAGAGCTTTAAATGAATATATCCTTGCAACTTAGATTATAGATTATTATAGATTATAGAATAAGAAGAAACCTTTATTTCATACATTTTGGTATAAACTGTCGTTTATCGTGCGCGAGATTTACTACGTTTTTTTCAGACAAGGTTTGTTTTGGCATAATTACCAGCTGCATAGTTCGTTACGCTTCGCTACTAAGCTACACATATAGTGTAACTTCTTGCCATGTTTTCCGCGAAGGAGTCGGATGTAGCGAGTGGAACCTATTTTTTGGTAATAATCTATAATCTATAATCTAAGTTGCAAGGATATATTCATTCAAAGCTCTCAGATGTATGCCCACAAACAAACACGTGTAGTTCGCGCTTACAAATGCTGATTGTGTACTTACAAATAAAATCCAAACCTCAAATGAACATAAGCCCTGCAACTCTTGCCGACATTCCCTGAAACAGGGGTGACATTGGCAAAGTGAACCATTTTTTACAGTATGGGTGGTCAGCCTCATACCATAATACATACAATAATAATAATATTAGGATGATTTATTTGGTGAGCGCTGTTTTTGTGTGTATCACACCTCAAGAGCCCTCTGCGAGCTTGGTCGTCGCTGTAGAAAGCGCCAATTCTCAAGAAAGACCCAGTTGTTGTAAGGTTGGATGGACCTTTCAGTGACCGGTCTTTGGTAAAGGTTTATGAATTTTTCAACTCAGCGAAGAGCACATTCGAAATATAAAATATGGTATATTTTTGTGCTCCGCCGGGATCCGAATCCACAACCTTCCATTTACGAGTCCGAAGTGTTGCCACTACGGACTACGGACCGGTCCAAGATGCCGACGACACGCGGTGTACCTGAGCGGTCACCCATCCAAGTACTGTCCGCGCCCAATGTTGCTTAACTTCGGTGATCTATGGGAACCGGTGCTTTCAACATGGCTAACGTCGTTGACAAAATAAACAAAAAACACAAAACGTCGTTGGTACATTACTTAATTCAAGTATTAAACGACTTACCTTAAGAATTTCTGAAAAAATATGTTTTTCCTTCAAAGACTTTACAAATGATATACAAGCAAGAAAAACATAGACAGCTCACGCTCACGTATTGAGGTTAGTCTGTATTTTTACACTGAAAGTCGCAGCCTTGACATTAAGTTCCAAGTGGCTTGTGGAAATGTAAAACGAGTCGAATTTAAACAAACGCGGCAATGTAGGATTTTTTCCAAAACCAATTAAATACACGAAAACACTGGAAATCATTTTCTCATCTTATACGTATATTTATTTAATTTTTTAAAGATATCTTAGATTTCCTCCTTTGTTGTTATACGACTAAATTACATATTAAGAATTTAGTTATGTAATGCGCACGCGCCGGGCTTATATATAATATAGTACCTACATACTACATAAGTCAATGCGAATTTTTGAGAACTCCTCCCAAGGTTGTATGAACGGAATTAATTCTCTACGACATTTTCCAGGAGGTCATTAAGTATTGAATAATACGGCGAGTAATTATTTATGTAATGGCATACGTCCGAATAAATGAGTGCTAAATTGTAAAATTAACTACGCATTTTTTGTTATAATCATATCCAGACACGTTGTTGACGGCTAGGGCTATGGTTTTGATGTTAAAGGCCAACCACACACTCAGGAGGACCGCCCTAATGAGGAATCGTGTAAGCGATCCGAAACGTCGGCTCAAAAATAATAATAGTCAACGGATTACCCGAAAACTTATATAACATATTATTATATTTTGTCTATTTAAAAAAATGTAATTTGTTGTGTATGTTCCTTGACCTTTACGTTAGTATGAGCCTGACTGTTGAAAATGGTTCACTTTGCCAATGTCACCCCTGTTCCAGGGAAGGTCGGCAGTTGCAGAGTGTATGTTCTAAAATTACTGATGTGTTTCAAAAGGGTTCAAAAAGTCTTCAAATTAAAAAAAGAACATAGGTAAAGCAAGAAGAATAACCTAGAACAACTGTTTTGTGTGAATCACAATTCACACCTTAAGAGCCCTTTGCAAGCTTTTTTGTGAGACTCATCGCTATAATAATCGTTAATAACACAAGCAAGACTCAGTTGCTGTAAGGCTGGATGGACCTTTTGATGACCGGTCTTTGTTAAAGGGAAATTATTTTTTGAGCCCAGCGAAAAACACATTTTGAAAATAAAATGGGGGGGATGGGATGGTAAAATGGAAAAGTTTTCGGCAAGAGTTGCAGGGATTATGTTCACTTGAGATTGGGATTTTACGTTTTAAGTCCACATGCGATCACGTTCAAGTGCGAATTTATACGTGTCTGCTTGTGGGAATGCATTTAATATGAATTTAAATGTAATTTAATCTTTGCAAAAAAGATTATAGATTAAAATGTTTTTTTTTTCAAATTTAGCTCTATGACGAAAAATAAAAGTATAATTGTGTTAAAAGTAAATTCTTCTAAACTCTATTTAATTGTTTACGCCATTCATATGTTTTGCGTAAACAAGGAAGAAAAGTTTAAACAATAATGATTGTTTATATAAATTATTGCTAAATCTACGTAGTATGGAAGGCCAAGGTCTAACAATAATACGTACATAGTATTGTATATAGGTATGTACGTATGTAAATCTGCAAATATATTATGATATTTCGGGGGGTTCAAGCAAATACGTGAAATTTGTTTTTAAGTATAAATCTATTCCCACAAGCAGACACACATAATATCGCGCTCACACATGCCGCATGTGGACCTACAATATAAAAACCCAATCTCAAATGAACATAAGCACTGCAACTCTTGCCGACCTTCCCTGAAACAGGGGGGACATTGGCAACGTGAACCATGTTTTATAGTATGGGTGGTCAGGCTCATACCAACCTATAAGGCAAGGAATAGAAGCCATTAATTACTTTTGAATATATAAAACAAATAAACACTAAGGGGCCGTTCATAAATTACGTCATCGATTTTGGCCAATTTTCGATCCCCCCCCCTTACAATCATCCTATAGTCATTATCTAATGACCCCCCTCCCCCCCCTTGCTGTAATAATTGATGAGCTTAATAATTAATAATGTTATATTACTTACATAATATTTCGTATATTTTGTAGAAATTAATAATCACAAGAACGACATCACTTTTGGTACTCGTACATCATTTGCCATCATCCGCAGACCAGACTCCCCCCCCTTTAATGCGAATGACGTAATATATGGACAGCCCCTAAACATTAAATAGTAAAAATTAAACCTACGAAACATATTCTATAAAAAAGTGAACAATATTTTTAAAAGCCTCAGCCTTAATCGCCAGCATTACAGATCAACCGCCATTTCTTTCGGTCCTTGCATACTTCTTTCATTTCATCCAGAGTCATAACCTTTTTCATACAAGCTCTCCTTTAATATGACTCTGGATATCCCATTCATTCGCTATTTCGAAAATTTGGTCCATCCGTACCTTTCTCGGTCTTCCTCTACCACGACATCCATCTATTCTTGAAACGTATACTTTCTTCGTCAGTCTTTCCTCATTCATTCTCTCCATATGCCCAAACCATCTTAACAAACTTCTTTTAATCTTCACTTTCTCTTGCACCACATTTTTCTCTTATAAAATCATTCCTCACCCTATCACTCAATTTTTTCCCAATCATACTTCTTAGAAAGTCCATTTCAACTACTATGTGCCTTTATGGAAGTTTCGCCACTGCACAACAGGGTACACACATAATACTTGTTTGTCCGTAACTTGAACTATGTATGAATCGATCAAGGTCAAACGGGGAAGCGAGCTATTTGCAGGAAATCAGCACGCTGTACAGACGGCCGTGATACGTGACGTCATCGTGACGTTGTTTCCTACCACACTCTGACAAGGTCATGCGAATTATAATAGTGATATTATAATTAGGTAATAGACACTGAAGATCGACGCATTCCGCGGCTTATATTCAACCAAACCAAACACTGTAACATAACAAGTCTAGAATCAAGAACAATTACATATCTGAAAACTACAATGACCTCTGCAAAAGACATCACTTACTACAAGTGACGGCTCGTCGATTTTTCATCGAGCAGTGCATTTTTATACTAGCCGTCATTGATTACCCCCCTAAAATTTGTAAGTATTGGATCGTGGCATTATTACTGGGGGTGCAATGCACCGATGCACCTTACCTGGAGCCGCCACTGCTTACTTCCTTTGTCAACCCGTCGTGAACTAGCGGATATAGTATTCCTTTTAATCATCACCTCAGGTTCCATCGACTGTCCAGATCTTCTCTTCCAGATAAATATTAGCGTACCTGTCACACCACTTAGAAATCCCTGTCCAATTAACTTACCTTTTTCCCATACTTACTATAGACAAAATGCATTTATGAGGCGTGCAAGTGACAGTTTCAATCATTACTCAGAACATTTTGATTTTGACCTCTTTAATTCTAAACCGACGTTGGCAAGATAGCGGATGACGCAGAACTTTTTTGTATCCTAGGTTGTGTCTTTCATTATTACTTTTAGTTTATTTTTTTGTTTTTAATTTTGTATAATCTCTTCTAATACTCTTCCATCTCCTTTGTTTAATTTAAATTGTCTTTGTACGTGAGGACCTGTAATTGGCTTCTTGTGTCTACTCTTGCTTTTATCCTGTTTTTAATGCTGTTGGTTTTCCTAATAAATATAAAAATAAAATAAAATAAAACTCCGCTTTTAGAGCGACTCCACTGGCTGAGGTTTCCTCAACGCGTCAAATTTAAACTTGGCCTTATCACGTACAAAGCTCTCCATGATGCAGCTCATTTCTACATCCAAGAGCTGATTGTCTCAAAAGTCCTGGGCTCAAGGGAGCAAACACTAAGATCAGCAGAGAACGGAGCGGAAACCCTGCTAAATGAACCTAGAAGGAAAATTTCCGCTGTTTTCGGAGACCGTGCTTTTGCGGTGGCCGGCCCTGCGACCTGGAAACAACTGCCACCAGAAATCTGGAGGTCTAGGACGATTGAAGAGCTAAAGAGGAGGATGAAGACACACTTTTTCGCCCCGTATGATGATGAGTTGATGATTTATTTATATAATATAATTGAGTTTTGGTAAAAAATTACATACTTGTTGAAGTGTATGATATTTGAATGATTTCCAAGGTCTTTCAAGTGAGATTGAATACCCTTGAGACATGCATTCCTACTTTTCAATTTTTACATTACTTCATAGTTGTGCATGTAACATTGTTATTGTTATTCAAATGTGAATGGTAGATATTATGGTATGCAGTGACGGCTCCAGGTATGGTGCATCGGTGCATTGCACCCCCAGTATAATGCCACGATCCAATACTTACAAATTTGTTCCGCATAAAATTCCGTTTGTGTCAAGTTTATACATTCATAATGATTTTACATATTATACAGCTATTATGGTATGATAGACAATTTAAGTATGGCACTTATCGAAAATATTGATGGATTATATTTTTATGAAATTCCAAACAAACTTTAATGGATTTTCTAAATTTTAATGGTAACAAAATAGTGCAGGCGCCAAAGGGAGTTAAGTGTGCAAAATATGAGGACCGCATTGTGTGAACAGTTTTAAACTGAGATATGCTACGTTACAATATGTATGTCTAAATCTGCTTTTTCGTTTTTTTTTAATTCTTGATTATTTTTATTTGTTTTTTTATGTCTATTGAGTAGCTATATGTACCTACCTTTAATCATAAGAAATAGTTGTATAATTTCAATAAAACAAAGATTAACATTGTAAGAAATTGGCTCAGTACATTTCCTTGAAATCCAAGGGGATGGGGTATAAAAAAAATTGGACCAGAAAACGTCCTGGCAACATTCAGAACCATAATCTGCAAGCTTTTCTGAGTTCAAAACTGTTCACAGAATACTGTAACTGTAACTGTACTATAACTGTAACTCTGTCGCCATTCCGCTAGGGGTGGCCAGAGCCTCTGCAGAGTTGCCTCGATTTTTTCCTATCCTGACATACCTCATTCAATTCCTTCATATCCATCACCTTTTTCAGAATGCTGTCCTCATATTTTGCAAACTCAACTCCCTTTGGGCTTTGGCGCCCGGTCTATAAAGCACCCTAAATAAAATGTATGCAAACTCGAGAAGAAGAAAATTTATAGAAAAGAAACGAGATTACATATTATTATAGAATTATTACGTATTAAATTTTATTGGTGCTGTAAGCGAGCCACATGTCTGACCGGCCATTCGAGATTCGGAATGAAAAACAAACACTCTAAAAAGATCATGTAATAAAATGAAGATATCTCACTTTGACCTTGTCTCGTGACATCATACCCAAATGACCTTCAAAATAATGGGCCGACTATTCTAGTGGGTGTGGGACCACCAGCCAAACCAACACGAAAAGCTCTGCGCACCTCCCACCAAACGCAAACAAAAAAATAAAACGAAACTTGATACATTTCAAGGATTTGTTTGAGTGTGTTCAGAGCATGGAAGGAAAAAAATATTTTATACTAACAACAGCCATACTAAAATAAAAGCTCTGTTCAACCGCTATCAAATCGAAACGAAAAAAAATGAAATTTGATACGTTTGAAGGATTAGTTTGAGTGTGATCAGAGCATGGATGGAAAATTTGTTTAATTTTATAATGAGACGGTAAGTATCGCTAGTTTACTTGTGGGTACGTATTAATATAATGATTTATGCGATAATAATAAAGTCGTGTTTTTGCCAGATGCAAAAATAAACGAGGAAAAAATTCGCGTGTTTTTTTTTGGTATTTTTTTCAGTAGCTGTGTGGACTCTTATTTGTGTATCTATTAATTTATTAGTCACATATTTTGTGAACTACCTTCCAGAAGTTTTTTTTGTTAATTTTCGAGTGTATTTTGGCAATATTGAAAACCAACATTAAAAGCCCCGGTATATTGAACTGTAGTAATATTTTAGTTAACTATTACTTGAACTTTCATTCAAAATACTCAATCTCGAGTTAACTAAAACCGAACATTATCGAAGTATGAGGCCACGCCCGCAAATCTTGGAAATAATTAAAATGCCATTCAAAAGCTTTAAAACAAACAACTATTCATAAAAATCGTATGCCTAACCTTCATTAAGCTAGAAAACGAGACAAAAAATGTTCAGTTTACAACAATTTTGATGTATCCGAAGCGCCGCCATCTTGAAAATCGAAAGTTAAAGTTACTAAATATTTACTGCCGAAATTCGGTGAGTGAAATATTATGATGATTTAACTAAAATTGCATTTTAGTTAACTTTACGATACTTCAAAATACCGGGCCTAAGAGCATGTTTTATAAGGGGCTGGTCTTGTTGGTTCCCATAGTAAAAGTATATAGTACTATTTATTAAAAAAAATTACAATCAATAAATCAATTTGTAATCCTATCTGATGATGACCTATAAGGTCGAAAACGTTAGTATTTTTTTTTTTTTTTGTAGACTTTTTAAATAAATTATATAAGTGAAAATAAACAGTGTTTGATTTGAATTAATCCTACAAATTATAACATTAAATAATTAATTTGGATAAACGCTTATAAACGGACGTATTTTTCTTGAGAATGACGAGTTCGTAGAAGTCGGCTAGACATAACAGAGTTGACCATATCTATAATCTAAGTTGCAAATATATATGACATTTAAGATTCACTTTACATGCATACCAGATGTACCAAATCTCAGATGAACATAAGCCCTGCAACCCTTCCAGACCTTCCCTCAAGCAGGGTGACATTGACAAAGTGAACTATTTTTTACAGTATAGGTAGTTAGCTACATACCAACTAAGTTAAGGAACCATCAGTTCGGAAAATAAATTCTCAGGAAGAATGAATGTAATTCTTTTTTAAATATATCTAAGGGTTATTTTTTTATAGTTTTTACAATATAGTTTGATAAAGGTAAATACAGCGTACCTATAGGAAAACTACGTATTTTAAAATCAGTCGCAGAAAAACACGTGACGCGGATAAATTAATTAATTAATTTTTCTTTTCCAACCAGTTGACCTTGGTATTTCCTTATTTTTTCATCAATGGAAGTACCAATGTGGATATATATGGTAAATTGATGAATCATCTATTTACTTTGATTAACGGATTTACCCATAAAATGATTTACTGTCAACGAGTTACTAATGGAGCAAATGAATTATTATTATTTTTTTTTTTATAAAAAAATAGATTTGTGGAAAGGAATGCAGTCGACCAACCTATTTTGCCTGGCCAGTTGTCTTCATGCGAAAGCAGAAGCTTGTGTGCATGCAACTGCATCTGTTGAACCAGGGTCGAAGTTATCGTCGCGGGATTCGAACCAAAGTTATCGATCTCTTCGACCATAACATCGACAAATTTATTCGACAATTTTATTGGGATTAATTAATGTATCTATAATCTATGTTACATTTAAGGGTCATATGTTTAATGCATGCCCATAAGCATTACGCACTTAGTACACATGCTGCATGTGTACATACAAAATAAACCAAACCTCACATGAACATAAACTTTGCAATTCCTGCCGCCTAACTCTGGAGGAAATGAAAGAAGTATGTAAGGATAAGGACAGAAAGAAATGACGGTTGATCTGTAATGTTGGCGGCTAGGGTTTTTAAAATTAGATTTGGTTTTCTGTTTAGTTTTTGATGTCTATACATATTATTATTAGTTGATTTTAAAAATGTAATTGGTTGTGTAATTTTCCTTGACTTACTATAAGTTGGTATGCGGCTGACCACCCATGCTGTTGTTGTTGTGATGAAGTAGAAGTAGATGATTTTTCATTCAAGGGCATACTAGAAAATTAAGTAACTGTATTTTTGTGTCTCACCAGGAATCGAACCCACGACTTTCTAATTATGAAACCGAAGCGTTAGCCACTAGACTTGCCATCTTGTTACATCTATCAAATTTCACATTCCTAGATGCTACAATATTTATTCATGATAATATTTTATATTCACTAGCTTCCTTCATAAAGCAATAACTTTTTATCGCTGCTCAGATTGCATAATATGAATGGTTGATTAAAAAAGGCACTAAGCATCAAAGTGAGAAAAAGAGGAAAAAAGTATAAGACAAAATTTTATCTAGCTTTCCAGTATCGATTACGATTCAGAAAAATTATCTATAGGATATTAAACAAAGATAAAAATCAATATTATAAACGTTTTTTTAAACCTGAAGACGGTTCACAAACCTATATGATTAATTATTTAATATATATACGAATTATCAATGAACGATTACCCAATTACATCTGTTGAACCAGGGTCAAAGTTATTGTCGATAGGACACGACGCAGGCGGGGTTCAAACTTGCCATATATTGTTTCAATAACACAAATTCAAGTGCACAACGTCTTAGGGGCCGTCCATAAATTACGTCATCGATTTTAGCCGATTTTCGACCCCCCCCCCCCCCCTACAATCATCCTATGGTCATTATCAAATGACACCCCCCCCCCTCTCTTGCTGTAATAATGGATGAGCTTAATAATTAATAATGTTATATTACTTGCATACTATTTTGGATATTGTGTAAAAATTGGTATTTACAAGAACGACGTCACTTCTGGGACTCGTACATCATTTACCATCATCCGCAGACCAGACCCCCCCTCCCTAAATGCGAATGACGTAATATATGGACAGCCCCTTATCCGTTCGACCATACCAGAGAGTAAAAAGCATCTTTAGGAGAAGTGGAAACCCATATAATATTATAAACTTTGTAGAAAGTATCGTTTACCGTGCTTGGTATTCAGTGTCATTTTTAAATTTCCGAAATCCTATCGCATAGTTTAAATTAGTTTTCGTAGCGTAAAAAGATTTTTAAGGGACCTTTTTCAGTCATATATGTTGGTATGAGGCTGACCACCCATACTGTAAAAAAATATTTCACTTTTCCGATGTCACCCCTGTTTAATGTAAAGACGGCAAGAGTTGAAGGGCTTATGTTCATATGAGATTGAGTTTTTATATTGTAGGTCCACATGCGACATGTGTTAGCACGAACTTATAGGTGTTTGCTTGTGGGAATGCATTTAATATTATAAATCTCAAATGAAACAGGTATATATCTTTGCAACTTAGATTTTAATTATATTTAGATGGATGGTCAGCCTCATACTAACCTATTAGTCAAGGAATCGTAGAGTTTACACTAGTTTTCACAGCGTAAAAGTTTTTTTAAGGTATTGACTTTTGCATATGGAATTAAACTGCATACTTTGTTTCTATAATCTATAATCTAAGCTCCAAAGATATGCTAGCATTTAAGGCTCATATTAAATGCATGCCCAAAAACAAACACGTATAAGTTCGAGCTAACACATGCCGCATGTAGACGGTAGACCTACAATATAAAAACCCCATCTCAAATGTACATTAGCCCTACAACTCTTGCCGACCTTTCCTGAAACATGGGTGACATTGGGAAAGTGAAACATATTTTACAGTGTACCCAGTGTACCTCAGCCTCATACCAACCTATAAGTCAAGTAATACATATTTCTTTGTTGAAATCGGAATATTTTTGCTTACTTGGCTGAAATTGAAATATTTTGGTACTTAGTGCCTTGTTTAAATCAGTCGTATTATTCAACACATAACGCGTAGTTCGGGTACATTTCGTCTGACCTTGTGGATCAGACCTCGCAAAATCACAAGGTCATTGGAGCTGTAACATTCTGTTAGCGACTCTAATTTGGACGGATTGATTTGACAATAGACCCGAGTTTGGGAACTAAATTGTCAGTTGGCAACAAGCGATAGCTATACATGGTTCTGTAACCTCTGGGACAAATCGTCCCCTCTAATCTAATCAAAGTTGCAAAGATGTGTTACATTGGAGATTCACATTACATGCATTTTCACAAGCAGACACGTACAAGTTCGTTCTTGCACATGCCGCATGTGAACCTACAACATAAAAACCAAATCTCAAATGGTCATACACCCTAAAATTCTTGCCGTCCTTCCCTGAAACAGGGGTGACATTGGTGAACCATTTTTACAGCATGGGTGGTCAGCCGCATACCAATCTATAAGTCAAGGAACATACATGACATCCGAAACACCCTCATTCCGAAATTGCGAATGAATTGAATATCCAGAGTCATAATAAACGAAGAGCCTGTATAAAGAAGGTTATGACTGTAGGAAATGAAAGAATTATGTAAGGACAGAAAGAAATGGCGGTTGATCTGTAATGTTGACGGCTAGTGTTTTTTTTATTAGAATCTGTTTCCGTTCAGTTTTTGATGTCCATACATTTTTTATTTTTTTTTATTTTAAAAATAAAATTTGTTGTGTATATTCCTTGACTTATAGGTTGGTATGCGGCTGACCACCCCATACTGTAAAAAAATGCTCACTTTGCCAATGTCACCCCTGTGTCAGGGAAGGTCGGCAAGAGTAACAGGGCTTATGTTCATTTGAGATTGGGTTTTTATATTGTAGGTTCACATGCGGCATGTGTTATACATGCCTGTAACTATAACTCTGTCACCATTCCGCTAGGGGTGGCCAGAGCCCCTGCAGAGCAGCATCAATTTCATCCTATCCTTACATACCTCTTACAATTTATTCATATCCATCACCTTTTTCATGCATTTTATTCTTTTACGCTCTCTTTCTACATCCCATTCTTTCACAATCTCCACAATCTGATCACTCCATACTGTTCTCTCTGCTTGTGGGAATGCGTTTAATATGTATCTTAAATGATATATATCTTTGCAGCTTCTAATCTAATTTAATCTAATCTAAGTTGAAAAGATATGCTACATTGGAAATTCACATTACATGCATTCTCACAACCAGACACGTACAAGTTCGCGCTTGCACATGCCTCATGTGAACCTACAACATAAAAACCAAATCTCCAATGGACATACACCCTGCAAATCTTGCCGTCCTTCCCTGAGACAGGGGGGACATTGGCAAAGTGCAGCTCAGATTTAGATTTAGATTAGACTACGCAATTATATTAGGTACAAAGTTATTTATCCATTTCTCTAGTACTTTGGTAAGTACATTTATTTACTATTGTGCTAAAATGTCTCATACTACTTATTATGATTTTCCCACAAGCGATAACCACTATCTGATCTATTGTTCCTACTTCAAAGTGTCATTTATCTAATATCATTTATCTGTATCCATAGTATCAATGATTTATTACCAATTAATTAAAATACTTTTTTAACTTTGTTACAATTCACTTGAATTGTAACAAAGTTAAAAAAGTATTTTAATTAATTAAAATGTGCTTTCACAAAGTTACTGCCCAAAATCTAAATAATATGATTTATTACCACATCATATATAAATGAGTCGCTAAGATTAAGAATCAAAAGTGGCAAATTAGGAAGAGGAGAGCAGTTTTTTTCTATCCAGCATCAAAGCAACTATTTCTTGCTTGAGAATCAGAGTTTTCAATATCGATGCATAGAGGGCTCTTGAGGTGTGATACACACAAAAACAGCGCTCACCAAATAAATCATCCTAATATTATTAATATTATTTATTTTATTTATTTATTTATTTGTAAAAACACCAACAGAACATTGACATTTTTTTCACAAATTAAACATAATAACCAACATCCTAGACATCAATGCTTCTGTGACGGTCTAAGCTAATCTAATCTAATCTAAGCTGCAAAGATATATATCATTTAAAATTTATATTAAATGCATTTCCACAAGCAGACATGTATAATTTCGTATAATAGCGTTCACACATACCGCATGTGGACATACAATATAAAAACCCAATCTCAAATGAACATAAGCTCTGCAACTCTTGCCGTCCTTCCCATTAGCAAATTTAGCAAAGTGAACAATTTTTTACAGTATGGGTGGTCAGCCGCATACCAACCTATAAGTCAAGGAACGGTGTATGTCACATAGTTGTTGTAAAGTTTCTACTGTCTACATTTTATATATTTAATTTATTATGTTAAAGCTCACAAATCGCTCTTGAGGTGTGATTCGCACGAAAACAGCTCTTAAGAAATATATATTTCTTATTTTATTACTGTTTTGATGCGTAAGCGCGAACATACACGTGTTCGCTTGCGAGCGTACAATACGTGTGAATGTTAATATACGAGTATGTTTGCAAGTAAGATTATGGATTGATACGGAAATGAAATACATATTTTTTTTTTTTTTTTTTTTTTTTTTTTTTTTTTTTTTTCAAACAGTTTTTATTTATTTATGAATAAAATACAATTTATGTTACGTAAGAGCATAGAAAAAACCAAAGAAGAAAAATAATAAATTACAAGAAAACTAAGTCAAAAACAAGATAAAACATGTATTAGCAGAAAAAATAAACTTGAAGCAGCAAAAGCATAAATACATAGTGTAAGATTTAGCAAACATATAAAACACATAAAAGCAGAAAAAAGAAACAAAGAAGCAGCAAAAACATAATTACATAGTGTAAGATATAGTATACAGGTATATTAAAATAAGTATAAACAGCAGAAAAAAGAATCAAGAAGAACAAAAACAAAAAATGTGTAGTGTAACAGATAATAATATATAAGTATGACAAAATAAGCACAACAGCAGAAAAAAAGAAACAAGAATCAGTAAAAATAAATAAATGTATGCATAGTGTATAAAAACCTAAAACTTAGCAGTGACAAAAAAATGCTTCAAAAATCCAATACTGTCAGGGGCAAAGGGGTCGAAATGCTTCAATTGCTTGTTGTAGACAGTGCATGCACGCTCTACAAAGGAATTCTGAAGGTAGCTTGTCCTGGAGATGCCAATATAAAAGAGGATCTTTTCACGGAAAATCCTATTAGGTACATTTATTTTTATCCTGTCAAGCAAATATGGCGAGTCAATTTTATTGTTTAAAATTTTGTATAGAAATAGTGCATCTCTATATGATCTACGGGTTTCAAGAGTTTGAGTGGAGTATAGGCTACATGAAGATGCGTAGTCAAGATAATGGTGATTTCTGAAATTTAAGTATCTTAAAAATTTCTTCTGCACTCTTTCTAGTTGTGTTATGTAGACTTTATAATGTGGATTCCAAATGACTGAACAGTATTCCAAGCGAGATCTAACAAAAGCGTTATAAGTCAATTTGAAAACATCTAACGAGGTAAATTCTTTGCATAATCGTAGGACATATCCTAACATGCTCAGGGACTTTTTGACTGTAGAGGATATGTGAGCTTGAAAATTAAGCTTACTATCTAGAAATACCCCTAAATCTTTAATTAAATTGGTTCTGGGAAGAGGTAAATTTTTTAATTTATATTCGTGGAAAACAACATGATTATTTCTACAGAAAGAGACAACACTACACTTGCTAATATTAATGGATATATTGTTATTGATGCAATACATCTGTAAACACTCAAGATCCTCCTGTAGTAAGGCGCAGTCGATGGGGGAATTGATATTTTTGAAAATTTTAGCATCATCTGCATATAATAATATTTCGGAGTGTTTAATATAAGATGTTATGTCATTTAGAAAAAGAACAAACAAGAGAGGGCCGAGATGGGAACCCTGAGGTACTCCAGATGATACTGGAAGAAAATTTGAGATGTATCCCTTAATAGCCACTGCCTGTGTTCTATTTTTTAGGTAAGAAGATACCCAGCGTAGAAGATCGCCATGCACACCAAGGTCGCCTAATTTTCTTATGAGAAAGTTGTGGTCAATTTTGTCGAAAGCTTTAGAGAAATCGGTGTATATTGCATCAACTTGACCCTTTACTCTAAACGCTTCAAAAATGTGACTTGTAAATTCGCTCAGATTTGTTTCAGTGGATTTCTTGCTGATAAAGCCATGTTGTTGATTAATTATGTGGGGGCGAACTGCTGCATATAGTTGATCATAGACAATTTTTTCAAAAACCTTGCTAAAAATTGGTAGTTTTGAAATTGGACGATAATTAGCTATATCATTTTTGTTGTCAGATTTGAAAATTGGAGTAATGAAAGCTCTTTTCCAGGAAGTCGGAAAAGTACATTCCGCCAGTGATAATTTAAATAATATAGTAATTGGGATGGATAGTTGTTTTGCACATTTGGATATGAACAGGGGAGGGATGCCATCGGACCCCGACCCTTTATTTAGGTCAACACTAACTAGACGTTTACATACATCAGATTTATCGACGGTAATCGAGTGTATATCACAAAGACTATTTTGTACAGCATTAGAGGTATTATTAATAGGAAAAGGTTCTTCAAAGCTTGAGTGAAAATAATCATTAAATGCATTACATATGGACAAACCGTTGGTGAATTTATTTTTACCGAAAAAAACTTCATCAGGAATATCTTGATGGTTACGTTTAGACTTTGCGTATTTCCAAAATTGACAAGGATTAATTTTTATAGAGTTTTCTGTTGTCTGCAAGAAATTCCTACGGCATTGCTTTTCGATTGTCTTCTGACGCTTCCTTAGGGTTGTAAAAGACAGGTAATCAAGAGGATTTCCACAAATTTTCCACCTTTTATGTATTCTCTTCTTTTCGGCTATCAGTTTTATGAGCGAGCTAGAGTACCACATGGGGAAATTTGGCTGATTCTTAATTAAAACAGATGGAATATAACTTTCGATGATGGAGTCAATAATGGAGTAAAAATGTAAGGTTGCAGATTCTGTGTCACGGTATGAAAGTTCATTAACCCAATTCACTTGAGAAAGTCTTTCACAAATGATATTGTAATCAGCTTTGTTGAAAAGCTTTGAGTATCTGGGTGGAGCTCTAGTTGATTTAACAGATGTCTGGTACGCAAAAGATAAAGTTACAGGGACGTGATGAGGGTCAACATTTGTCAATGGCGAGTCGCTTTGAGCAACTTCACAAGGTATATTTAAAAATATTAAATCTAGGATTCGATTATTTGAGTTTTGGAAAGAATTAAACTGAAATAGGTTATTTAGAGATAAAAAATCATTTATTGTAGAGAGTATTTGAATGTTATCACCAAAGGGTTCTAAATGGTTTCCATATGAAGAATTAGACCAACTAATAGAAGGAAGATTATAATCTCCTAGAACAATATAAATGTCATCTGGGTCCGATAGCATTACATCTGAGATTAGGTCGAAAAGGGTAGATATTTGGCTAAAATTTGAGGAGCCATTTGGGAGATAAGATAAAACCACATTTATAGATCTTTTAGATGATGGAGACTTGATCCTAATCCAGAGATTCTCTCCTGCGTGAGTCCAGGTGCCACAGATGCACGAACTAAAAGTCTTTCTGACAGCAACCAGAACCCCACCACCAGATAGTTTTCCGGTGGAGATCAAATCTCTATCATTCCTATATACATTATATCGATCATCCAGCAACTCTCCGTCAAAAATACTAGGGGTAAGCCAGGTCTCCGCTATGCATATAATGTCATACTCATTGCAAGATACATTTTCAAAGAAAGTTTGTAGCTTCGTTCGTAATCCTCGTGCATTCTGATAGTATAATGACAAATAAACAGCCATTGTATAAAAAGTTAAAATCTAGCAATACAAAAAAATAAAAATTTATAATATCCAAATCCTACTTCAATTTATTTAGGACCTCCACAGAGCTAATCAAAATCTTAGGAGACTGTTCATCCTTTCTAACGAAAATTCGGGAATCCCTTACCCAGGTAAATTTGTACCCTAGGTTTCTCTGTACCTCTTTGGTCTGTGCCAGCAGTTTCTTTGTGCACAGGGTCAGATGGTCGTTGATAAAGATCCGTTTGTTTGTTTTGATCCCCAGCTCGCTGGCCATTAAGCCCTTTCGCCTTTTTATTGCCGCCATTAGTGCATCCTTTGAACATTTTTTGTTGAATGTTATTATAATTGGCGGATCTCTTAGTTCGGTAGTTTTCATGGTACTGGCTAAAGTATTTGGTGGTTGTCTCCGACGGATCCTGTGACATGATTCCACGTCCATAGCCACCTCTGGAACTCCCAGCTTCGTGGCAATATTTTTAATTGATATGCTAAGGTCCTCACCAGAGACGATCGGGAGTCTGGACAGCTCCACATTCCTTTGGCGGGAAATAATTTCATTTTTAAGTATTGTATTTTTAAGTGAATCGACTGACTCACTTAGTTCTTTTATTTTGCAGTCAGCAATCCTCGCATCCTCGTTTAACTTTGTAATAGTCGAGTTCATCTCGTCATAGCGATTAGAGAAAAATAATAGAGAATCTTTCATCTCCCGTATCTCATTCTTTAATTCTTTCATTTCTCCGAGGAGCAGGAGTGTGTCTGCTGTCGGAGGTGATGATGGCCGGACGGGTGGATTTGCCGCAGAGGTGAATGCCGCAGAAGATGGGCTGGGGCCCAGTTTTGATGTCCTTGGGTCCTCTAGCCTGCATGAGTCACACATAAATTGTGATCTCGTCCTTGTAGACATTTTCTCAGCTGATTGACGCTGGCATGATTAGTGGTACGACTTATAGCACCTGGAACATTTTAATGCCTTTTTTGGGCTCATTTCATCCGAGCATATATGGCACTTCATGTTTTCTGATGTGATTGCCAAATGTTGTAAAAGATTCACACTGTTCACTGTTGACAATTTGCAGATTATTTTTTGTTAAAAATATTTATAATATTTAATGATTATTATTAATTTAATAATAGTGAAATGTCAAAAAACAAAAACACATACACAAAATCTTGTGCTCCTTACAAATGGTTATAACTCTTGCTATTTTTAATTCCTTTAGCCCAATTTGGTTTTAAAATCTTTTGTCTTATGCGTTCTGTGATTTGTGAACTAGATGGGGTATTAATGTGCACTTTTAACCACTTTTTTTATTTTTTTACATTTTGATTTGAAATTTGACTACACCCAACATTATTGTTACAAAGTGACTTTGAACTTATTGATGTAGGTATGAACATATGAATACTATAGTGCATATAATACCAATATTGCGTCACTTGACCTTCATTGATTGCAATAAAATAGCATTTTATGACCGAACTAGTGAAGCAAAGTCGAAATTCTCATATTGAATTTTGTGCACAATATTTCTTATCTAGATTTTTTTTAATTACATGATTCATACTGTAAAAATGTGTAACTTCTGCTAATCTCTTCCCTGTTTCAGGGAAGGTCGCTAAGAGTTGCAGGGTTTATGTTCATTTAAAGTTTGCGAGTAAGCGTGAGTATGAGAGTGAAAGTGCAAGGGAGTACAATGATGTGGTTCGGACATATAGAAATAATGGACGATGAACGACTAATTGGCACGAAGTAGTAAGAACCGCATTTAGATGACATTGCACCGAGTCAGTAACTTTGGGTTTTTGCTGTTTTCTCTAGTGGACGAGCAGTTAAATCTAGAATCACTGCTGGGTCGGGTCACGACCATCGGGAAGGCCTTCCGCCACAAAAAAGTATAACATTGCATGAGCGTTTTATGATACGCTTCCCCGGATCGAAGTGTATAAATGGAACAGGTATGAGGATGGGTTTTCGCAATGACAAAAATAGTGTAAAAAAAAGGAAAAAACTGACAGTGAGGAAAAGGAAGAGCATGCGTCAAGAAAGTATAGAATGTCGAGGAGTTGTAAGAAGTATAGACCGGTAAGTAAGGATAGACCGGTCCGTAGTCTAGTAATAATGCTTCGGACTCGTAAATGAAAGTTTGTGGGTTCGAATCCCGGCGGAGCACAACAAATATACCATTTACATCTTTTAATATGCTCTTTGAGTTGAAAAAATCAGATACTTTTATCAAAGGCCGGCCATCAAGGGTCTATACAACCTTACAGCAACAGGGTCTTGCTTGAGAATTGGCGTTTTCTATAGCGACGGCCGACGACCAAACTTGCAGAGAGCTTTGGAGGTGTGATTCATACAAATACGGCGCTCAACAAATAAATCATCCTTATATAATTTCCTTTTCCTTGACTTAAAGCAATAGGTTTGTATGAGGCTAACCACCCATACTGTAAAAAATGGTTCACTTTACCAATGGCACCCCTGTTTCAGGGAAGGTCGGCGAAATTTGCAGGGCTTGTGTTTATTTGAGATTTGGATTTAATTTGTTAGTAGGTACAAGTACACATTCAGCATTTGTAAGCGCGAACTTACACGTGTCTGTTTGTGGGCATGCATTTGATATGAGTTTGTAATGTCAATATATCTTTGCAACTTAGAGTACAGATTATAGATTCTCTACGGACGTACATGTGCAGTGGGTACCTAACTGGATACAAAAAACAGAAATAAAAGTATTATTTTTAAATTTTTTTTTAAAAATGTCATTTATGGAGCAATGGTTCATCAGGCATCCTTTATTATATTACCCTTCGTCGTCGTCATTCGTCGTCGAGTTTCGATTTTCAAAATCAATGCCATCACAGCAGATGAAACACATTCATGCTCTATAGCAAATTAATTTTTGTATATATGCTGCAATGCGGCGAGCTTACGCGTGTGTGTTTACAAATGTATGAAAACTTTTAGGAATTAATCTGTTTGTTCATACTAAAAATGTATGGAACAATATTGACATCTAGCGGCAAAACGTAAAAGTTTTTTTTACATTTTCTTTTATTTCATGCAAATTAAAAATAAAAAAAAAGCCAAATAAAAATGGATTTCAATCTGTAATCTAAGTTGCAAACATATATAACATTTGAGATTCATATTACATGCATTCTTACGAGCAGACATGTATAAGTTCTAATCTAATCTAATCTAAGCTGCAAAGATATATATCATTTAAGATTTATATTAAATGCATTCCCACAAGCAGATATGTATAAGTTCCCGCTTACATATGCTGCATGTGTACTTACAACATAACAGCCCATTCCAAATGAACATAAGCCCTGCAACTCTTGCCAACCTTCCCTGAAACAAAGGTGAATTTGCAAAGTAAACCATTTTTTAAAGTATGGGTGGTCAGCCTCATACCAACCTATAAGTCAAGAAAATTATTTTGTGTATTTCTTTACATAATCTAAGTTGCAAAGATACATACCATTTAAGATTCATATTAAATGCATTCCCACACGCAGACAGGTACAAGTTCACGCTTACAAATGCCCAATGTGGACTTGCAAATAAAAAAACTAATCTCAAATGAACATAAGCCCTGCAACTTTTGCCGACTTTTCCTCAAACAGAGATAAAATTTGCATGGTAAACCATTGCTTACAGTATGGGTGGTCAGCCACATACTAACCTTTTAGTCAAGGAAATTATTTTGTTTAGTTCTATAATCTAAGTTGCAAAGATACATACCATTTGAGATTCATATTAAATGCATTCCCACAAGCAGACAGGTACAAGTTCACGCTTACAAATGCCCAATGTGGACTTGCAAAATAAAAAAAAACTAATCTCAAATGAACATAAGCCCTGCAACTCTTGCCGACTTTTCCTCAAACAGAGATAAAATTTGCATTGTGAACCATTGCTTACAGTATGGGTGGTCAGCCACATACTAACCTTTTAGTCAAGGAAATTAATTTGTTTAGTTCATTAATCTAAGTTGCAAAGATACATACCATTTGAGATTCATATTAAATGCATTCCCACAAGCAGACAGGTACAAGTTCACGCTTACAAATGCCCAATGTGGACTTGCAAAATAAAAAAAACTAATCTCAAATGAACATAAGCCCTGCAACTCTTGCCGACTTTTCCTCAAACAGAGATAAAATTTGCATTGTGAACCATTGCTTACAGTATGGGTGGTCAGCCACATACTAACCTTTTAGTCAAGGAAATTAATTTGTTTAGTTCATTAATCTAAGTTGCAAAGATACATACCATTTGAGATTCATATTAAATGCATTCCCACAAGCAGACAGGTACAAGTTCACGCTTACAAATGCCCAATGTGGACTTGCAAAATAAAAAAAACTAATCTCAAATGAACATAAGCCCTGCAACTCTTGCCGACTTTTCCTCAAACAGAGATAAAATTTGCATTGTGAACCATTGCTTACAGTATGGGTGGTCAGCCACATACTAACCTTTTAGTCAAGGAAATTATTTTGTTTAGTTCTATAATCTAAGTTGCAAAGATACATACCATTTGAGATTCATATAAAATGCATTCCCACAAGCAGACAGGTACAAGTTCACGCTTACAAATGCCCAATGTGGACTTGCAAAATAAAAAAAACTAATCTCAAATGAACATAAGCCCTGCAACTCTTGCCGACTTTTCCTCAAACAGAGATAAAATTTGCATTGTGAACCATTGCTTACAGTATGGGTGGTCAGCCACATACTAACCTTTTAGTCAAGGAAATTATTTTGTTTAGTTCATTAATCTAAGTTGCAAGATACATACCATTTGAGATTCATATTAAATGCATTCCCACTAGCAGACAGGTATAAGTTCGCGCTTACAAATGCCCCATGTGGACTTATAAAATAAAAAACTAATCTCAAATGAACATAAGCCCTGCAACTCTTGCCGACTTTTCCTCAAACAGAGATAAAATTTTCATGGTAAACCATTCTTACAGTATGGGTGGTCAGCCACATACTAACCTATAAGTCAAGGAAATTATTTTGTTAAGTTCTATAATCTAAGTTGCAAAGATACATACCAATCGAGATTCATATTAAATGCATTCCCACAAGCAGACATTTATAAGTTCACGCTTACACATAATGCATGTTGACTTACAACATAAAAACCCAATCTCAAATTAATATAAGCCCTGCAACTCTTGCCAATCTTCCCTGAAACACAGCTGAAATCTTCAAAGTGAACCATTTTTTAAACTATGGGTGGTCGATTTTCTTTTACAAAGGCTGCATGTTTTTATTTTACATGTTTTCCGAATTTTAACGCGAGGAAACTATGCGCAATATACACATTCACCAAATGTTAAGGGGTTGGGCTGCGTAGCAGCCAGGGGCAACGCCCCTAGTACAACTAATATTATACTTTTCATACATAGATTAACCTTTGGGAGTATGGACATCCGTTGGGGACTCCATGACTCGGTGCTAACATTTTTCCTGGTACGATCATCGATAAAAATAGTCCCATGTTAACATGACACCATACTACACTGAATGTCAAAGAGGTGATGAACCAACCTTGTATATTTGTTTATTTTTAATTTTTTGTCGCATTCCGATGGATAGTTCAGTTGGTAGAATGCTTGCGTTCCACACCAGAGGCCTAGTGTTCAATCCCTACTAATCTGTTTATAATCCAAATTGCAAAGATGTATTCGCTGCCTTACTTTTTGTTTGCCGTATAGACCATTAAGCTAATTTAACATGAGCAATGTTTGCAAGTGTACTGCCTTATGAAAACAGGAAATTGATTAAAAAAATATTTACAACAACTCTCACATTATCGAGTTTCACGTAATTTTCTGAGCTCAGATTGTGTAGAATTTGATTCTTAAGACAACTGCATTAAAAAGTCATATTTGACAGAATTGGTCTATACGGCAAACAAGAACTGGGAGAGCGTATAGACATTAGAGGCTCATATTTTATGAATGCCCACAAGCAGACACATGTAAGTTCACACTTGCCTAGAAATTCTGCATGTTTTTTTCTTCTTCCTTTTGTTATAGATCTATGATTTGTTTATTATGGAGCTCCCTCCTGTGATGCAGAAGACCAGCTGTTCTTCCATCTTTTGGGAGGGCAACCTGGTAGACGCTGGCCGTCCGGTATCTCCTATGTATACTGTATGTGCACTTATAAAATTGACCAAAATTTACAAGAACATAAACCTAGCAACTCCTGCCTCTTCTACCTAAAATGGGGTGGCATTGTGTGGTGGGATAACACAGAAAGCGCTCGAGAAAATAAAGCAACTCGTGTAGAAAAACATTGTTTTTATTTTTAAATTATTGATAATTTTTTATACAATAGATATTCAAAATAATAAGAAATAAAAATTACATCAGCACGCAATATTTTATCTTAATTTCACAAAGATATGTCATAACAAAGACAGTCAATCCGTTTTATCAGTCAAGTGCGACATATCATGTGCCTATTTTTATCAAACGAATTACTACCAAAAGCCATGTACTTTTTATTATATAAGATTGTTTTTCTATTACAGTATTGTATGATATAACTGATAAAATTTAACCTTCAATTATGTAACACAAATTTGAAATTTTGTATAATGTAAATCATCATAGCTTTGCCAATGTCACCCCTGTTTCACGGTTGGGCGGCAAGAGTTGGGGAGTATATTTGAGATTTGTTTTTATTATTATGTAAGTACATATGCAGCATGACATGTAGGTACACGATTAAGTTTTTGAGCGAAATTTAAAAAAATAATGTATTATATTTCTTGGCAATTTACCCAAGCTGAAATTTTTTTTTAGTCTAAGTTGCAAGGATAGATTATCCTTTAAGATTCATATTCAATGCCTGCTCATAAGCATCACATGTAAGTTGATTCTTATACGTGCTGCATGAGAAATAAAAAATATAAACTCATACCTCAAATAAACATAAGCCAAGCAATTCATTTAGACCGCCCCTGTAACAGAGGTGTCTTGGCAAAAGTGAGCCAATTCTTACAGTATGCCTTATACTAACTTGTAAATCAAGTTTTTTTCTCAGAATATAAGTCATGGAATAGTCAAAATTTTGGATATAATAAAAGGAGAACTTGTATGAAGAAGGCTATGACTCTGGAGGAAATGAAAGAAGTATGTAAGGACAAAAAGAAATTGCGGTTGATCTGTAATGTTGGCTAGGGTTTTTCAAATTTTAAATTAGAATTTTGTATTTGTTTTTAATGTTTATACATGTTATTATTTGTTTATTTTTAAAATGTAATGTGTTGTGTATGTTCTTTGACTTATAGGTTGGTATGCGGCTGACCACCCATTCTGTAAAAAATGGTTCAATTTGCCAATGTCACCCTGTTTCAGAAAAGATCGGCAAGAGTTGCAGAGCTTATTTTCATTTTAGATTGTGTTTTATATTGTAGGTTCACATGCGGCATGTTTAAGCGCGAACTTATACGCGTCTGTTTGTGGCAACACATTTAATATAAACCTTAAATGTGACATATCTTTGCAACTTAGATTATAGATTAGATTATAGATCTATACACTAAGATTGTATGCAAATTTTTTGCTCACAAGTCAAAGTGAAAACGTGTAGATTTCTTTCAAAAAAAAAAAAAACTATGAAGAAAATCAGCAGAAATGTGTGGGGTAGAGCTGAATCAGTTGCGATATAAAGTTCAAGGGTGACATTGAAAGTTTTTCCAACATATTTTTGCATAAGTACAGTAATAAAATAAAGAGGTATGCACAAATAATCTAGCTTACTACAAAATTCGATCTAAACTAAAAAAGAAAGTCATCGAGTTATATAAAAAAAATATGTGAAAAGGTATAGAGGCGCTATCGAATTATCATAGAAATTTTGGGATATTCGATGACTTCCTTGCTAAGTAAAAGTTATTACTTGTCGCAGGAGAAATTGCGACCTCCCCCGCGTGACCTTGCTTGTGATTGAAGAAACTGTATTAAAATACCAAGATATCTCGTTTCTTTCATCATAATTATTACGATTGCTGTGCCTTTCCAAGATTCTTTTCTTAAAATGTGTTTCTGTGGAGCTTGCTCTCATTTCTTGTGAAAGCTGAGTAAGCCTTGCCGGTATTTTATCTAGGACTTTTAATTTCTAGAGATTGAACCCTAGAAATCGGCATGGAATGAAAGCATTTTATCTAAGCTATCGACCAAACTATTTTGGGTTTAAATAAACACCGATGCAGAAAATTGTTTTTGATGCCATCGGTTGACCAGTCGATAGCTCAGTTGTAAGAGTGCTTGCATTCCATGCCGAGAGCTCGGATTCGAATCCCACCGAGGGTGATTATTTCAAACTCAAAATAAAACACCATTCGGGAGCTTAGAAACCTCGCTTCAAATGAAGTGGTTGGCGCAAGGCCGGCCCCCTTACGTGAAAAAATTAATAGGATCCAATCGCCACATTTGATCCCTTCAATTCGGGAATCGAACCACAGACATGAAACGCTAGAGCTCTACCAACTTGAATATCGAGCGGTCAAAATTTAGAAATCAATGTCGCAAATGGAAGGAAATATTAAATTTGACCTTGAACTTTTTTTTTTGGCATCTCACGCCGAAGGATGTCAGAGCCGTGGATTCATCTTTTAGTTGCACAAAGACCTTGAACTTATGAAACATGAGAATTTCATAATTCGATACTTTAAATGACGCACAGTCTCAGTGATCTAATGTCATTGAATTGAGCATATGCCAGCTCAGTCTTGTAGGAAGTGAATATCCGTAACGAGGGACGATATTTCAATAACAAGATGGCATTTGAAAAACAACGGGCAAAAATTTCACAGCCAAATTTGAGTAAATAATGTTGGAATTGTTTAATTAAAAATGCAAATACTCGGCGGCCTTGAAAAACACGCGCTCGCAGATAATTAAAATTTCTTTTCCGTGAAAATACGCGAAACTCTGAATTGTTTTAATCATTTTTCGTAAACAGAAAAATATTATATGATCTGTTTATTTATTACGCAATAAAATACTAGCCTCAAAATTACAAACATAAAAATGCTTTTCTCTTATTTCTTGATTATTTATCTGAATCTAATCTAATCTATTTTTTTATAAATTATTTTTATATTTTTTTTCATAAATTAGATTATTTCATATCCATGTGTAATCATTTTATATTGATGACTAAAAATCTAATCTAAATCTAAGCTGCAAAGATATGTATCATTTGTGATTCATATTAAATGCATTCCCACAAGTAGACATGCATAATTTCGCGCTTACAGATGCCGCATGTGGACCTACAATACAAACAACCCAACTCTCAAATCAACATAAGCCCTGCAACTCTTACCGACCTTCCCTGAAGCAGGGGTGACATTGGCAAAGTGAACTATATACCTATTTTAATTTGCTAAATTCTAGTGTACCCACTGACAACTATTATAATTATTTTATTACCTGATGATGATTACTGTGTAGTCGAAAACGTTTGTGTCCAAATAATTAAAAAATAAAGAGTGAAAATAAAAACAGTGTTTTTAATAACTTGAAGATAATCTAATCTCAGTTGCAAAATATATGTAACATTAAAAATTCACATTATATGCATTTTCACAGACAGCCACGTATAAGTTCGCGCTTTTAAACATGCCGCATGTGGTCCTACAATATAAAAACCCGAATCTCAAATGAGCATACGCCCTGCAACTCCTGCCGACCTTCCCTAAAACAGGGGTGACATTGGCAAAGTGAACCATTTTCTACAGTATGGGTGGTCAGCCGCATACCAACCTAAGTCAAGGAACATACACAACAAATTACATTACTTCTTGAGTGGTAGGTTGGTATGAGGCTGACCACCCGTGCTGTAAAAATCGGTTCACTTTTGCCAATGCCACCCCGGTTCAGGGAACGGCGGCAGGAGTTGCAAGGTTTATGTTTCATGTGAGGTTTCTTTATTTGTATGCACACATGCAGAATGTGTAGGCGCGAACCTACATGTGCCTGTCTGTAGGCATGCATTTCATATGAGCTTCAAATGTTAACATAATATCTTTGTAGCTTAGATTATAGATATCAACAAATTATAACATGTATGGACATCAAAAACTAAAGCAAAAAACAAAAATTTGAGCATGTACTTAATTCTAAGAAGAAGATCTATATACAGAATCAAATATCATAAAATGCATGCCATAAAATACGTCATAGATGACTTGACTAAAAATATCAATTTCTTTCTATGGCAAATTTTTCAATTAAATAAAAAAATATATATGGCAATATTATTACAGAGTGTAGTAGGTACCTACTTACGAATTCGTGATAAATAGAGCGTGACAGCGATTTGTAATTACTCTTCTTCTACATGATAGTTTAAAATTTACGCTCGACATGAGCATCGGTGGTTCAGTGGTAGAATGCTCGCCTGCCACGCGGGCGGCCCGGGTTCGATTCCCGGCCGATGCATACATTTTTGCACACTTTTAAATTTTCCTTTTTCCAGCCAGCTTTTACAGTATGCCTTATACTAACTTGTAAATCAAGTTTTTTTCTCAGAATATAAGTCATGGAATAGTCAAAATTTTGTATATAATAAAAGGAGAACTTGTATGAAGAAGGCTATGACTCTGGAGGAAATGAAAGAAGTGTGTATGGACAGAAAGAAATGGCGGTTAATCTGTGATGTTGGCGGCCAGGGTTTTTTAAATTAAAGTTGGTTTTCTGTTAGTTTTTGATGTCCATACATGTTATAATTTGTTGATTTTAAAAATGTTATTTGTTGTGTATGTTCCTTGACTTATATACGTTGGTATAAGGCTGACCACCCATACTGTAAAAAATGGTTCACTTTGCCAATGTCATCCCTGTTTCAGGGAAGGTCGGCAAGAGTTGCAGGGTTTATGTTCATTTGAGTTTCGGGTTTTTATATTGTAGGACTACATGCGGCATGTTTAAGTGCAAACTTAAACATGTCTGATTTGTGAAAATGCGTATAATGTGAATCTCTAATGTTACTTATATTTTGCAACTTAGATTAAGATTTAGATTCTCTGTATTATGTGTTTATAAAAAAAGTGCGGAAGAAAGAGACTTGTTTTTCAAAGCATCGCAAAAGAAAAACACTGGCTTAAAAAAGAAAATAATAATAACTGTTTATATAAAAAAAAAACGTGCTACGCGCAAAAAAAATAGAAGGTCACGATCCGCGATGATACATTTTTAGAAGAGTGTAATCTCGCAAAAATAAAATCCAACTTTCAAGGATCGATTGCAATTCAAAAAAATTATCTATTGGAAGTTGTAATAAAAATTATGTTTATATTATTTTTCCAACTGTACCCTTAGTACGAGTTGCAAAACTTGAGTAATGTAAAGTTGACGGCAATTATTAAAGAGTGATTTCCCCCAAAATCTGCCGTTTTTGTTGTTTGAACTTGATTTTCTTCATCACTGTAATATAATTTACTTAATTTAATATAATAATCACATATAATATAATTTGTCATGTATGTTCCTTGACTTATAGGTTGTTATGCGGCTGACGACCCATAATGTAAAAATTGGTTCACTTTGCCAATGTCACCTCTGTTTCAGGGAAGGACGGCAAGAGTTGCAAGGCTTATGTTCATTTGAGATTGGGTTTTTATATTGTAGGTCCACATGCGGCATGTGTTAGCGCGAAATTATACATATCTGCTTGTGGGAATGCATTTAATATAAAACTTAAATGATATATATCTGTGCAGCTTAGATTAGATTAGATTAGACTGTAACTCTTTTGCTAAGACCATAAAGTGTGAGAAACAAAAACGGCAGATTTTGGGAGAAATCACTCTTTAATATTTTCCGTAAACTTTACTATTCTCAAGTTTTGGAACTCGTACTAAGGGTACTGTTCTCTATGACATAATGGTGCATGAACTGCGGAATACTGAGACTGAAATAAGAAGACTGAGGAAAAGTGAGGCTTGATCAGATTTGTGAAATTATGAAAGAATGGAATGCATATTTTTCATGTAGGTATATGAATGAATGAAAAAGGTGTGAAAGGATAAAATGAAATGGAGGGTACTATGCAGAGGTTTTGACCATCTCTAGCGGAATAGTAACAGCGTAACAGTTACATGTGCATATTATATACTAATTAATATAATTGTATGGCTAGTAACCATTTAACGGGTTTTTATACAAAAATGCTAAGTTTGTTATTTTTTATGAAAAAAAAGTGTAAATATTTTTTTTCATGAAGTAAAATAGACGATTTATATTTAATCACTATTTCGATTCAAAGGAAATTCTTAGAATCTATTTTTTCTTTCAATGTTTCTATCCAATGGTACTTTTTTTGTAGATGATTTTATTATAAACGCGTATCTATGCAACTATAATGTTACGAAATTAGGGTTCAATTGTCTTTCCAAATTAAAAATGCACAGGTCTTCTTCAATAGTTATTTATTTTACACAGTTACAAAATTTATTTTCACACTACTTTCTCGATTATTCCACTTGGTTTTGGTTCACTGATCAGATGACTTCGATGTGTTTGTAAGTCTCTATGATACTGGCCCGCTCTGCAGGCCATTCGCACCTTTATACTCTGTAGAGCAGTATGATCTAGAACTAAAGTCGCCAGACGGTTCCAGAGTAATTATTACTTCTCGATGTTTCACGTACTACCTAGACACAACCAAAATCCTACCTACAAATGTAATACAGAATTCCTATAATTATAACAAGTACCTACTTAGCCTAGAGAATTCTACACTTATACATAATTATCGATCTTACCTACCAATACTTTTGAGGATTCTTATAACTATAACTACCCATACTTATTTCAATATTTATATTTACATAACACTACCCCCCACCTAGACTGTTTCGTCCCGGAACAGTCTTGACTCTGTGTAGGTAGGGGCATGCTGATCCACGTCGACACCCTGTGGTCAGGAAGAAGTGGCAGTCCACGGATTTCTCCCCACTGGCTCTCGGCTGCGCTTGCTCGCAGCACACCATGACGCTGATGCCGACTCCCGAGAACACTGCTTCAATCATACTCCGGATTATCCGCCAGTCTCGATTAGCGCGGCCGCCACCCATCTTCGGTATTGCCAGACGCGCCTGCTGATCCTCCAACATGTAGTCACGCAGCTCAACAAGGCCGTCCCACAATGCCTTGTAGTCCTCTTCCAGGTTGCTGGAATCCGGGACAACCAGGCAGTATGCTTGTTGACGCCCCTTCGGTAGTCTCAGAGCTCTTCCTTGCGGGCTGCTCGAGGGTTGCGGTTCTCCGAATTTGTATCGGAAGACCCGTGCAATTCCTCTAGACATATCTAGATCTTCCGGTACACTGCATGCCAGTGTGTGGTCCCTAGTGACCTCAAATAAGTCCTTGTGGACTTCTGTGGTCACTCCATGGCGAAACTTCTGCCCTGCCTTCGCGTTCTCCCAAAACGTCTCAAAGGCTGGTGATCTTTCGGATGCGACGCACTGTCGTACTTTTTGGGCTGGTTGGTCATCATTATCGCCTAGGTATGGTGAGAGGCGATTGTAGTGCACGACCCTTGGTTTTCCGTTTGGTCTCTTTTTTATGCGGTAGACCACATCGTTGATGCGCTCCAAGATCTCGTACGGCCCGTCCCAGGAACGCTGAAGTTTCGGACAGTATCCTTGGCGCCTCTTGGGGTCAAAAAGCCACACCCAGTCACCAGCTTTGTACCCCATGCTGTCAGCTCTGGTGTCATAGCGCTCCTTCATTTGATCGCTGGCTTCCCCGATGTTCATGCGGACCTGATCATGGATGTCATCCAGCCTCCTGCGAAGGTCTGTCACATAGTCTTCTCCGGCTAGGTCTTCACCTGGTTTGCAGCCAAATTTGAGATCACAAGGAAGTCGCATTTCTCGCCCAAACAGTATGCTGCTGGGAGTCTTCTTCGTCGTTTCCTGAACAGCCGACCGGTAAGCCAATAAGAACAAAGGCAGATGTCGGTCCCAGTCCCGCTGATGGCTGGACACTACTTTGGCTAAGTACCTCCCCACGGTACGGTTCATCCTTTCCACCATTCCATCAGACTGTGGATGTAGCGCAGTGGTCCTGGTCTTGTAGATCCCTAGCCGCTCACACATTTGCTGGAAGATAGCAGCTTCAAAGTTCCTTCCCTGATCAGAATGTAATTCCAGGGGTACGCCAAACCTGCTGATAAATTCGGTAACTAGAACTTCAGTCACGGTTACGGCCTCTTGGTTAGGGATTGAGTAAGCTTCCACCCACTTGCTGAAGTAATCCATCACCACCATGATGTACTTGTTACCCTTCTCAGTTGTAGGAAATGGGCCAGCTATGTCGATGGCAATTCTTTCAAAGGGGCTGCCAACATTGTACTGACGCATTGGTGCTCGCCTTTTCCTTTGCGGTCCATTGGCCGTTGCACAGGTTACACATTTTCGACACCAATCTTTGACGTCTTCGCTGCAGTTGATCCAGTAAAATCGCTCTTTCACTTTCTCCAGCGTCTTCTTAACGCCTAGATGTCCTCCAGAAGTTCCTCCATGCAGCAGTCCAAGGATTTCCGGTACTCGGCTCCTCGGAACGAGGGTTTGCTTTCTTCTAAGTGTGCCGTCTTCCTTCTCGATCTTTCGTTTCAGAAACCCTCCTTCTATCACTATGGATCCCCATTGAGCCCAATAAGCCTTGACAGTTGGTGATAAGGGGGCGAGTTTTTCCCAGGTTGGCCTTTCTCCTTCTCGCGCCCATTCCATCACATACTTCAAGTCCGGATCATTCAGTTGGTCTTGCGCCAATTTTTCATCTTGCCAGTCCTCATCTTCGGTGGTCGTCCTTTGGACAATTGCTACCTTGTCCTCCATCTTGCTGCAATGTTTGCAGTCACTGGCGCATGGTCGTCTGGATAATGCATCCGCATTTCGATGAAGCGTGCCAGGTCTATGTTCGGAGTCATAATCATACTCCTGGAGCCTTTCAATCCATCTAGCCACTTGCCCTTCTGGGTTTTTGAATTTCAGAAGCCAAACCAGTGCAGCATGATCAGTCCGTAGTGTGAATTTTCTCCCGTACAAGTATTTGCGGAAGTGTTCCACTGATTTTATCACGGCAAGAAGCTCTCGTCTGGTCACGCAATAATTTCGTTCTGGCTTGGAAAGCACTTTACTGAAGTAACCCAGAACAGTCTCATGCCCATCCTGTATTTGGGAAAGGACGCCTCCTATCCCCACATTACTAGCGTCGGTATCCAGGATGAACTTTCCATCTTTTCGTGGGTAGCTCAAGATGGGGGCACTTGTTAATCTTCCCTTAAGCTCTTCAAATGCTTGTGCGCAGGAATCACTCCAATGGAAGCGAGTGTTTTCTTCCGTAAGCTTGGTGAGCGGTTTTGCAATGTCCGCAAATCTTGGCACAAACCTCCTGTAATAAGTGCACAGCCCCAGGAAACTCCTAGTTTCATGTTTGTCCTTCAGCACGGGCCAGTCTCTTACTGCCTTGATTTTGGCAGGGTCAACTTCAACTCCACGTTGAGAAACTATGTGTCCCAGGTAATTTACTTGTTTCTTGAACAGGTTACACTTTTTCGGGTTGAGCTTCAGTCCAGCGTCTTGTAGTCGCCCGAAAACTTGCTCCAGATTTCTCAACTGATGGTTGAAGTCCTTTCCCAGGATGATTATGTCATCCAAGTATACCAGGCAGGTTTCCCATGACAGTCCTCGCAGCACATTCTCCATCAGCCTTTCAAACGTGGCGGGGGCATTGCATAAGCCAAATGGCATCACGGTGAACTGCCAAAGTCCAGATCCAGTCGAGAATGCAGTTTTCTCCTTATCTTTGGCATCCAATTCAACTTGCCAGTAGCCACTTTTCAGGTCCAATGTGGAAAAAATGGTGCATCCTGCCAATGTGTCCAAGGTGTCGTCAATCCTTGGCAGAGGGTAACTATCCTTTTTCGTAACATCGTTGAGCAGTCTGTAGTCCACACAAAATCTCGTGGTACCATCCTTCTTTTTCACCAGTACCACCGGGGATGTCCAAGGGCTACTTGATGGTTCTATGATGCCATCCTTGCTCATGTCTTTGATGATCTTGTCAGCTTCTTCCCGCTTTGCAAAGGGTAGTCTTCTTGGAGCCTGTTTTATTGGTCTCGCTTCTCCGGTGTCTATGCTATGTCGCACTACCTTGGTTCTTCCCAGACGGCCATTAGAGTCCTCGAAAATGTTCTGGTAGCGGCAGATCAAACTCCTCACTCTCCGTTTGTTTTCCTCGGTTAGACCTTGGGAAGCGTCGTGGACCAGGGCTTCCAATTGTGTTGACAATTTGTTTCCTTCGCATGACATGTTTGTCATCTGTTGCACAATGGAAGTTATCCTCTCACATCTGCCCAAAACAAAACCTTCATTCATTTTAACTGGGTAGCTGTTCACATTCATGATCTTGACAGGAATGGTCTCCTTTGCGCGAATCACTGTTCTTGCCACCATGACTCCTTTGTTAACATTGTCCATGTTCTCCGGTTCTATCATACAGATTTGGTCATTTGTACTACTGAAATCCAGGCGGGCACTCACTATCATCTCGGATCGCCCCTTCACTTCGGTATTCTTGGCTAGGATAACACGTGCAGCCAGTTCTTTCCGTCTTTGCAGGATGACTTCTTCATTTCCAATTTTAATGGACCCTTTCTTTAAATTTAAACTGCACCCAAATCTGTCCAGTATGTCCATTCCCAATATAACGTCTTCTTCAATGTTGGCCACCAACGTCCGATGATCAAAAGTGGTGCTGCCAATTTGGAAGGTGGCAATCGTCTCCCCATACACCTGTGCTGACTCTCCCGTGGCGGTGTGCAGAGACCACTTTGTTGGTGCAATCTGCTTACCTCGTGCCACTATGTCGCGTCTCAGAATTGTCCTGGTTGCTCCCGTGTCCACCAGTAGTTCACGAGTTACTCCATCTATTATGCCATTGATAAAAATGCTGCTGGCTTTTCCTCTCACGGTTGCGACAGTAGCAGCAGATTTCAGGGCCTCTCCAGCGTGGGTCAACGGTTGCCCCTTCCCATTAACCCTTTCTAGTTTTCCGCAGCCTGTTTTCTGGGTTTCTGAGGCTTGGGACACTTGGTGCTAAGGTGGCCCAGCTGTCCGCAGTTCCAGCAGCGTGGGTCTCGTCTTCGAGGTCTCAGACGTTCCAGCACTTTTTCAATTAGCTCCTCGGTTGTAGGTAGCTTGACCTCCTCTGCCTCGACTGCACGAACCCTGGCGTGGCCCCTGATGGACTGTTTGACAGCCTCAAACTCGAGAGCTTGGCTGAGCGCCTCGTTCAAAGCCTTGGGATGGGCCAGTTTTACGGCTTGTTGCGTCTCCCATTCCCGCAATCCATTTAGGAACTTGTCCACTGCCAAGCTCTCACAGATGTCGTCGGAGGCTGTCGGGTAAGCGTCTCGTACCAGGCGGGCGATGTCCATTTCAAACTCCTGGAGGCTCTCGTTGGGCTTCTGCACCCTTGTGTTCAGCTGCGACTTGTACAGCTGCTCCAGGCACTTGTGGTCATAGCGCATATCCAAGCGCTGCTTCAGCTGCCCAAAGTCACCACGGTTGTCCAGGGGTATGGCCTGCAGAACCCTGAGAGCGTCTCCTCGGAGCGACAGGCTGAGAACCGAAGCCTTCTTCTGCTGGCTCCAGGCTCCCATCATGGCTGCCGTCTCAAAGAGGGTCAAATACTCCTCCCACGACGTCTTCCCGTCGAAGGTCGGAAGGTTGTGCTTCGACAGCGAAGGGTCGTCATCCCCTCTAGTGACCCTGGTTGGAGTTGAGCATCCCTGGTCGGTCTCGTCGTGAAGGCCGCCTTTGGGGGATATTCTGGTGGACTCCAACTGGCACTTGTCAGCCAGCTCGGCACGCAGACGATCCTCCAGGCTTGCCACACGGGCCTCAATCTCCGACATTGCTCGCGAGCTTTCTGCCACTTTCTTCTCCAGCCCGGCTAGGTTGCTGGTCATCTTCTCCTCCAGCCCAGTCATCTTCTCCTCCAGCCCGGTCAGGTTGCTGGTCATCTTCTCCTCCATGGTTGCCAGGTCCTCCTTCAGGGTCTTGGCGTTGTCAGCCATCTCCACTTTCAGTCCTGTCAGGTTACTGGTCATCTTCTCCTCCATGGTCTTGGCGTTGTCAGCCATCTTCTCCTCCAGGGTCTTGGCGTTGTCAGCCATCTCAGTCTTCAGTCCTGTCAGGTTACTGTTGATGCTGATATTTAGCTCGTCCAAGGCGCGGTCCCCTCCAGACGCCATGACAAAATATGCCGGGTCTTCGCCTGACTGTTCCAAGGCCTCTATGAGGCGTGCTTGTAAGGCTGCCTTTCCTCCTGAGGTCTCCAGGTCCCTCTCCAGAAGCTCATTTTTAAGCTCAGTGACTTTGAGGTCCTTGACGTTCACTTTAGTTGCCATTTTTTTTTTCAAAATTTACGTCAAAACAAAAATATTTTCAAATTTATTTAATACAAGTTTTGAGTTTTATATATATAGCTGTTTTGAATACGTACTTTAGCAAAATAATAATTTATCTGATTACACTGTGAGTAGGTACTGTCTTTTAATATTTATTTTTAATTCACCAATATTTTTTTACATAATAATGTCTGATAGTACATAATTATTTATTTCGTCTCAAGTCTTTCAAACACACAGGTAGGTACTTAATGTACATTCACACATTTGTAAACAAAGGATAGTTATTCAAAAACTTTTTTCTCGATGAATCTGGAACGTTCTTTTGTAATATTTTTCAAGATTTTTATTTATTTATTTTATTTTTTTAATCACACACAATAATAAAAAAACTATGGTCCAATTTGATGACTTTCTCAATGCGGTAAAATAGTCATTATGTTATGTCCAGAATTATGTCCAGAATTATGTTCCATATGATGTTCCAGAATTTATAAGCAACTTGCTTTTGCGTCTTTTCTTTTAACAAAAATTTATTTAAACACTTGTTTTCACAAAAGTCAGTTCACACAAAGTTCAATTTGAATAAAGTTCATTTTAACACTATTTAATTTATTTTATTTATTTTTAGACAGAAGATCTTAATTTTTCTTGACAATTCCGCACCTGACGCCAATTGTTACGAAATTAGGGTTCAATTGTCTTTCCAAATTAAAAATGCACAGGTCTTCTTCAATAGTTATTTATTTTACACAGTTACAAAATTTATTTTCACACTACTTTCTCGATTATTCCACTTGGTTTTGGTTCACTGATCAGATGACTTCGATGTGTTTGTAAGTCTCTATGATACTGGCCCGCTCTGCAGGCCATTCGCACCTTTATACTCTGTAGAGCAGTATGATCTAGAACAGGGGTCTTCAACCTTTTTTAGTGCAAGGGCCAAACATCGATTTCACATCGTCCGAAGGGCCACAACTTTTCACGACACTTTAACACCTAATCAATAAAATAAAAGACATACATACTCGTAATTTCAATTTTCAATAATCTTTATTGGTTAATTAAAGTCAATCTTTATTGATTAATTAAAGTCAATCAATGTGATTTTTTACATTGTTTATTTTTTACAAGTTTGTCAATATTTTTTTTTAATTTTTGTGGTTGCAACCCGCAGACTACCTTCCAGATGTGCATCTGTAATTCTCGACCTTGTTGTCGATTTTACATAATTCATACGAGAAAACAGCTGCTCACATACATATGTGCTCCCAAACAATGAAATCATTTTCATAGCATTTTTTCGGATTTCAGGAAACGAGTTGTGATCGACATATTTTGCATAGAAATAAAAAACACCCACGTCGAACTTGTCTTTCAATTCCGAATTACACTGCACATCTATAACCTCCATCTGAAAATTTTCCGGCAAGTCTTCAACGGATACACCGAATGGTCGGGCAAAGAGACTGATGTATTTTTCACTATCTCTGAAGTCAGAAAACCTCGATTGAAATTCTTTTTTGAGTAAATCTACTGGGGGGGAATGTGCCGAACTTTCCTGTGGTCCCCCTTGTAAGTAGTGCCATGAAAAGAATCAAAATGACACAAAAAACACCGAGAACTCCGAAAAAAAAGTACTCGTATTCGTATATATCGCATATCACTGGGCGCGATATTTTATTTTTTTAGCCTCTGGTGGCCGCGGGCCGCAAGAAATTAGCTGGCGGGCCACATGAGGCCCGAGGGCCGCGGGTTGAAGACCTTAGATCTAGAACTAAAGTCGCCAGACGGTTCCAGAGTAATTATTACTTCTCGATGTTTCACGTACTACCTAGACACAACCAAAATCCTACCTACAAATGTAATACAGAATTCCTATAATTATAACAAGTACCTACTTAGCCTAGAGAATTCTACACTTATACATAATTATCGATCTTACCTACCAATACTTTTGAGGATTCTTATAACTATAACTACCCATACTTATTTCAATATTTATATTTACATAACAATAACAAAGGCTTAACCGCCACCTAATATGAATTTTCCATACCATAAAACAGTGATCCATAGATCAGCTATAGATCAAATGTAACTGTAACTCTGTCGTCATTCCGTTAGGGGTGGCCAGAGCCTCTGCAGAGCTGTCTCCATTTTTTCCTATCCTTACATACCTCATATCCATCACCTTTTTCATGCATTTTCTTCTTTTACGCTCACTTTGTATATCCCATTCTTTCACAATCTCCTCAATCTGATCACTCCATACTTTTCTCGGTCGTCCCTTCCCTCTTTTTCCTTTCACACTTTCTTTGTATACATACTTTGTCAGTCTATCATCATTCATTCTTTCCACATGCCCAAACCATCTCATCACATTCTTTTGTACCATAGATCAAATGTCTTGTAAATAACCCTATTAGAATATTGTGAATTAGAATAGTTATTTATGCCACTGCCTTGTAATGATAGTCTTTGTAACACGAGTGCTAGTTTGTGCCATGAGGCGCAGCCGAATGGCACAATAGAAAGCACGAGTGTTACAAAGGCTAATTACGTGCAGTGGCATACAATACTTTTTCTACGACCATGAAAGAATTAACAAAATAGTGAATAATAGTCATTATAATGTACTCGTCCATTTGAAGTAATTTAAACCTTACCTTTGTAAAAACGTGTGATTTATCATTCCCTTCGATTATCTAATCTAACTTAAGTTGTAAAGATAAATTATATTTAGGTTTCATATTGAATTCATGCCCACAAGCCGACACATATAAGGTCGCGCTTTTACATCCTGCATATAAGCTTAAACATTCAAACCCAAAACTTAAATAAACATATGGCCTGCAGTTGTATTGGCAGGTGAACCAAGTTTGTACAGCATAGGCGATCAACCTCATACCCAACTATTAACCAAGTAACTTTTTGAGTTTGTTTATTTTTTGCGGTGAAAATTTTTGTATTGTTTTCCTTTCAAGCCTTTTATTTTCCTTTGAAAAAAGGAAAGCTTTATTTGGAGCATTCCGATAAATAAATTTGATAAATTTTAGCACTATTAACAATTTTTATTTGACTCTACACAATTTTTTTTTTTTCATCTGAACAGGGCTGGAAGTCTCGTCACCGCGGTAATTCCTACCTACCGAATATCAGTAATATTGTATGAAGCCTAATCAGCTGATCGCTTGCGGCCATCTTGGATTGACAGGTCTTCATACCCCCATACAAGGTTGACATTTGAAATTAAAAAATGGTTCCAATTCTGACAATGCGCATGCGCACATTTTCATTTCAACACGGTTACCGGTTGCGTAATGTAACATTACGCAACGGGTGTAGAAATGTATGGCATTGTGATTACGTAAGTCGTTTTGTAATTAGTAAATTACCAAATGGGAGTAAAAAAATACTAATATAAATGAATGTGTAAATTAAAATGTACAATTTTCCTGTAAAATTACAGTAAAATGACATCGCGCTGAAATGTTCCTTACATCATTTATTAATAAGTACTGTTATCCCTAACCAAAGAAACATCACTTACGACAGGAAACGTGACACACTGGTAAAAAAAACTTGAGAACCGATTTAGCTCGTATTATAATTAAATATTTTAAATTATGATTACGGTCGTTAGACATTTTAAAGAATGAAAAAAACGGATTTTACTGACTGTGCAAAAGAGAAGAACGATTTTCCTCCTTATAGAGGACACACGTCTCCTGAAGACGTCGAATATGACTCCGACGAAACGTAAAGAAAATCGTTCTTCTCTTTTGCACGCAACGCAAACGCAACTAAGCTACACATATAGTGTAACTTCTTGCCGCGTTATCCCCGAAGGGGTCGCATGTGGCGAGTTGAACCTATGGTCCGTAAAATCCGTTTATTTCATTCGTATTATAATGTTTAAGCAATGATACAATCAACTGATTTCGTACTTAAAAGAACTCAAGCAATTTCAATGTCATATGATTCATGTGTCCGACGAAACACACTTTGGAGTTGGGATCAAATATTTCTTCAAGATGAGTCAGAGATTTGAAATACAATGCCATGTGTCGGATTCCACTTAACTCTATAATAAAAATGAGCTATCATGATGGCACGTGGAGACATTTTTTTTTGCATAAAAAATCTATGGTTACCATGTGTCTAAATGTTGTACAAAATATAATAGCTTTTTTTTAGTTTACGTAAAAATAGTTGTGATCAAATTTCGACTTTTTCTTTCTGTGTTCTGTCAGGTCCCCCTAACGTAGACTATCACACTTTAAATAAACCTTTCGGTCCTAGGGTGGAAGTCTCATCCCCACGGTAATTCTTACCTACCGAATATCTGTAATATTTGTATAAAGACTAATCAGCTGTTCACTTGCGGTCACCTTGGATTGACAGGTATTCATACAAATATTACCGATATTCGGTAGGTAAGAATTATACCGTGGTGATGAGACTTCCAGCCCAGATGTGCCCCAGAGAGACAATATTGCTGACTAGTATAAGAATACTGAAAATAAATTATACACGACAACACATGATGTAAAAACATAAGATCTCCAATGTTACAATGACAGATGTCTATCACAGAGTTACAATAGCTTTGGCAAATCACTGTTTACGATAGTAACTATTTGAAGATAGAAGAGAATAAAATCTCTCACATAATCGTGTTTTACGTTTTTTTCTTAGCTCAGATTGTGTAGAATGTAATTCTTAAGACAACTTCATTAAAAGGTCATCCTTGAATCAAATGATAGATAAACCAACAAAAAAAACACTGAGGGTGAACGATAAGTGTAGCTTAGTTGCGAATTTTTTATCCAATGTGACCACAGTGCTCACATAACGCATAACGCCCGTTAGCTCCGTAGTACTGTAACGGGAAGCATTGTATGAGGTGACCTTTATTTGTATCAGTCTGTGGAACTCGTTTCGGCAAACTGGTTTCGTCATAAATCCACTTACCGAGTGTGAGACCGACGTGGTCCTTGAACTTTTGGCGGATAAATGGCAAAGTATTCCAGCGCCTGTTCGTACTAATTAACAAAGAATTAATTGTCGCGGTCATGAAGTAATTTTTTATTAATTTTGGCTAGTTTTAATATGAAAGGTGCAATTTGTTTAAAGGTATTTTCTCACTTCACTTATAAGAGTAAGTATAAATATAAAGAGGAATTAATATTGAAGTTGTTCACAGAATAAAATCTGTAAAATTAGTAGTAGATAATTTTAATTTTACTATCCAGAGCCACATATGCGAGGCATCTCCAGTGACTAGATAAAAGAAGAAGCGTTTTAATTTTTTTAGTCATTTTCTACAGTAAGAAGAGAACAATGAAAATAACCACTATGTATCATATTTCTTTTATTATGGATTGAATATTTTATAACATATAATATTTCAAAACCGGAAAGTATAAAATCTAGAAGGGAAAAACAGGAAAATGATAAGGATTTCATAGAACTAAAATTATCAATTTTGTATGTATAAAATATTTTTAATTGCTTTTTTTATTTTATTATCTTATTTTGGCATATCGAACGTGTATTCTGAAAACGTTGGTTACAACATCAACAAAACGTCGACAGTAAAAAAAATCTCCAATAACGGTTAGTGTAATATTCAATTTTCAATAATATATTTTATTTGTAAACATCTCAAAGAACTAGATAACTCTATACAGTGAATACATTTTCATGAAAACTCATCGAAGGTTGTGAGATTTCTTGCGAAAGCTGACAAAATAACTTTTAATTGAAGCTGCCTGAACTACCGACATACATTGCTTTATCGATAGACGATAGCTAATAATCAAGAAGACTCCAGTGGGCCGGACATGTAGCACGTGCAGAGGACTCCAGGATCATCAGAACAGTCTTGGATGGTGCCCCCTCAGGTGTTAGACCACTCGGACGTCCCAGGATGCGGTGGGCAGACAACGTTGAAGCCGACGCCGAAGTTCTGGGAGTGAGGGGACCATGGAGGGAAGCAGCACAAGACAGAGAGTCCTGGAGGATTGTGGTGCGGGAGGCCCTGAGCCTTCAAGGCTTATGAGCCGAAGAAAGTAAAAGTAAAGTAAAGATAGCTAATAAACTCTCTCATTGAAGGTTGGTCGTAAGTCAGAGAGTTTACCAAGGAAATAATAGCGCCTGGCTTTGCTGATTTTTTCTCCACGAGCAAGATCTATAAATAAATATTTGAGACGTTTCATGGCCATGCTTTACGGTCGATTCTAAACAGACACATGTAGCGAGGAAAACATCCGTATTGATGAGTAATAAAATTATAAAACTCTAAAAAAATTGCAAACTATGTTTATCTAGATCTAATTGAAAATTCACAATTATAATAAGAAACCAGTTAAACAAAAGTATTCGGATATTAGGTATGCACCGTAGAAATGGTTCATTTGAGAAGTATGACAGAAAAAACACTGAAAGATAGAGTGAGAAACGAATGGGTTCTTAATGAATGCGGAGTAAAAGAAAGCGTGAATGTGAAAGTTCAAAGAAGTGTGATGCGATGGTTTTGGACATATTGAAAGGATGAATGAAGACTGACAAAAAGAGTGTATAAAGGGAATGTAATAGGTAAGCGTGGAAGGGGAAGACCTAGGAAAGAATGGTTTGATCAGATAAGTGAGATTGGGAATGAATGGAATTTACAGAGTGGAAACAAGAGAAGAGCATGCATGAAAATAGGGATGAAATTAGATGGGATGAAAGAAGTATGCAAGGACAGAGTCAAGTGGAGGCACTTGTGTGGAGGTACCGGCCACTCCTAGAGGAATGGCGGCAGGATACAAGACAAGACAAGACAAACCGTTATAAGAGAACTTACATTATTCTCGACGTTTCGTTAGCGGAGACACCCTCTCTGCACGACGGCTGAGAATGAGCGTTGATGACCGATGATGAATATTCATTGTTCATACAATGTTTGGAGTTAACATAATGTTTGGCGAGAGTGCATTTGTAGTTGCTGGTCCTCTGGCCTGGAACCACCTGCCACATCATATGAGAGAGCCAGAGGACAATGGAAAGTTCCGGAATGCACTAAAGACAAGAAAATTTCTGGCATCATTTGCACAAGCGCCCTTGGAGTGACTACATCACGAAACGGTGCTATAAATAAACCATCAACTCATCATCATCATCATCATCCTCAGTCGTCGTGCAGATATGGATTTTTTTTATTTCTGATATACAATAGTTTCGGATACGGATATCCATCATATCCCTGATTCCTTACAGTTTCTAACAGCCTTACTGTACTGTATCCTGCCGCCGTTCCACTAGGGGTAGCCGGTACCTTCGCAGATGCGCCTCCATTTTTTTCTGTCCTTACAAACCACTTTCATTTCCTCAATATTCATCACCTTTTTCATACATACTCTTCTCTTATTCTCACTCTGCAGGTTCCATTCTTTCGCAATCTCACCTATTTGGTCTAACCATTCTTTCCTCGGCCTTCCCTTTCCGCGCTTTCCTCTGACATTTCCTTTGTACACTTTCTTCGTTAGTCGTTCATCATCCATTCTTTCGAGATGTCCGAACCATCTCATCGTACTTTTTTGTACTTTCATTCTCATATTCTCTTTTATACCGCACTCGTTCATCACCCAATCATTACGTACTCTATCATTCAGTGTCTTTCCAGCCTCTTATATGACTCTAAAATCACAAAATATCTTTGCCACTTAGATTATAGAAAGATACAAAAATAGTAGGTAATTAAGTATGTAGTTCACATATGGAAAACGATCAAATTTCATTCTTAGATAACAAATTTTAAATTGTTTTAAAAAATACAACGCAATTTCTTAAAAAAAAAACGTAACGAGCGTGGAACCACGTAAGCATCGATTTTAAATATAAATATTGAATTATTGGAATGATGAGTCGCAGAAAAATAAATATGTTTCCATATTGATTCACTGCCAAAGAGCATTGGACTCTACTAAGGCTGCCCACAATCGCACCGATAAAATTTTCACATTGAAATTATTGATTAGCAATTACTTTTTTTTTATATTATCTTATCTAGCTATCTATTCAACTGGTTCGTTGTACAGTGGCAACACTTCGGACTCGTTAATGGAAGGTTGTGGGTTCAAATCCCGGCGGAGCACAAAAAATATACGCTGGTATAAATATTTTAAAATTGAAATGGTAAAACATGGTTTTAATTCACTTTATTCTTTTTGTTTTTGCTCGAACATTTTCGCCTAATGAGGCATCTTCAGGAGCAGAATGGTTACAAATATATTTTTATAAAATAATTTTCAAAACATTTTTAAAAATAATAAAGTGAATTAAAACCATGTTTTACCATTTCAATTTTTGAATATTTATAAAAATGGACTTTCACTGTGTTAACAGATCAACACTAAAAAATATAATATACGCTGGGTTGAAAAATTCATTAAACCTTTACCAAAGACCGATCACTAAAGGTCCTTCCAGCCTTACAGCAACTGGGTCTTGCTTGATTTGTATTGGCGTTTTGTAGCGACGACCAAGCTCGTGAACACCTGTGCGACACTACAACAAGTGTCATAGACCCCTAGAGCCTCTGAAATTTAGGGAATCTCCCGTGGTACTTAGTCATAAATGTTGTTCACTACATCATTTGTTTCCGCAAGTAACGGAGGCAGCCTTACACAACCCCATGACAGTTTTTTTTGTTTGTTATCCGATCAACATCAAAGTTCTCATGATCCATTTCGAGTGTAATTTACACGTTTCCTGAAAATTTGGTCAAAATCTGAGGAGAGGTTTAACTAGGCATGGCGAGTAGTTTTTCTGTATTTTTTTATGAAAATAAGAAAAAAATGGCGGACAAAAATGGTTTGTTATCTAATCGGCATGAAACTGCACAAAACTATTCTGAGAATATTATTTAACATGTTTCTTTAAAAAGTAATTAATATCAGATGGGCAGTTTTATGGTATCATGAGATTTGGGTTATTTTGTAATAATCTTTAAATGCAGCATGCGTATGCACAAACTTACATGTGATAATAATGAGCGTGCAAAATTTTTTTAAGGAGTCCTGTGCGGGAGGCTCCCCAATTCATGAAAGTCTTGTGGGTCTATTTCACCCTGGAAAAGTGCCGTAGAGGTGTTAAATATAAACGTATTTTAAATGTTAATATATATCCTTGCAATTTTGATTATAGAAAACAGCTGTCGATTTTAAATTCTAATAAACTACGTTTCTGCAAAATAGATAAAATAAAATAAAAAATGGACAAAAAGAATCCTAAAAATATTGTATTCCGGTTTACAACGTATGTAAGTTCGAACGCAGTTATTTATTCTGGAGAAACATTTTTTTAACCCTTTAGGGGTAGTTTTTTTTTCAGTGTATGTGCTATGCGACAGGACCTTATTGTAAATAGAGAGAAGGGTTGACTTTTGACTGTTTTATTTTTAAGAAAAAGCGAAAAAATTTCAAACTTTGTCAACGACGTTAGCCATGTTGAAAGCACCGGTTCCCATAGATCACCGAAGTTAAGCAACATTGGGCGTGGTCACTGGTCAGTGCTTGGATGGGTAACCGCTCAGGTACACCGCGTGTCGTTGGCATCTTGGACCGGTCCGTAGTCCGTAGTGGCAACACTTCGGACTCGTAAATGGAAGGTTGTGGATTCGGATCCCGGCGGAGCACAAAAATATACCACTTATATCTCGAATGTGCTCTTCGCTGGGTTGAAAAATTCATAAAAACCTTTACCAATGACCGGTCACCAAAGGTCCATCCAGCCTTACAGCAACTAGGGTCTTGCTTGAGTATTGGCGCTTTGTAGCGACGACCAAGCTCGTACCCCTCTGCGGCACTACAAAAAGTGTCATAGACCCCTAGAGTCTTTAGAATCTAGGGAGTCTCCCGCACAGGATTTCTTAAAAAAAAAAAAAAAAACTGTAACTTTGTGCACCCCGAGTATGAATCATTGTGTAAACTCGCCTCGCTTGCGTAAATTGAAAAAATGCATCAAAACTAAATCACTCTACAGGAGTGCCGTCGTATATTCCATACATTTTACGAAATATTAAAATACACTGGGGTACTATTTTGATATCACCTCTGTAAGCAGTTTTTAAGCGAGCGTGTTTATTATTTTTCCAAATATATTTTTCGACCCGCGCTAGTGAGAGTCTGTGTGTCGCTCCATAGTTTTTCTTTTCTACAAACTGTATGCGCACGCAAACTATACAATTTTCGTAAACGCTCTTTGTGCTGTTACCTATCTGTCTCTCTCACTCGCACTTGCTTACTTGCGATGCATCCGTCCCTTTTCTATATCGAAATGCAAAAATTACGAATTAACAATGATTGTGATGGTATTCCTTGACATACTACCTATACCTTGGTATGAGGCTGATCACCAATACTCAACTAATACGTCACCCCAGTTTCAGGGAAGGTCGGCAAAAGTTGTAATATTCTAAGCTACTCTCGATTGCGTTTAATCGAAAAAATGTATAAAAAATAAATCACTCATCAGGAGTGCAGTCGTGTATATAATACATTTTGGATTTACGCAATCGTTGGTCCGTAGCTCAGTGGTAACACTTCTGACTCTGAATGGGAAGGTTGTGGGTTCGATTCCCGGCGGAACACAAAAAATATACCATTTATATTTTCAAATTTGCTCTTCGCTGGGTTGAAAAATTCATAAAACCTTTACCAATGACCGGTCACCAAAGGTCCATCCAGCCTTAGAGCAACTGGGTCTTGTTCGAGAATTTGCGCTTTGTAGCGACGACGATCTATAATCTATAATCTATCTATAATCTAAGCTGCAAGGATATGTAAGCATTTAAGGCTCATATGAAATGCATGCCCACAGACAGGCACATGTAGGTTCGCGCCTACACATTCTGCATGTGTGCATACAAATAAAGAAAACCTCACATGGACATAAACCTTGAAACTCCTGCCGCCGTTCCCTGAACCGGGGTGGCATTGGCAAAAGTGAACCGATTTTTACAGCACGGGTGGTCAGCCTCGTACCAACCTATCAGTCAAGGAGCCGATCAAGCTCGTATAAAGGTCGATAGCTCGTTTAGTAGAATGCTTGCATTCCATGCCGAGAGCAAGGGTTCGATCTCAAAGGTTTACTCAGCCTTCACAAGAAATGAGAACCAGCCCCTCCCGGGAGCTGAGAAACCCCCACTTCAACTGAAAGTGGTTGGTGTGAGGCCGGCCCCCTTACCTGTAAAAATAAATAGGTCCCGAAGCACCACATGCAACCCCTTCGGGGAAAAGCAGGCAAGAAGTAACACTATATGTGTAGCTTAGTTACGTTAGTTGCGATGGGATTGTATGTAAATGTTTTATACTCAGTACCCTTAGTACGAGTTGCAAAACTTGAGAAAAGTAAAGTTTACGGAAAATATTAAATTGTGATTTCTCCCAAAATCTGCCGTTTTTGTTTCTTACACTTTATGGTCTTAGCAAAAGAGTTACAGTGATGAAGAAAATCAAGTTCAAACAAACAAAAACGGCAGATTTTGGGGGAAATCACTCTTTAATAATTGCCGTAAACTTTACATTACTCAAGTTTTGCAACTCGTACTAAGGGCACTGAACACTGGACGTGGGCGGGTTGACCTTCCACATAAGTATTTGCCAGTCCAACTGCGATTACGTAACGTTTTATTTTTGCGTATTTTTGGCAATAGGTATTTTTTATTCGGCCACATCACTTCCTGCCCTATAGCGTATCGTTTTTCCTCATACCAATGGCAAACAATGACGAAATAAGTTTTATGATTCATAACTATAATCCATGTGACAAGTCGCTGCCTTAGTTCTTGTTTATCGTATCCGCCATTGAGACAATTTTACATGAACAATGTTTGCATGTGTGCTGGACCAATGTGTCTTATGAAAACAAGAAATTTATATAAAAAATATGTAAAAGAACTCTCACATTATCGAGTTTTACGGTTTTTCTTAGCTCAGATTGTATAGAATTTGATTCTTAAGACAACTGCATTAAAAAATGTCATATTTGACAAGATTGGCGTATACGATAAACAAGAACTGGGGGCGCGAAGTGACAACAACCATTTACGGTGCTATTCATACACAGCAAATCCCTGTCTCATCCTCCGCCTAACGCGGAAATCCGTTAATCATCACTCTGAGCTCGGGTTTGAATCCCGCCGAGGGTGTCAGAAATGATTTCCCGTTTCGGAGCTTATTTCAAACCCCAAAATAAAATACCGGCAAGGTTTACTCAGCCTTCACAAGAAATGAGTACCAGCCCTCTCGGGAGCTGGGAAACCCCCACTTCAACTGAAGTGGTTGGCGTAAGGCCGGCCCCCTTACCTGTAAAAATAAATAGGTTCAACTCGCCACATGCGACGCCTTCGGGGATAACGCGGCAAGGAGTTACACTATATGTGTAGCTTAGTTGCGTTTTTATGTCTTGCAGGGGTGGCCAACTTGATTAGATCCAAGATCCACTGTTTACTTACGAAACCCTGTGTGATCTACGAATTACATACTTCTTGAAACTTTAAATGAAACAGTATAGTTCAGTACACAATTATATTCAGTAGGTACACAGTATAGTTCAGTACACAATTATATTCAGTAGGTACACAGTATAGTTCAGTACACAATTATATTCAGTAGGTACACAGTATAGTTCAGTACACAATTATATTCAGTAGGTACACAGTATAGTTCAGTACACAATTATATTCAGTAGGTACACAGTATAGTTCAGTACACAATTATATTCAATAGGTACAGAGTATAGTTCAGTACACAATTATATTCAGTAGGTACACAGTATAGTTCAGTACACAATTATATTCAGTAGGTACACAGTATAGTTCAGTACACAATCAAGGACTCTAGGGGTCTATGACACTTGTTGTAGTGCCACAGAGGTGTACGAGCTTGGTCGTCGCTACAAAGCGCCAATACTCAAGCAAGACCCAGTTGCTGTAAGGCTGGATGGACCTTTGGTGACCGGTCATTGGTAAAGGTTTATAAATTTTTCAACCCAGCGAAGAGCAAATTTGAAAATATAAATGGTATATTTTTTGTGCTCCGCCGGGATTCGAACCCAAAACCTTCTCACTCAGAGTCCGCAGTGCTACCACTGAGCTACGGACCGGTTGAGACAGACATGAGTTTATTTTGGTAAATTTATCACTTTTCGATGTAATACGTTAACCTTGAAAGTGCTGGAGTTGCGAAGTAAAAATAGCATTTAATCTACCTGTACCCCCAGTATAAAATTTTACAAAAAACTCAATATCAAATGTATGAAAACTAAGATGCTCACTAGAGGCGCTGTTTAAGTTTCCATCATTTTTTGAGAAACGTAATTTTTCGTAATTGGGGACCTTGGGGTAAGTGTGCAGTATATTTTGTGTAAATTTATTTTTAAAATGATATAACACGAAAAAATATATTTACATGCAAAATTCTAAGAATGTTTTTGGCAAACAATGATAAGAAATTTGTAATTAAATATTGATACTATTAAAAAATGTAGCGAAATTATCTATCACTGCGTGTACTATTTTTTTTATCAAATTTTAAATATTTTCGTTTTAGTAATAAAAGTAATATTAGGATGATGTGTTGGTGAGTGCTGTTTTTGTATGAATCACACCTCAATAGTCCTCTGCTAGCTTTGTAGCTTGGTAGTAGCTATAAAAAGAACTAATTACAAGCAAAACTAAGTTGCTGTAAAGCTAGATGGACCTTTGGTGGACGTTTTTTATACAAAATTTTTATACAAAATCAACGATTGGCATAGGGCCTGTCCATATATTACATCATTCGCATTAAGGGGGGGGGGGTCTGGTCTGCGGATGATGGCAAATGATGTACCAGTACCAAAAGTGACGTCGTTCTTGTAAATACCAATTTCTACAAAATATACAAAATATTATGTAAGCAATATATCATTATTAATTATTAAGCTCATCCATTATTACAGCAAGAGGGGGAGGGGGGGTCATTAGATAATGACTATGGGATGATTGTAAGGGGGGGGGGGTCGAAAATCGGCCAAAATCGATGACGTAATTTATGGACGGCCCCATATTTGAAAATCACATGATATGTTTTTGTACTCTGAAAGGTCATATTCTTACGCCCGTTGTATCCGAAGATATCGCATGTAGCGAGTGAAAACTATTTATTTTCACGGGTAAGGGGGGTAGACTTACGCTTATCAATTATTTGAAGTTATGGTTTCCTTAATTCTAGGTTGCAAATTGTCTTTTGAAGACCGGGTAGATTTTATCGGTTATTTGATTGTTGGGTTCGAATTAAACGTTGAAAGAGAAGATCATTCCTGACATCCTTGTCGGGGATTAAGCCCTAGCTTTCTAGTTTTGAACCTAATCATTCAGCACACTCAAGTATTTACCTAACTCTTACTTGTTTATAGCCCCATTTACATTCAGCCACTTCAGCTCCCGCGAATATGGGCGGAGTAAGTGACCCACGAGGTGAGGAGGAAGGGGAAGTGGGGAGACAAACTAGCCAATGGCGCTCTAGAATCGTTCTTTTGACTCCCGAAAAAATGCCGTCAAAAGTGGAAGTTTACTGCAGCAATCGGGAGTCACTGCGTTTACGCCTGTTTACACGCATGCCTTGCTCACTTCCCTTCTCACTCGCCTCGCGCTAGGAGCTGAATGCAAACGGGGTATATAAAATTAGGAAATTCAAACATTTGCGTATTGTATAATGAAGATACGCATAAATTATATAAAGAAGTTGTACATAATATAACGTTGACCTTGCTCTGCCAAATTTTTATGTGAGTATATGCGAATATTATGTGTATTATCTAACAAACGAGTGTCTTCGTGGAATAGAATTTGGACTTATGAAAATTTTGACCTTGGTACTAATATGAGACAGATTCGTCATAATATTATTATGATGATATATGTTATAGAAATGTATAGGTAAGCAATATTATATTATAATCAATCTATAATCTATGTTTCAAAGATTGGCGATAATGTAAATTACACCTTTGATACTGCTGTACAAAAAAGCAATATTGTGCTTCTGCGAAACCCCTGCCTAAGGTTCTTTAATTAACCAAGATATTCTCCTTCGACCTGGAGTTCGTCTTCCCTCAATTCTTCCCCGGATATCCTTGATTTTTTCTGTATAAAGGAAGCACAAATAATTGTAATTTTGTGAGAAATTATCTCAGAAAAGTTCTCACATCAAAAAATAATTTACGCCAAAAATACTCAATGTATGATATTGGTAATATTTCCATTATCTATGTTTACAGCCCCCCACAGATGTCTAGTCATTCGCGACATTTTCGCATGTTAAAAATGGCGGCTGATCTGTAATGTACGTGGCTAAGGCCAAGAATCCATTTTAATTTTCATAGATGTTTTGTAGATATTCTAGTGTTTGTTTGTTTGTATAACTGGATGTATTTAATTGCTTGTATTCCTTGACTTTATAAGTTGGTATCAGGCTGACCCATCCATACTGTAAAAAAAATGGTTCACTTTCACCGGTCGATAGCTCAGTTGGTAGAGTGCTTGCATTCCATGCCGTGAGCTCGGGTTCGAATCCCGCCGAGGCGAGGGTGTCAGAAATGATTTCCCGTTTCGGTGTTTATTTCAAACCCCATAATAAAAATACCGGCAAGGTTTACTCAGCCTTCACAAGAAATGAGTACCAGCCCTCTCGGGAGCTGGGAAACCCCCACTTCATCTGAAGTGGTTGACGTAAGGCCCTTACCTGTAAAAATAAATAGGTTCAACTCGCCGCATGCGACCTCCTCGGGGATTACGCGGCAAGAAGTTACACTATATGTATGTGTAGCTTAGTTGCGTTGCGTTGCGTTGCCAATGTCACCCCTGTTTCAGGAAAGAACGGTAAGAGCTGCAGGGTATATGTCCATTTGAGATTTGATTTTTATGTTGTAAGTCCACATGCGGCATGTGTTAGTGCGAACTTATACGTGTCTGCTTATGGGAATGCGTTTAATATGAGTCTTAAATGATATATATATCTTTACAGCTTAAATTTAGATGAGATTTTGACCACATGCAAAGATGCCACGCACGTATGATCACATTATCACGCATGAAAACCCACTCATTGTTGACACAACGAAGTGTGTGATATAATAACAATTTCGCGGATACTTTGGCCATTATTTTGCGATGTTTTATCGCGCTCGCAAAATATTTTTCAGCGAATTGATAATTTGAAGATAAAATAGAATTACGTACGTTGGTCGTTGGCGTTATCTGCCCTTGAATATATATTTTGGTTTGACATTATGAACAGGCAGACTTCCTGGTGTTCTATAATTATACATTATGCGATGATAAAACACATTTTTTTATATTCACAACTGAATTATTACATGAATATAATGTTATATATATATTTTTAAATTGTCTATAAAGCAATCTATAATCTAAGTTGCAAGGGTATGTTAACCTTTAAGGCTCATATGCAATGCATGCCTACAGACAGGCACATGTAGGTTCGCGCCTACACATTCTGCATGTGTGCATACAAATAAAGAAAACCTCACATGGACATAAACCTTGCAACTCCTGCCGCCGTTCCCTGAACCGGGGTGGCATTGGCAAAAGTGAACCGATTTTTACAGCACGGGTGGTCAGCCTCGTACCAACCTATCATGTCAAATATATTTACGTTGCTGTAAGTGAATACTTTTTCTTTAAAGCTTTATTTCTACAAAATTCATACATTCCTAAAAAAAAAATAATACATACATACTATACCCAATAAATATAATAAGAATCACATTCTACACAATCTGAGCTAGGAAAAAAACGCAAAACACGACAATGCGAAAGTTGTTTTAAATATTCTTTAAATTAATTTTCAGTTTTCATAAGACACATTGGTCCAGTACACATTCTAACATTGCTCATGTGAAATTACCTCAGATGGATATTAGACAAACAAGCACTAAGAGGACGATTTGGCAGCAGTTCCCTGTCAGTTCTAGTTCACCTCAGGACTTCTGTATTGGTTACCATGTTTGACAAGGGAATTTGGACTTTGAATTTGAAATCTTGGACCGGTCCCATTGAGTTATACCGGTCCGTAAAATAATAATAATATTAGGATTATTTATTTGGTGAGCGCTGTTTTTGTGTGTATCACACCTCAAGAGCCCTCTGCGAGCTTGGTCGTCGCTGTAGAAAGCAATATTTTTCAAGCGAGATCCAGTTGCCGTAAGGCTGGATGGACCTTTTGATGACCGGTCTTTGGCAAAGGTTTATGAATTTTTCAACCCAGCGAAGAGCAAATTTGAAAATAAAAATGGTATATTTTTGTGCTCCGCCGGGATCCAAATCCACAACCTTCCATTTACGAGTCCGAAGTGCTGCCACTGGACTACGGACCGGTCCAAGATGCCAACGACACGCGGTGTACCTGAGCGGTTACCCATCCAAGTACTGAGCACGCCCAATGTTGCTTAACTTCGGTGATCTATGGGAACCGGTGCTTTCAACATGGTAACGTCGTTAACATGATATCGTAGTCCGGTGGCAACACTTCGGACTCGTAAATGGAAGGTTGTGGATTCGATACCGGCGGAGCACAAAAATGACCTTATAAAAAATGAATTTATATTTCCAAATGTGCTCTTCGCTGGGTTGAAAAATTCATGAAACCTTTACCAAAGACCGGTCACTGAAAGGTCTATCCAACCTTACAACAACTGGGTCTTGCTTGAGAATTGGTGCTTTCTACAGCGACGACCAAGCTCGCAGAGAGCTCTTGAGGTGTGATACACACAAAAACAGCGCTCACCAAATAAATCATCCTAAAAAAAAAATTAAATTAGGCTGATTTATTTGGTAAGCGCTGTTTTTGTGTGTATCACACCTCAAGAGCCCTCTGCGAGCTTGGTCCTAATACTGTTATTATTATTATTGGAGAATTCGGCGATAGACCCACATTTCCAAAGCTTCCAGTCTGTTCATTGAATTGACCTTGATTCATTATTTAACAGCTTGAATAAATATATGACACGGGTTTTTATAGTACGTTAGTTTTCATTTGTGTTTGAAACATAACGGTGTCTGTTGGCATTTATGACTGAGATGACCGATGCGATACATTTGTTTACCGATAAGGAGTTATTGTAATCGATAATCTTTAATCTAAGTTGCAAAGACGCATTATATTAAGTGCTCATACTCCGTACGCAATAGGTACACAAACACGTGTAAGATCTTTTACACAATCTGCATGTACATTAACAAAAAACGCAACTAAGCTACACATATTGTGTGACTTCTTGCTGCGTTATCCCCGAGGAGTTTGCATGTGGCGAGTGAATCCTCCTTTATTTTTCAATCGAAGTGGGGGTTTCACATATCCCAAGCGGCTGGATCTCATTTCTTGTCAAGGCTGCGTAAACCTTTCCGGTATTTTATTTTGTATTTTGAAATAAATACCGAAACGGGAAAACATTTTTGACACCATCGGTGGGATTCGAACTCGAGCTCTTGGCATGGAAATGCAATGCAAGCACCAACTGAGCTATCGACCGGACAAAATACATCTATTTAAATTTTTCAAACAGTTCTACTCTCCCCTCTCCCCTCTGATGATGATTACAATAATTTGAAGACCATTTGATTTAGATTGCGTTTCACGAAGTATTTTTTCAATGATGGTAAGCAGTTCATTATTTCTTTTCTTTTTCTTTTCTTTTAAAAAAAAAATGGATTCGTGAAAAGGAATGCAATTCACCAACCTATTCTGCCTGGCTAGAAACAGGTATACTATTAACATCATGAATTAATAATTCATTATTGTTTTTTTTAATGAATTTTTAATTAAAAATTACCCAATAACATCTGTTGAACCAGGGTCAAAGTTATGGTCAAATTACCCAAGCGGGGATCAAATCAACGTTATTCTATTCCAAATACGCTAGAATAATCAGCCCACTTGGCCCCCTTGGCCATAACACCATATCTCGACTCTTTGACATCTTTTTTTTTTTTTAAGAAAGCCTATGCGGGAGTTTCCCTAGATTCGAGAGACTCTAAGGGTCTATGACACTTGTTATAGTGCCGCAGAGGTGTTGGTGATGTGGCAGTTGTCCATGTCCGGTTGCAGGGCCGTTAGCTGCGCAGTGCTGTGGTGTGTGTGGCGTTGCTTTGTTTTAAGTAAGTTTCCGACCTTTCATGCAATAGATTTGACTTTTAGTTAATCAAGATTTTCCAGAATTGCATAGTCCGCCTCATACCAACCAATTAATCAACGAAAATAGGCTTCGCAAATCTTGCCGCATTTCCTGAAAATGAGAGGTGTCTAATCGAAATATATGTAACATTAAAGATTCACATTATATCGACGGTAAAAAGCCTATTTGACTTAAGCGACAAAAAGTCAATTTTACAGGAGAGCCAAAAAACTGTTTTTTTTTTTTATTATCTGCCATAACATTTTTGTTAGTGGATTAAATAAAAAATAATGTAATGAGGCAAAGCTTATTTTTTTATTTGCTTTTTTTTAACATAAGTAGATTTTAGATAAACATATACATTATTGAGATACTGTCGTTTAAGCAATTTGGCATTCATAATTATTTGAGGATAAATGACTGATGCGCCATTTTACTTTCTGTCATAAATGTATGAAAATGCCTTAAGTACCGACTCAACATTTTTTATTTCGAGGTAAAATGACTTAAATCCATATTTTCCTTTTGTTTAAATAGGGCTATACAATGCATACGCCACATAAAGTTTATACCTTGAGAAGTAAAATGACTTATCCGTAAAAACAATGCCTATTCGTAAAGGGTATATCTGACTTAAAGACAAGGCTGTTTTATTTTTCGATACGAAAGAACTGTGGTAGGAATAAATAATAGAAGTATACTTTCCTAAAAATCTTTTTAATTGAGCCAAAATATGAAATATTAATTAGTAAATAAATGCAAAAAATAGCAGTAAACTAAAAAAGGTAACCTGATGATGACCTACTAGGTCGAAAACGTTTGTAATTTGTTTTAAAGGTTTTAATCTTTTTAAATAAATTTTATTGTGCAAATAAACAGTGTTTTGTTTTGAATTCATTCAAAAAAATTATAAATTAAAAAAGGTAATTTGAGACCACAAATTAATGATAACATTATATTTTGAATTGTTTGTGTATTAACACTGTGAAAATTCATATTCAATATTATTTTATTAATTTGATTGAAGATTTAAATCAAAACACTGTTTTGTATTTTCACGATTAAAATCAATTTATTATTTAATTTACAAACGTTTTCGATAAAATATCATCGTCAGGTATACAAAAATTTAAATCGATGATATTTTATCGAAAACGTTTGTAAATTAAATAATAAATTAATTTTAATCGTGAAAATACAAAACAGTGTTTTGATTTAAATCTTCAATCAAATTAATAAAATAATATTAATGATAACACATAATTAAGAACAAGCAAAATAATAGCAATAAAGAATAATTGAAACATTACATAAAAGTACACATTGCAATAGCTTTTAATCAAATTATTTATTGTACAATTGTATTGTACCTGAGTGAAAAAACTACGAACACAATTTTTGTTTATTTCTATACAATAAATGGTTAATGCTGGAGTGAAGTTTTCCGGGATCTGTTGCCGTGGTCTGTGGGAGCTGGAGCTTCCGGACGTTTCGCCCATTTCTACGATGGGCTTCTTCAGCGTGAAGTATGATGATGATGAAGATCTTGATGAGAACTGTGAAAGGTCCGGAAGCTCCAGCTCCCACAGACCACGGCAACAGATCCCGGAAAACTTCACTCCAGCATCATCAGCCGGCCGTGTAAGCCTAAAACTCTTATATAAATGGTTAAGTTTATAAAAAACATGTAACATGAATTTAATACTTTTGATGTTTTGGTATTTTTGAAAAATATACTTACAAGAAAATAAAATAATAAGTAATGACTCCACACAGAGAGTGGCAAATTAAAATAACTATGAAAACACAAAATTCAAAGTACGTAAGTAAAATTAAATTAAGAAAAATATCATGCAATTAAATGTAATAGCACAGGTTCCACATGAATAGGTATTATAAATAAGGACGTATTTTAAGTAGGTATTTCGATATCCTCAACATCAGAGTCCAAGAGCACCTCAACTGTTTCATTACCGTGAGGAATATCAGCTGTACACTCTGCGCAATACCTTTGTGGTATGACGAATGTTTTACACAATTTTACCAAATCATCATACTTCTTCTGTGGTAAAGCCAGACGTCTTTTATAAATATTTTCTGCAGGTTTTCCTTTCGTGCCACACACTAGGATGTCCTCGCTTGTGGCATCCATCGTGTATTTTACCACGATTTTGTTGGGCATCTGCTTTTTAAATGTAGCTATTCTGATTCGGTTTATTTTGCTTTGTAAATTTCCTTTGAAATATTTATCGGAAATTCCACTTCACCCAACAAAATCAGTAGGTATGGCAGAGTTTCGACATGATAAGGCTTGGGTGATTTCCTAGCTAGCTCAAATACTGTGCTCCATGGTGATGGAGCCCAAATAATATTTTTTGACACACTGCCTTCTATCACGGAGTGCATAGAATCAACAGGCATGTATGTGTGACCCGGAAGAAGGTAGTTGAGTTGAATGGTGCTGATGTTTTTACATACATTATGCAATGTATAGTGGATTGTGGCAAAAACAGTGCGGTTCTTATTCTGCCCCGGGCAAGAATTACTGTATAGTAATAAAGTTTTAACTGTGCCCCTCTGGTCAACATTTTGGATATATTTGTTTAATATAGTTGACACCTCTGTGGCTCCTCTTTACCCATCTGCTTCACCCCAGCAAAAACAAAATCCTCTTGTTCCAGATTCGTAAAACGTTAAATTATACATCCCGTATTTCCTGGAATAGTACAACAGCATGCTTTCCCCGTATGGTGTATTTAAGACCTTTTAAAGGTCAAATGATGTGCTCAATACATTATTGCTTAAAGAATGGATCTGCTTGTGAAGTTTGAATCTCTGGTCTGAATGTTTCCCTTCCCCAATTTTCATTTCAGCTAGTTCGGCGCTTGTATTGTTCTCAAAACGCAGGCATTTCGCACATTTATCTTTCTTAGGAATGTGGAAACCTATATTGAAATCGTTTTTGAACGTATTTTTGAATACCTGTTCCCCTACCACATCCATCCCTTTAGTGGTTAAATCCAGTTTATAGAGGGTGTACAAATAGCTCAATTTTTTTCAAGGATTGCTGAAGGTAAAGCTTACTGGAGTCGCGCCTACAGTAATGTAGGGAACTGCTGGTAAATTCTTAATACAGGATTGTAGTACTTGCATAATTACCTCTTTGGTTTTATTCGGTCGTATGATTTTCCATCTGGAATCTTCTTTGGCGAAGCCTTGAATGGCAATAAATACTGTAGTGAAGATTTTTTTGTGATGTGTTAAGGGTGTTTAACAAAAAAATTTGGCACACCTGTTTTCTCTTTTCACCTTCATTTATGAAATATAAAAATGTATAATGATGTTTGTCGGAGTCTTTCGATCTTTTTCGCTTATTTTTTCCCTTTTTGTCATTGCCACTAGCCACTCTTTCGTGGCTTAATTTTCAATCTTCCAATAATGTGGAAATAAATCGTCTTCTGTAATTTCTCCACATTTATTGGTGCACGTCTTTGTACTCGCATCATTACCAGTATAGCAGGGGGTTCGCATCTTTGTTTTTGGGAACAACTACTCCTTTTCTATCAATGTGTTTTTTTTTCACTGGAATATTTCACTGGATACTGCTTAATAAAATTTAATTCAAATTTAAGTAAGCAGTATTGCAGCAGACTGACCGGTCAATAGCTCAGGTGGTAGAGTGCTTGCATTCCATGCCGAAAGCTCGGGTTCGAATCCCACCGAGGGTGTCAGAAATGATTTCCCGTTTCGGTGTTTATTTCAAACCCTAAAATAAAATACCGGCAAGGTTTACTCAGCCTTCACAAGAAATGAGTACCAGCACCCTCGGGAGCTGGGAAACCTCCACTTCTACTGAAGTGGTTGGCGTAAGGCCGGCCCCCTTACCTGTAAAAATAAATAGGTTCAACTCGCCACATGCGACCCCTTCGGGGATAACGCGGCAAGAAGTGGCACTATATGTGTAGCTTAGTTGCGTTGCGTTTAGTATCGTTTATAATTATATATAATATAATTATGTAAACATAGATACCTACTCATTTTGTGAACATCCACTTGTCAACAGTAATAAAATATGGAAATATTTTTCATTGACAACAAACAATAACTTCCCGTAGATACATCGATTCCGAGTGTTGACTGAGATCCTGGCGTTGCAGAGCATCAACCAACCGATAGCACGCTCAACATACTACTGAAGCGACATCTTCAATGCACTTCTATTCACACAAGACTACATTAAACGACAACCCATGTTTATTTGGTGCAGCTTAAACGCCAACGACCATTCCAAAATCATTTGTTTGAATAGATTCAAATGCCAATAATCATTACATTGATCTTGAAGATAAATAGCTTATGCGCCAGTTCTATTATAAAAATTTGGAAGGACACTTTGCTCAAGCGACATCACCAGTGATGTATTGCAAGAACGCTTAATGCTGAACCGACAGTCATTTAGTAAATAAAAGGAGGATATATGATTTAAGCACCATTTGTGATAGATCCACTATGAGTCTTATTAATTTATACGACAAAGTCATATTTTTTATGGTAAAGTGAAATTACTTATGCGACTTTGAATATTGAAGACACAGCATGCCTATCTAACTTAACTACCTCGTCCACTCTCAAGTCGTCAAGTACATTTAGGATATGCACCACCAACAACTTGTAATAGTATACTTTAACGACATTTCGTTAAAAAGTGTCATAAATCGTGGGACATCAGTCCATGAAATTTATAAACGCCATACAAGGTGCTTTATGACTTAAGCGACAAAAAAGTTATCTGATCGCGCCAAAAGTTAGACCATTCGACGCAGCTTGAAAAACCGAGAAAAACGATGTATATAACTCAATATCGCCCATGATGTCGCTTAAGTCAAATAGGCTTTTTACCGTCGATATGCACTTTAAAAAACAGACATGCACAAGTTCGCGTGCAACATGCCGCATGTGGTCCTACAATATAAAAACCCCAATGACACATGGACATACACCCTGCAACTCTTGCCGAACTTCCCTGAAACAGCGGTGACATTGACAAAGTGGACTATTTTCTACAGCATGGGTGGTCAGCCGCATACCAAACTGTTAGATGGGGGAATCATTATTATTAACGTATGTTTACGATAAGTAGAATGATAAATGTACATACGTGATAAGGAAATATTATGAGCTCATATAAATGATAACGTTGTATCGATCGATTTTTTTACCTCCACGTGTAACCTTGCACCGATGTACATACATGGTGAAATTGTCAGGTTGGCAGTTAAGATGCGATGATGGAAAAACACCAGTTTTCACTTATGTGGCCTTGATACAGGCCCGGATTAACCCCTCTGGACGCCCTGGTGCGGGAAAAAGCTCGGGGCCCCCTATACGCTCCCCCCCTCCATGAAAACCCCCCACCATTTCCTCATACTTTTCCATAACCTCAAAGATGCATATCTTTTCCGAAAAAAAAGTACGTTTAGAAGTTTTTTCGATACAATATTTTTAAGCTTTTCGGGGGCCTTTGGTAGCGTATGTCTCATAAGACTTACACTCCAAAGATATTTTGTTGCAATGCTTGTAAAGTTATTTCTATTGCCTGTCATCGGGGACCCCTTTAGTTACAAATGTCCGGAAAAACCTGGGCACTGATAAAAATATAAGAGTTTTTTGGCTCTGTGGCGGCCCTCTGAGTGTGGGGGCCCTGGTTCGGTTGTACCGCTCGAACCGCCCTTAATCCGGGACTGCCTTGATACTTAATGCAAGTCAGCTGTGCGACTTGAAGAGGTCAAAAGGTCATCAGATGGTCTGATTTTGCAACTTTGATTATGGTAATGATGAAAAGACTGACGGAGAAAGTATACGTTGCAAGAAGAGATGGATGTCGTGGTAAAGGAAGAGCGAGAAAGGTATGGATGGACCAAATATCCGAAATTGCAAATGAAATGGAATATCCAGAGTCATGATTCCTTGCCTTTTGGTTGGTATGAGGCTGACAACCCGTACTGTAAAAAATGGTTCACTTTTCCGATGTCACCCCTGTTTCAGGGAAGGTCGGTAAGAGTTTCAGGGCTTATGTTCATTTGAGATTGGGTTTTTTATACTGTAGGTGCACATGCGGCATGTGTGAGCGCGAAATTATGCGTGTCAGCTTGTGGGAATGCATTTAATATGAATCTCAAATGATACATATCTTTGTAGCTAGATTAGATTAGATTATGAAGAAGGTATTCTGTAATAATCAATATGTTGATACAACCAGGGAATCCAATCCCGCATCAAAATCTCAATCCCGCGAATCTGCGGGATTAGGGTCATCAATCCCGCAGATTTGCGGGATTCACGGGATTAAAAAACAAACGTTATTTTGGGTTTGAAATAAACAAAGAAATGGGGAAATATTTTTTTCAACCTTCGGTGGGATTAGAGCCTTTTGCTCAGCATGGAATACAAGCACTCTACCAACTGAGCTACTGACCGAACGATTATAGGTATTAAATTTGAATCGGTAGAAATTTGAGTTATTTAAAAAACATGTGGTTGCAGTATCTATAATCTAAGTTTCAAAGATAATTTACATTCAAGATTCATATCAAATGCATTCTCATAAGCATGACACGAATAAGTTTCCGCTAACACATGACCTACTGTATAAAAACCCAAATCTCAAATGAACATAAGCACTGCAACTCTTGCCGACGTTCCCTGAAACAGTGGTGACATTGGTAAAGTGAACCAGTTTTTAAAGTATGGGTGGTCAGCCTCATACAAACCTATAAGTCAAGGAATCCTTTTCTTTTGTTTAGTTTTTTCAGGAAGCATAAATTTTCTTACTTTCGCATACAATATAATAAATTAAATAAAAAATAATTTTAAATATTGGTTAATTTATGAGCATGAACTTTGAACGACTCGTGTATTGAAATATGATTAAATGTACAACATTTAAATAAATCAATACTTGTATTCAATTAGTATTAAAAATATATAATAAGGTTAAATGAGTGATTATAAAATATAAATTATATGATCACATATTATGACCTATCCGGAATCAGTAATCATACTACTGTTTATTAGCATTATCAGCGTTGAAGTATGTCAACGAACTATTCTAGAACATAATAATGGGTGATTTTTTAAGAGCTTGAGAACTTTTTTTAAAAAAAAAACGCATAAAATTTGCAAAATCTCATCGGTTCTTTATTTGAAACGTTAGATTGGTCCATGACATTTACTTTTTGAAGATAATTTCATTTAAATGTTGACCGCGGCTGCGTCTTAGGTGGTCCATTCGGGAAGTCCAATTTTGGGCAACTTTTTCGAGCATTTCGGCCGGAATAGCCCGAATTTCTTCGGAAATGTTGTCTTCCAAAGCTGGAATAGTTGCTGGCTTATTTCTGTAGACTTTAGACTTGACGTAGCCCCACAAAAAATAGTCTAAAGGCGTCAAATCGCATGATCTTGGTGGCCAACTTACCGGTCCATTTCTTGAGATGAATTGTTCTCCGAAGTTTTCCCTCAAAATGGCCATAGAATCGCGAGCTGTGTGGCATGTAGCGCCATCTTGTTGAAACCACATGTCAACCAAGTTCAGTTCTTCCATTTTTGGCAACAAAAAGTTTGTTAGCATCGAACGATAGCGATCGCCATTCACCGTAACGTTGCGTCCAACAGCATCTTTGAAAAAATACGGTCCAATGATTCCACCAGCGTACAAACCACACCAAACAGTGCATTTTTCGGGATGCATGGGCAGTTCTTGAACGGCTTCTGGTTGCTCTTCACCCCAAATGCGGCAATTTTGCTTATTTACGTAGCCATTCAACCAGAAATGAGCCTCATCGGTGAACAAAATTTGGCGATAAAAAAGCGGATTTTCTGCCAACTTTTCTAGGGCCCATTCACTGAAAATTCGACGTTGTGGCAGATCGTTCGGCTTCAGTTCTTGCACGAGCTGTATTTTATACGGTTTTACACCAAGATCTTTGCGTAAAATCTTCCATGTGGTCGAATAACACAAACCCAATTGCTGCGAACGGCGACGAATCGACATTTCACGGTCTTCAGCAACACTCTCAGAAACAGACACAATATTCTCTTCTGTACGCACTGTACGCATTCGTGTGGTTGGTGTAATGTCCAATAAAGTAAACTGAGTGCGAAACTTGGTCACAATCGCATTAATTGTTTGCTCACTTGGTCGATTATGTAGACCATAAATCGGACGTAAAGCGCGAAACACATTTCGAACCGAACACTGATTTTGGTAATAAAATTCAATGATTTGCAAGCGTTGCTCGTTAGTAAGTCTATTCATGATGAAATGTCAAAGCATACTGAGCATCTTTCTCTTTGACACCATGTCTGAAATCCCGCGTGATCTGTCAAATACTAATGCATGAAAATCCTAACCTCAAAAAAATCACCCTATATAAGCAATCCCTTTGCAGGCGTACACACGGATTTCAGAATACTAATGCATTAGTAGGCAGGTGTATGAGTGACCCCCCATGTTTTGTTTGTGCGTTAAAAGTCGTCCAATGCACATACAAAAACGGAAGAATTGGTTTGATTTTTCGTGGTATACCTAATCTAATCTAATCTAAAGTGCAAAGATATGTTACATTGGAGACTCACATTACATGCATTCTCACAACCAGACACGTACAAGTTCGCGCTTGCACATGCCTCATGTGAACCTACAACGTAAAAACTAAATCTCAAATGGGCATACACCCTGCAACTCTTGCCGTCCTTCCCTGAAACAGGGGTGACATTGGCAAAGTGAACCATTTTTACAGCATGGGTGGTCAGCCGCATACCACTGGTGAAAATATTCAGTATAAAGTCGGGTAACGTTGGGTAAGAATAAGCGAACATAAAAGGGCATTTAGGGGTCTGACTGGGTACTCTGAGATGGCGGACCACTGCATTGAAAAAGATCATTCTTTCGATACAACAGGAGTAAAGTTCCTCCACTCAGGGTGCAAAGGCAGACAACTTTTAGCCCTTGAAACTCTTGAAATCCAATACAATTTGAATAATATTATTAATAAGAAAATACCTAGTCCTTCTCCCCCACTAACAGTACCTGCCCGAAAAACCCCACGCACTTTCTCTTTCCTACCATGAATTTTGACCCTTTTGTTTTTAACCTCAGTTAGCCTCTGAAGGTGGACGGAAAAAGTCCGAAAGCGCTTAGGCATAGTAAACTCAAAAATGTAAAAATAAAACTATGTTATAAAAACGGTTTTTTAAATTAAAATTAAAATGAATTTTTACTCAGTGATGAACTATAATCTATAATCTATAATCTAAGTTGCAAGGATATATTCATTCAAAGCTCTCAGATGTATGCCCACAAACAAACACGTGTAGTTCGCGCTTACAAATGCTGATTGTGTAGGTACTTACAAATAAAATTCAAACTAACTTTAGAAAATTTAAATATAAATTATTCTACATTAAAGATTTCAAATTATGATTACGGTCGTTAGACATTTTAAAGAATGAAAAAAAAAAACGGATTTTACTGACATGGCCGTGCAAAAGAGAAGAACGAGCAATTTAAAAAAAAAACAACTAAAAAATCATATTTAAACGAACAACAATAATTCAACAGTTCGTGGTTCCTCTTTGTAGAGGACACACGTCTCCTGAAGACGTCGGATATGACTCCGATGAAACGTAGAGAGTCTCTTTTGCACGATTAGTAAAATCCATTTTTTTTTATTCTACATTGTTTAATAATTTTTGCGATAGGTACTCTTTAATCCTAAAAACACCTATACCAGGCAAATAACACGCTCAGGTTACTTGCCTATTGTCTATGACTGGCAACTTTAAACCACTAATCACTTTCTACTTGCAACTCGGTGCTAAAAGACTGCCACGTCTGAACGAGGCATTAACCACAGTGAAAACAGAGCGATGAACTAAAGTGACTTCTTACGAAATAGAACACGCATACTAAAACCAAACAGTTACCCAAGAATAAAACTTGGTCTTATCTAACACACAGTGTTTACCAAAATATGCAGTGAAATAAAAGCAGCACCTCGAGTGAGCGTTTTAATTTACATATATTTTTAGTGAAACGCAAAGGTCCAGTTTAGACTAACAGTTTTTCCCGAGGTACTGTAGAAAGGTAGATATATTTTTTACTAGTTTTACGCAACCGAGTGTGGATATTTTTGTGGGTGTCGAAGCTAAGAATAGCTGATTATTTTAAGATTTCTCTGGAACTGAAATGCTGCACGTTTTTCCTAAGACTTATTTAATGTGATCCTCTTATGTGTGCGATGGTATGGACACGTGGAAACTGTGAACCTATCTATCTTTACTTTAGTAATTAAAACTCTGTTTTATTTTCACTCTTTATTATTTTTTTAGTTTTTGGACCCAAACGTTTTCGATTACACTGTAATCATCATCAGGTCAATGTAATCGGTCTGTGTAATCGAAAACGTTTGTGTCCAAAAAAAAAAAACGCAACTAAGCTACACATATAGTGTAACTTCTTGCCGCGTTATCCCCGAAGGAGTCGCATGTGGCGAGTTGAACCTATTTATTTTTACAGGTAAGGGGGCCGGCCTTACGCCAACCACTTCAGTTGAAGTGGAGGTTTCCCAGCTCCCGAGAGTGCTGGTACTCATTTCTTGTGAAGGCTGAGTAAACCTTGCCGGTATTTTATTTTGGGGTTTGAAATAAACACCGAAACGGGAAATCATTTCTGACACCCTCGGAGGGATTCGAACCCGAGCTCATGGCATGGCATGCAAGCACTCTACCAACTGAGCTATCGACAATGGAAATATAAGCAGCGAAATATTAATAAAACACAGAAAAAAGTATTGGTTAATCAGAAAAAGGATTTTAAACTTAAATATGTAAGATTTTGAGTGTTAAAAATGACTATCTGTGTCAACAAAATTTTAAAGGCGGCTTTTAATGCCATCCTGAAAAAAATTATTTTGTTCTTTGACCCCACAGCTGATAGTTCACTAGGTATACACTTGAATCAATAACTGGAGCATTATTAGTGCACAGTATTTGAATTTTCGCGAGTGAACAGAAGTGGTTGGCGTTAGGCCGGTCCCCTTACCCGTAAAAATAAATAGGAGAAATTTTTCTCCTTCGGAGATAACGCAGGCAAGAAGTTACACTATATGTGTAGCTTAGTTGCGTAGTTTAGATTGACAACATAGATTGACCGGTCCGTAGTCCAGTGGTAAGGTAACACTTTGGACTCGTAAGTGGAAGGTTGTGGGTTCGAATCCCGGCGGAGCACAAAAATATACCATTTATATTTACAAATATGCTCTTCGCTGGGTTGAAAAAAATCATAAAGCCTTTACCAAAGACCGGTCACTAAACGGTCCATCCAGCCTTACAGCAACTGGGTCTTGTTTGAGTATTGGCGCTTTGTAGCGACGACCAAGCTCGTACACCTCTGCGGCACTACAACAAGTCGACTGCTCCAAGGAAGACAGCACTAAGTCAAAAAATACAATTTTGCAGGAAAGCCAATTGAATGTTATTTATTCCATGGAGTACAATGCATAAACTTTTTTTTACATTAATTTATTAACGAATTTAAAAGAGATAGAGACACGGCTGTCATCTTGGAATGAAGATAATGATTTGTTACCTTCAGAAATGGAAATAAGTCAAAAACCTAAATTTCGGAGCTACTTCCTTCTTCCTCGGAGCAGTCGAAGTGTCATAGACCCCTTGAGTCTCTAGAATCTAGGAAGTCTCCCGCACAGGATTTCTTAAAAAAAAAAAAAAATTAAACGAACAAATTGTTCACCTTGTCAAAAAAAAAACGAGAAAAAGTCCTCCTTTGGAAAAAATCCTTTCTTATTTCCGGCATAAGTTTGGTACAATAAAGCTGGGAAAACGTGGTCGGAATTAAAATCTACATTTTACATGAAGTCGCCGTTTAATTTCGTGACAGAGTTTTTTGTAAATCTCTCCGAAGGAGAATGTAAACATCTCGAGCCGTTTGTGATACAAATTTATTGCGTCACGTGTGACAGAAGAAAAGTGTGTGTGTGTGTGTGTCACACTGTGTTTGTTTTCGTGCTAGATGAAGAGTCGTTGAACCCGAAATAATCGAAATAGAAATGTTTTTTTTTATTTCCTGAAATTTTTTTTTTAGAAAATGTCGCAAAATACTGAGTAAACTATTGTTTGTTTTGAAAACAGTTTTGAATATACATATTTATTTTATTAATTCTTATTTATGATAGATTAAACGGTGGTATACTAGTGCCAACCTTGATGTATGGAAGTGAAGCCTGGACGGTGAGTGAAAGGGAAATTAGTAAAGTCCATACAGTAGAAATGGACTATCTAAGAAGTATGATTGGGAAAAAACGAAGTGACAGGGTGAGGAATAATTTTGTAAGAGAAGAATGTGGTGTAAGGGAAAGTGTGAAAGTGAAGATTAAAAGAAGTATGTTAAGATGGTTCGGGCATATGGAGAGAATGAGTGATGAAAGATTGACGAAGAAAGTATATGTTGCTAAAATAGATGGATGTCGTGGTAGAGGAAGACCGAGAAAAGTATGGATGGATCAAATTTCTGAAATAGCGAATGAATGGGATATCCAGAGTCATAATAAAAGGAGGACTTGCATGAAAAAGGTTATGACTCTGGATGAAATGAAAGAAGTGTGCAAGGACAGGAAGAAGTGGCGGCTAATCTGCAATGGTGATTTCTAATGTTGGTGTATTAATTTGCTACATTTTTTGCATAGGAAATTTCTGACTTTTTTTGTATAGATTTCTTTGTAAGGTTTTGTTCTTTTATATATTTAAATGTAATTTTTTATTCATATTCCTTGACTTATAGGTTGGTATGAGGCTGACCACCCAAACTGTAAAAAATGGTTCACTTTGCCAATGTTACCCCTGTTTCAGGGAAGGTCGGCAAAAGTTGTGGGGCTTATGTTCATTTGAGGTTTGGATTTTATTTGTAAGTACACATTCAGCATTTGTAAGCGCGAACTACACTTGTTGGTTTGTGGGCTTACATCTGAGAGCTTTAAATGAATATATCCTTGCAACTTAGATTATAGATTATAGATTATAGAATGGTGTTCACGCTTTACCTCACCAAAAAGAGACTAAGCTGAGAAAAGCGTTTTTTAAATAAATTAATACTATGATTATTATACTATGAAATGAAAGTAGTATGCAAGGACCCAGTGCCGGCGCTAGGGTTGGGCGCGGTCGGGCGACCGCCCAGGGCGCCGGGTATGAAGGGGCGCCGCAAGCGCCCCTTTATATTTTTTAGTAATTTTGAAGTTTTTGGGGCATTAAAACTCAAAAATATTTATTTTTCGTAAACAGTAAAAATTGAACCGGTAAAATAATTGTTAGATACATTCTTAGAAAGAGAAATGAAAACAATAATATTTTTATTTTGTTATTGCTAGGTATATTTATTTTTACTTCTTACTTAAAAAAGGTACTTATGTATTTCACGACCTTGTTTTTTATTTCGTTAAATGTTTTGATTATGAATGACTGAAATTATTTTAAGTAAGATGATTTAAGAAATGGACTATCTGAGAAGTATGATTGGAAAAACGAAGTGACAGGGTGAGGAATGGTCTTGTAAGAGAAGAATGTGATGTAAGAGAAAGTGTGAAATTGAAGAATAAAAGAAGTTTGCTAAGATGATTCGGGTATATGGAGAGAATGAGTGATGAAAGACTGAAGAAAGTATATGTTGCAAGAACAGATGGATGTAGTGGTAGAGGAAGACCGAGAAAAGTATAGATGGATCAAATTTTTGAAATAGTGAATGAATGGGATTTCCAGAGTCATAATAAAAGGAGGGCTTGTATGAACAAGGTTATGACTCTGGATGAAATGAAAGAAGTATGCAAGGACAGGAAGAAGTGGCGGCTAATCTGCAAGTTTTATTTGTAATGTTGGTTTATTAATTTTTTACATTTTTTGGATAGAAAATTTAATAACACACAGTTTTAATTCACTTTTATTTTATTTAAATTATGTCTAACGTTTTTGCCTAAAAAGGCATCCTCAGGACAATGACAATCAAAAATTCTTTTTTGTCAGTCGTGAGGTCAAAAAGTTTGGCGACCGCTGTTCTAAAGCATCGACAAGCCATGCTTATCAGAGTTCAAGTTTGCGATCTAAGCGAAAAAAAGAATATTTTGCATTTAATTGGCCAAGTGTCGCATCAAATTATTAGTTCTAAGTAACCATCAAATGGCCCGTTATTTTATGATCCTGAAACTCTGTGAATATTTTTTTTTAGTCAATTGGCACATTTTAGGGGGCGGCAATCGTCATTCGAACAATTTTTTTTTTTTTCATACATCGAAAAAACCAGTCGAGTGGGCATGCATTCGAGAGCTTTTTAAATTAATATATTATTGCAACTTAGATTAAAGATTAAATATTGTTGTAAGAAATATTTTCACACTATTCATTTTAAAAATTGTAAATAATTCAAGTTATAAAGGAAGTTCAAAAATAAAAATTTTGGTCTCGCCTCAAAAAATCTCGCCCAGGGCGCTGGTAGTGCTAAAACCGGCACTGCAAGGACCGATAGAAATGGCGGTTGATCTGTAATGCTGGCGTTTAAAACTGAGGCTTTAAAACAAAATCACTTTTTATAGAATATAATAATATCCTCCCCAAAACACAAGCTATGCTTACTTTGGGGAGTATTTATCGTAATTAGATTTTTTAAATTTATTTTTATTTTAATACTTTGTACATATTGATAAAAACAATAAAGACCTTATGATTATGATTATGCTTAGTAGCTTTTTAATTTTTTTACTGTTTAATTGTTCAGTGATTATTTGTTTTTTTTTTATACTCAAATGTAATTAATTACTTATATTCCTTGAGTTATACGTTGGTATGAGGTTGACCACCCATACTGTAAAAAATGGTTCACTTTGCCAATGTCACCCCTGTTTCAGGGAAGGTCGGCAAGAGTTGCAGGGCTTATGTTCATTTGAGATTGGGTTTTTTATATTATAGGTCAACATGCGGCATGTGTAAGCGCGAAATTATACATGTCTGCATGTGGGAATGCATTTAATATAAATCTTAAATGATATATATCTTTGCAGCTTAGATTAGATTAGATTAGATGAGCGCGGTTTTTGTGTGAGTCACACCACAATAGTGTCTTTTGTAGACGAAAAATTTTGTAGAAAAAAAAAAAACGAGCAGAGCTGTTACAAAATAAATCATACTTGTATAATTGTCACTTTCATCATGAAATATTTAAGCCCGGTATTTCCAATGTTAGCATACCGCTTTATACTGAGTGAAAAGGACGCACTTATTTCCATCGCTTGGATTTGTTTTTTTATCAGTTTAAAGGCACATATGCTAACGTTGAAACTACCAGGCCTTAGTTAGTTCTTGTTTCAAGTCATGCAGCATATAAAATAGTGTATTAATAAGATGCTTACGTATCGACGGTTAAAATGCAATAGGGCATAAGCGACAAAAACTAAATTGTTCAGGAGAGCAGTTTAAAGTTCGAGATTGCAGAAAAATGGTATAACTTTTTTTATTTTATCATATCGTTAAAATCAAAACAGCTCTAAAATATTAAAAATAAAGACATTTATTGACATTCCTAGTAATGTAGTTTTACGATTTTTTGTATGTCACAAAATCTTGTCGCCAAAATCTTGTCGGTTACACCAAAACCATACTTCAAAAACGCAGTTGTTTGCTTGGGCATAAGCAACGAAAAAATCATGGTAGAGCTATGGGACTTAGAACTTTAGAAAGAGCGGAGAATTTTAAGTAGGACAGCATTCATTACCTACTCATTTTTGACTAAAACGTCGCTTATGCCCTACTTCCTTTTAACCCTCGATATAATTAACACAGAGAGACACGTGTGTAGAAACATTGTAAGAAGCCTGAGACACGTGCTCGCCTGTCAACACGGATTACAGATTAAAATATCTGTGTTTCATTACGTAACAGTTACAGAAGTATGTTTAGCCTTGAAGTTGTGTACAAACTAAAACTCTCACTAGATGCAGTGTTTTACTTTCAATACATTTTTGTTAAACGCCATGATTGAGTTTAAACGTAAAGCCTTACACGTGGGGTAAATAATCGAATCAAATGCGGGAATCTAGGCGTTTTTCGAAAAGGAAACAAATATATGGAAATGATGATAAAATAATTTCCAGTGTTTCAATATATTTATCTTGTTTTCGAAAATAATCTAGATCTCCGCTTTTGATTCTATAAGTCTAAATTTTAAGTAATAAACAACTTGGTTATCATCTTCAACGCTTACGAAACTAAGAGAATGTGTTTAACAAATATTTTGGTTCAAAAAGAATATAAACCAGAGGAAAGTTAGGAGTTTGTTTTGGACTTTCAACAGCACTTTAGCGGAAGAGAAACTCTCACATGTGGTTCGTTTTTTCTTTTGAATATTAATAGACTGGAGCCTCGAAATCTCCAGAAAATATGGACTTAGGAATTAATATCAACTAATCGAAGAACATAAGGGTTTTCTCTGTGTCTATTACACATGAAAGCCTACAAAGTTGTAAGGCCTCAAAAATCTATGAAAAATGTATGGAAAATAAATTATACTACAAACTCCCCCCCCTACACCTCCTCATCACCCGGCAACAATTTTCACTAAGCCATAAGGAGGAGATGGGATCTATAATAATCTATAATCTAAGTTGCAAGGATATAAAAGCTCTCACATGCAAGCCCACAAACAAACACGTGTAGTTCGCGCTTACATATGCTGAATGTGTAGGTACTTACAAATAAAATCCAAGCCTCAAATAAACATAAGCCCTGCAACTTTTGCCAACCTTCCCTGACACAGGGGTGACATCGGCAAAGTGAACCATTTTTTACAGTTTGGGTGGTCAGCCTCATACCAATTTATAAGTCAAGGAATACAAGCAATTATTTACATCCAGTTATACAAGCAAACAAACACTAGAAAATTTGCAAAACATCTATAAAAATTAAAATTTATTCTTGGCGTTAGCCGCCTACATTACAGATCAGCCGCCATTTTTTTCGGTCCTTACATACTTTTTACATTTCATCCAGAGTCATAACCTTTTTCATACAAGCTCTCCTTTTATTATGACTCTGACTTATAATGGTTATTGCTAATTTACAACGTACCTAAAAAACTAACATAAAAAAAAACAAATACACAATCAATTCAACATAGATTATAGATTGAATTTTTTTTTGCTTGAATGGTCATTTCAGATAAATAAACTGTAAATTTCACATTCTTACGTACCCACAACCCAACACAATGAGGTATCGCAAGAGTTAAGTTAAAAAAAAAAAATAAACAAAGCACAAAAATGGCCGGCCAACTAAAGTAAGCCAAACAGACAAACACTCTCCGTTTTCAGATTGATGGACACCGCGGTATTTTCACATTCAGCTATAGCAGCCATCATTTCCCATGATTACTTTTTTCACACAATCTTCCTCGAAACAAGGCGGAATAAATTACCGCGAGCAAACAATAAAAATATCAAGCAACGCGATATTTCAAGTGACTAAAAAAAGTAAAATCTGTGCATACATTTACATATAATAATGCAAATGTCGGCAATTTCACGAAGAGCCGGTCGTGCATTATGGAATCGTTTTGTAAGTGAAAGATAACTTTTACTTGAGACAATGAGCAAAGCCTTTCACACGCTGCTAGAGATGAATTCTACACTCCGTATTCATAAATCTTACTAACACTCACCTAAGGCTTCACTAGAGTTGTTTTGTTTTTAAATAGATTTTTGAAGAGGAATGCAATTCACCAACCTATTTTGCAGGCGCGTGCATAGGATATCTTCTTCTTTCCCTTTGCCTTATCCCATCATCTATAAAAACAACTTTGGGTATTATCCCTTTTTATACCCCACAAAGTTTCTTAAAGGTTATCTCGGATTCTATTCATTAGAGTTGAGACGACATATGGCCTTGCTCAAATTTATAATTAACATACTTCGTGGAAAAATTGATTGCTCGCCACTGTTGGGACGGACTCTACAGCTTTACGCCCCCAGCAATTACAATAGAGCAAGAAGTCATGACCTTTTCATGATCCCCGCCTGCCGAACCAATGTTCTCCGTCAGTCTTGGGTAGTGCGCGCACTGTCGCTGCTCAATACTCTGACCTCCTCAGCCCCACACCTGGATTTATTTACAACTGGTGTGGATCGCTTACTATCTGAGTCTGTATGTATATTAGAACGACGTATGGATGCGTAGAATTATGTATCTGTGGATCTGTATATTGTTCTCGTATGTCTACCATGTTATATGTATTGTGACGTTTTGGTGTCTCACTGTCAGTCATATATGTACAGTCAGTTAAATAAATAAATAAATAAACAAATAAATCATTTGGGGTCGGCCCTCCTTGTTCGAAGACGCCAAACTTTTCTATCCTGGCTCATCTCCTCTGTCAGGTTTCCCTTTTGCATTTCTTTTTCAATATTGGCCCGCCATGTTGCCATTGGACGGCCTCTGCCTCTTGGTCCTGTGGGAATGCTGAGGGCTTTTTGGACAAAATGTTCATTATCTCTTCGCATCACATGGCCGAACCACCGGAATTGGGATTCTCTGATCCTGTCTGTTATTGGGGCAACCTTAAAGCTACCCCTCACGTATTCGTTCCTTATGTGGTCTAGCCTAGTGACGCCTCCAGCCCACCTCAGCATTCTCATCTCGGCAGCATGGACTTGCCGTTCATGGACGTTTTTGCAAGTCGAGCATTCTGCTCCATTAGCAGGGCGGGCTTTACTGCCGTCTTTTAGACCTTTCCCTTAGTGTGCATAGGATATAGGCAAATATATTTCAGCATCAATATTTTATCCCATTCCTTTAAAATAACTCATTTGAAATTGACTGAAGTGCTAACGATAGCTCCAATGAAACTTAGATTTTGAATTTTAAATCTGAATGGTATTTTACCATATATTTCCTACCTATTAGGCGCATGTGCCTGTATGGAATGCACACCCCTGCTAATTTGACTGGCCAGTTGTCTTCATACCAAAGCAGAAGCTTGTGTGTATGCAATGGTATCTGTCGAACCAGGGTCGAAGCTTATGTCAAATATGTAAGTAATGGCCAAATGGGCCAGACGTGATTCGAACCAATGTATTCTGTTCCAATTACGCTAGTCAAGAACAGCGACTTGACTTCCACGGCCATTACACCGACTACCTGTGACCGATGTACCTGTATGCTTAGATTTAAGACGTAAGAAATGTTTGTTATCAAATCAATGAGCAAATATATAGTCTATACCGAAAAATGCTTCGGATCTCTTGGCGTGATCGAGTCACCAATGAAGAAGTCCTTCAACGAATGCGCACTACAAAGGAGCTCCTGCCTACCATTAAGCAGAGAAAGCTAATGTACTTCGGTCACATTATGAGAAATGAGAAGTACCGTCTCCTTCATCTTATCATTCAGGGTAAGATTGAGGGGAGAAGATCTCAGGGACGCCGAAGGACGTCGTGGCTGATGAAGCTGCGACAGTGGTTCGGCAGAAGCACCAAGTCCCTGTTTCGAGCCGCAGCATCAAAAATCAAAATAGCTATGATGAAGGCACAAGAAGAAGAAGAAGAATGAGTAAATAATTATTACATTACATAAACACACTTTCCATTCATGTTATTAATGATAAAAAGATATAAAAAAGTGGTAAATTTGCAGCCACTTCTCTTTCCAAGTTATGTAAAAAGTTCAGTAAAAAACTTACTAGAAAACATTCCTGCATATTAATTGAACATTGCTTTCAATGGACGTTTCCGACTTTTTATAATGTGTTAATTAATGAACCAATGTTGTCTAATGTTGCGTCTGTTTGTGTCTGAACATATTTTCATTCATAACATTTCATGTCTAATTATTATTGATGTTTTAACTGGTCCGTAGTCCAGTGGCAACACTTCGGACTCGTAAATGGAAGGTTGTGGGTTCGGATGCCGGCAGAGCACAAAAAATATACCATTTATGTTTTCAAATATGCTCTTCACTGGTTTGAAATTCATAAAACCTTTACCAAAGACCGGTCATTAAAGGTCCATCCAGTCTTACAGCTACTGGGTCTTGCTTGAGTATTGGCGATTTGTAGCGACGACCAAACTCGTAAACAACACCTCTGTTGGACTTCAAAAAGTGTTATAGACCCCTAGAGTCTCTGAAATTTAGGAAGTCTCTCACACAGGATTTAAAAAAACTAATGAATGTGAAAATAAGACTATACTCGAATGTTTCATAAGAAGTGATGTTTAATAAATATAAAAAGAAAGACATTTAAACGAGGCAGGTGAGATATAATAACAATTTTTGATAAAATCTGAATAATACAGTTTTTGGATTCTTACATAAAATAGGATGAATATAAGTTTGTTTACAAGGGAAAAATTATTCAAGATTGGCAGAAAATATTTCTATCAATCAGTACTTCAGAAATAAATATTCTTAAAAGTGGTATAATAATTTTTTCTATTCAAGCCAATTTTACTACAGAAAAATTGATCAGACATAAAGCAAAGATCTGTCCGTTAGAAAGTGAACTCACTTGAGTATATATTTTTAATATAAATTTCATTATTGCATTTCTGCGATCGCGAAAGAATTGGCAAACCAGCGAATCTTTGAATAAGATAATACGAATTTCTAAAAACTTTCTAGAATTGTTTTGATTGATTTGGCTGTGTTCGGTATTAGGATACCATAAAGTTCAGAGGAGATATTATGAGCGCACGCCCACGGCGGCTGCGAAGTTTGCATTTTTGCCTTTTACCTCTCTTTAGCCCATTTCTCTATCCCTCCCCGTGCGGGCAACAATCGAAAGTATTTTCTCTCTGCACAGCTGATACCCTGGTAGCGTAGCTGCTCTCAGTCGGTCAACGCCACTTTCAATTTCCGTCGATGGACTTTCTTATTTATCAGAGTGTGAAAAAATACATCATACGATCGTGCAGTCGCCATTGTGTGTTTTATTTTAGAACCGAGATATATTGAACTAGTACTTTCATCATAAATAGATCTGAACATCTCCCATTAAAGGCAATTAAAAATGAATTAACCAATATAATCGCATTACACTTGAATGTCTCTAAAACTGAGGCAAGATGCCTTGGTTAAAGTAAATTCATATTCATGACAGCACATAGACAATATATGGTAAAAAAAAAAACACATTTATGCTTTATATTGAGATTTAAAATTCAAAATTTATGTTTAATCCGAGCCATCGTTAGCACTTACTTCAATTTCAAATGAGCTATTTTCAAGGAATGGGAGAAAAAATTTACTCTGAAATGCATTTGCCTGTACCTAAATGCACGCGCCTGATTCATAAGAAGTCTGTTTAATAGTGTGATTTTCCCCTTTAGAAGTTTAACAGCGGACTCCACACATTTTAAAGAAGTGGACCATGTATGACATCACTTGACTGGGATAGAGCCAGCAGAGATACGTAGTCATAACTTGAGCACAATATTATGAAAGTAGATTGTTGCAAAGTCTGCAGGATTCAGTAAATAATACCCAGATGTTTTCGGATTTACACTCTTTATTTGTCAACACATGACATGACAAAAGACACACTTGAGATTGACAGCAGAAAGTTAGGTATAGACAATATGTATATTCCTGCTAGGCTGTTGTGACCAACACAAAATATTTTGTTGTACCTAACATAGATCAAAAATATTCTGAGGTGCTATAGACTCCAGCAAAGTCTGCAGAAATGCTGGATAAATTTGAGAGAAGAGTACTGACAACTGATAGAATGACAAAGTATGTATACAAATAAAGTGTGAAAGGAAAAAGAGGGAAGGGACGACCGAGAAAAGTATGAAGTGATCAGATTGTGAAAGAATGGGATTTACAAGAGCATAAAAAAAGAAAATGCCTAAAAAGGTGATGGATATGAATGAATTGAAAGAGGTATGTAAGGATATGAAAAAATGGAGGCAGCTCTGCAGAGGCTCTGGCCACCCCTAGCGGAATGGCGACGGAGTTACAGTTACAGTACTAAGGAAAATCCTGGGACCCGTAAATGATGACTAAACCTGAAGAATAAGATACAATGAAGAGCTTTATAGCATCTACATATGAAGTTTCCATACCTTCTGTGTATATTAAAATAAACAAGCTAAGATGGGCCAAACATGTGTAGAGAATACTGTTTTCGCTGGTACCAAAAGATGAAACAGATCAGGAGGGGATTTTGGAGAGATTATGTCTCAAGAATGAGTTTTAAAAGACCAAACACATCGTGGCGAATATATACCAATAGATCAACGTCCAGCTCGTATAAAAAAAATCATTCCTAAATGGTGGTAAAATAGTTTCAAGTTCAAATTTCATGATCCATGAGAATTTGATTTTTTTTTGTGAATCGCATAGGTATAGAAAGATCTATGTCAATCAAGATAAAATAAAATATATTAGTACCTGCTAGAAGTTGTATAAAATTTACTTTTGTCTCGTATTTCGCACAAAATTTAATTACTAGCATTAAGTTTTTTGTGCCTAAAATTAAAAAAAAAACAAACAAGAAAAAAGAACCTATTAGTGATTTCGTGAAATAAAACTCTCGTCACCTTGAATTTGACGCCGAATTTAAAATCATGTAGGTTACCCAAATATTGAGCGGTTTCAAATTCATCACTTCCACACATATAATGCAGTTTGCCCTGTAAGCAAAATGAAAAATATCCGAGAAATATTTAACAAGATTGTAAGATATCTGATAGAGTATCCTTCCTCAGCAAGAAAAATGGATCGGTAGGTTGTATTAACAATACAAAGAAATTAATTAGGGACAATACATACCACAGAATGAATACATCTAATAACGATATAAAGATATTATTTATAAGAATTATATTACATGCATTCCCACAAGTACACATGTGTAAGTTTGCGCTTATACTATGTAAATTTACAACATGATCATGATTCCTTGACTTATATGTAGGTTGGTATGAGGCTGACCACCCATACTGTAAAAAATGGTTCACTTTGCCAATGTCACCCCTGTTTTAGGGAAGGTCGGCAAGAGTTGCAGGGCTTATGTTCATTTGAGATTGGGGTTTTTATATTGTAGGTCCACATGCGGCATGTGTGAGCGCGAAATTATGCGTGTCTGCTAAGAATGCATTTAATATGAATCTCAAATGATACATGTTTTTGCACCTTAGATTTAGATTTAGATGTAGATCAGTATAAAAATACATTTATTTTGAAATGATTTCTTGGATTTAAAATGATCATAAACAAGTATTTTGGAAAACTTATTCGCAAGTATATAAAACATTTATTGTTTACTTTTTGGTATCCTTTGTGACTGTAATTTTCGTTAAAAAATAAATTAAAGCATCCACTTTCACAAAAGGATATATGTGCACAAAAGGAGTATAATTCAAATACAAGGAAAATTCTTAGTAAGCGCAGGTCGTAAAAATAAACATAACCCTTGACATTATTCTTAGAAAATTTGAAACAAAAAAAGATACCTTTTTAAGTATAGTAATTTCATTGACAATTAATATACCTGTATATTATTAAAACAAGAACATCAACAGTACCCTTAGTACGAGTTGCAAAACTTGAGTAATGTCAGGTTTACGGCAATTATTAAAGAGTGATTTCCCCCGAAATCTGCCGTTTTTGTTTGTTTGAAGTTGATTTTCTTTATCACTGTAACTCTTTTGCTAAGACCATAAAGTGTTAGAAACTAAAACGGCAGATTTTGGGAGAAATCACTCATTAATATTTTCCGTAAACTTTACTTTTCACAAGTTTTGCAACTTGTACTAAGGGTACAGTTCAAACAAATTTGAATAAAAAGTTGACACCAATACAATTAATCAAAGTTTTTAATGCTATTGCCAACAGCATAAAAAATACCACCATTTCTATGAAGGTTCATTTGGTTAGAGCACAGGTACTCTGAGTAGATATAAAAAACTGCGTAAACACTCGACTAGAAAATTCATGAAAAATAAAACACTCTCTAGAGAAGCTGTCGTATTTTGCGTATATTTTTCTGTTTACGTTATAGTTGAGTATTTAGGTTTATACTCGGAGTAAGCCTAACAACTAGAACGTGTCGGTGAAATTTCTAATTCGCACGGATGGAAAATGAAAGTGACTGAAAGAGGGGGTAAAGCAAGCAAGAGACAATTGCATTGTCAGCATTTAGCGACGCTTGTTGGGGCCGCAAAACACTGGCACACTAAACGCCAAAAATGGGAGTTGTCATTATTATGTTTTATCGAGAAAGAAATTCGGCATTTCGAATCGATTGCAATTATTTTCCATTACCAATTGTCTGAAATTAATGGTCATTAGTTCATTGCTAATTTGATAAAAGAGTGATTTTCATTTTGATACAAGAAATTTAAAAAGAAAGTAAACTTAATTAATAACTGATTTGAAAAGACTTAGATAAGTTTTTACTGTTATATTTACTAATTAATAATTCTACATTTATATTGTCCGACTGATGTTCATTTGAGATTGGGTTTTTTTATTTTGTAGGTAAACATGCGGCATGTGTGAGCGCGAAATTATGCGTGTCTGCTTTTGGGAATGCATTTAATATGAATCTCAAATGATACATATCTTTGCAGCTTAGATTTAGATTTAGATTTAGATGGCTCACTTGGGAGAATACTTGCGTTCCATGACGGAGAGCTAGGATTTAATCTCCACTAAGGGTATTGCTTGAGAATTGGCGCTTTGTAGATACGACGACCAAGCTGGTACAAACTAAAAAGGTCGATAGCTCAATTGGTAGAATGCTTGCATTCCATGACGAGAGCAAGGGTTCAATCTCAAGGTTTACTCAGCCTTCACAAGAAATGAGAACCAGCCCCCACGGAGCTGGGAAACCCCCACTTCAACTGAAAGTGGTTGGTGTGTGGCCGGCCCCTTTACCCGTAAAAATAAACAGGTCCCGAATCGCCACATAAGACCCCTTCGGGGATAACGTAATCAAGAAGTTACACTATATATGTAGCTTAGTTGCGTTTTTAAGGGAGTCAGAAATTATTTCCAGTTTCGGTGTTAATTTCGAAACTCAAAATAAAATTACCGATAAGCTTTGTCAAGAAATAAGAGCCAGCAGCCTCAGGAGCTGAGAAATCACCTTCTTTAGTGAAGTGGTTGTTGTAAGGACTTACTTCCCATAGCTGTGAATTAAAATGATTCCACAAGCGACATGCTAACCCTTTGAGGACAATGAGGTAGAAAGTTGAACTAAGAACAGCATAGTTTTTTTTTTTGGATAGAAAGTTTTATTTAATTTTGATTCAAGATTTTCATTAAAAAAATCCAATATTCAGATGTAATGTGATACTGAGGGTACTGATGATTTTTGGCTTTTTAATGAGTATCGAAATGTCACTGTCCTTTGCATTGCCCCAAGCAGTGAAATTTGACATTTCTTTTCCACGTCTATATGGTACTACTTGGTGTGTGTGGAATTTTTTTTTAAATTGACAGGTAGGCAATCGCCTCCATCCAAGTACTCTATTAATTTATTCCAATTGCAGTGTGTAAAATGAAATTAAAATTCTCAATGAAAAAATTACGCGTACATAATATGTATTATTTAGTCCCCAAAATGCGTAAAAAGGATCTGATGAAATCATTATTCAGTTGACTTATTTATTCTCATAGAGTCTCTTTTACTCTCAAAAATATTAAATCATCCAGGAACTTAAAGGACCATTAAATAAAATCGATTCTAAGACTATTCAAACATTATGCTTTGAGGCAAAATCAGATTTTTTTTTATAAAAAAGTAGAATAATTTTATAAACGCACATGCTTAACAGGGTTGTAATAGTTATTTATGCCACTGCCAAGTAATGATAGTCTTTTTAACACGAGTGCTAGTTTGTGCCATGAGGCGCAGCCGAATGGCACAATAGAAAGCACGAGTGTTACAAAGACTAATTACGTGCAGTGGCATACAATACTTTTTCTACGACCATGAGAGAATTAACAAAATAGTGAATAATAGTCATTATAATGTACTCGTCCATTTGAAGTAATTAAAACCTTACCTTTGTCAAAACGTGTGATTTATCATTCCCTTCGATTATCTAATCTAACCTAAGTTGTAAAAATAAATTATATTTAGGTTTCATATTGAATTCATGCCCACAAGCCGACACATATGTATAAGGTCGCGCTTTTACATCCTGCATATAAGCTTAAACATTCAAACCCAAAACTCAAATAAACATATGCCCTGCAGTTGTATTGGCAGGTGAACCAAATTTGTACAGCATAGGTGATCAACCTCATACTCACCTATTAACCAAGTAACTTTTTGAGTTTGTTTATTTTTTGCGGTGAAATTTTTTGTATTGTTTTCCTTTCAAGCCTTTTATTTTCCATTGAAAAAAGGAAAGCTTTATTTGGAGCAATCCGATAAATAAATTCGATAAATTTTAGCACTATTAACAATTTTTATTTGACTCTACACATAAAATATACTTATTTATTTTCATCTGAACAGGGCTGAAAGTCTCATCACCACGGTAATTCCTACCTACCGAATATCACTAATATTGTATGAAGCCTAATCAGCTGATCGCTTGCGGCCATCTTGGATTGACAGGTCTTCATACCCCCATACAAGGTTGACATTTGAAATTAAAAAATGGTTCCAATTCTGACAATGCGCATGCGCACATGTTCATTTTAACACAGTTACCGGTTGCATAATGTAACATTATGCAACGGGTGTAGAAATGTATGGCATTGTGATTGCGTTAGCCGTTTT